>BSBM01001514.1:0-489001 GCA_027924585.1 Larix kaempferi | reverse complement strand
TCATGGCGCCAAACCTCTCCATATCTTGAAAATGAATAATAGATACACCATGTAGGAGGCACGAGTTCTTTTTATTAAGTGCTCTTATTAGAGAATGCAATAACTTGGTGATATATATATATATTCCATCGAGCTGTGGTCTAGCAACAACTTGCAGCAATTGTCGTCAGGATGACCCAGTTTCATATCTTGGTGAATTTACTCCACCCTACGTGGTGGATGGTCGAGTGTGGCATCTATTGTGGCTTTGCTGCATTAAACAATGTAACAGCCCAGTTGTTGATAAATTGATAATATTATGGCCTACATGTCAATATTGCTTTGTCTTAAGACCATTTTTGTATATGTAAGTTTGCTAGAATTAATGATCCTTCGCAGAGAACAAGCATGACCCTTCGCAAAGGTTATATATATAATTAGTTGCACATAAACTGAGCATGAACAAAACCAGTAAAGTGCGGAATAGCTTGCTAGAGCTTTAGAAGGGGTACCGCAGAATGCTTTCTATAGCAACATGGCACACTTAGTCGATCTGCACAACATTGATTGCCATGCAACATGATGGTTTGTAGATGAGGTCACAACAATTAAATGGACTAGGAAGGGGTGAACATCTTCATGTATAGTCTTCCAACAGTGAGGGAACATGCAATCAAATGGACTAGGAAGGGGTGCACATCTTAATGTATAGTCTTCCAACAGTGAGGGCACATGCATGTATGCATGTGCCAACCACAGATAGGAAAGGATAATGTTAACCTTAGATTCTAGTTCTAGGAGTTCGTTTGTTCTTTAAAAGTTAAGTAAAAGGGGGCGCATGTAATTGCCTGTGTTAGTTTCAGTTTATTAAGCAGTTTCCTAATCGTAGTGTTAGAATCCTAATCCTATGGGATTAAGGAATTTGTAACCTATGAAATAATTAGGAATATGAAGAGTTCATCTTGGGAAAATGAATCTCAACAGTCATATCTTTTTGAATAAATCAACTCTTCATATCATGAAGAAAGCAATCATTTTGGGAGTGATTCACTGACTCTGACAATGGTATCAAAGCTTGGCTCTACATAATTCCTTCAAGTTATGTATGCCTGCCATTCCTACCTACTCAGGGCGGTTTTTGTTTTTCTGGCATGTACCTCGACCTTCCATATTCCATGCTCTCAATCTGCCTAGCTCCGTTTCCTTAACGTTCTCCTCTTTCTCTGCATATTCTCTACATGAGGACAAAAACGTGGCTCTCTCCCGCGCGGATTCTGGAAACACTAACTTTTGTTTGCTTTGTAACTCTACCAAATTGTGGGAAATGTGCGTGATGTGCCTTTCCTCTCCTTCTGCCTGCATGCTGCGATACTGGAAACCCTAATGCGTGAGACTCCACTCATGAGGCATTTTCCCATCTCTCCAGTGAACGCCCTCCCCAAGTACCCACGTGTCCTTCTTTGCTTCAATCAACGTGAGCATGAGCGTGGGAAGAATGACGACCATACCTGTGTCTTTATTCCACCCATGGCCTAGATTTGAGTGTATTTCGTTCTCTTTATCATTGAATTCCATCGTATTGTTGCGTTGATCTGGTTATTGCAGAGTTGAATGCCATTGTTTAATGTGCGTGGAGTTAGTGTTGATGTTAACAATGGTGCGTTAAGTTATTGTTGGAGTTGGCTATGCATTGAAGACTTGTGGAGACTGGAGTGTTAAAGGTTGTGCAAATTGCGAACTCCATCCGCGTGCTACCTCCACTCGTATCCACACCAAGATTGAATGCGTTGATGCGTTGACGACTAAATGCGTTGGTGGTATCGTTGAATATGGTTGGAGAATAGAGTCATCATTGAAGTTTTTTGTTGTTGTCTACATTGATGCATATCGTTGGAGTATTGTTGCGTCGAAGACTGGTATATCATAATCTTTTTATTGTTGGGTGTTATTGCCATCTGCGTTTACTTGGGTAATTTTGCTTAGTTTATCCACATATTGATCAGTTGTTTCTGCTGGTTAATGCCTCAAAATTAAAACAGCTCACTGTTTTGTGTAGAAGTTTGTATTACTGAAAGTCAATATCTTGTTCTAAACTAAAAAAAAAGGTGGCAGAGACTGTAGACCTGCACCTATTTTTGTTTTCCCAAACACTGTTAATTTGCAGATTGATTATAATATCTGTTTGAGAAGATGCATTCGCTGGCTTCTTTGGTTGGAGCAGTGCTCACTGAAAAAGACACCTATTCAGAGTGGTTGAGTAAGATCAAGTCCACATTCATCTATAATGACTTGTGGGATGGCGTATGTGAAGGAGTAATCATTGAAACAATAGCTGACACCATGACCTCTGACCCAAAACCACCAGAAACAAAGAAAGAACTAGTTGTGTGGAAGACCAGAGGCAAGAAGGCATTGGCATTGATTACTGCAACAGTAAGTGAAGAAGTGAGTCAGCATATACTACATGCAACATCTTGTTTTGATGACTTAACGAAATTAAAAGGCATATATGACTCACATTCTGAGCTGGAGATAATTCAGTTGATGTTAAAGTTGTTCAATTTAGAAGTGAAAAACAATGATCCTATGATTGCTGCATCTGAGATTAGAGCAATCATGCATAAGCTCAAAGCAACTAGTGTGTAGCTAGATATTCCGCTCACTGCCTTCGTCAAGCTCCTGTACCCCACACATTCACACTACCTTGAATCACTTCAAGCTAGTGACAAATTGAAGGACCTCACCTTCGACTCTTTGGTGGATAAGATTGTGGACAGAGAGAAAGATTTTGGAAAGAAGGCCCTCCAACCCACTGGAGAGACCCTATGCCTTGCTTATAAAGCAAAGAACCAATCAAAAGAGTCTTCCAAGGGAGAGAACAACAAAAGAGGACGTGGAAAAATGAATTTCAGAGGCAGGGGGGTAGAAACAACACAAATAAGAGACCAAATTTACATTGTGGACATTGTGGGAAGAATGGGCATGATTCAAATCACTGTTGGGCCCCTTGGGATACCATCAAAGAGAGGCATAATTAGAATAAAGAAGACAAAGGTAAAGCCCAAGAGACTGGTAAAGCTCCTAAATTTTCTCATTTTATTGTTGCACACTGTAATATTGAAATAAACTATGTTGCACGGGTACTGCTCTCGACCCTTAGGAAGGGCGTAGCCGGCGTTCCTGGGAGCTTTGAAGCTGGTACGAAACGCTCCAAAAGTGTCGGGAGCTTTTCGGGTACTTCGTAGAGGTGAAATGGCCGTTCCGAATAGGAGTTTCCTGGGGATACTTGTGGTTGGGAGCTTGAGGAAGCTCCCAATACATCGAGGAGCTTTGAGAAGCTCCTCGATGGATCGAGAGCTTCCTCAAGCTCCCAAACACAAGTACCCATGTTTTGGAGCTTCCTTAAGCTCCCAACCCACTGAGGAGCTTCCTCATAAATATACCAGCAAAAGAGATGACTGAAAACTGTGGTATTTGCATCAACTAGAGGTATAATATAGCTAAGAACTGATGTCAATAACTAGTTGTAAGATCACACCCATAAACTTTAAAGTATGTGGAGAGATCTGATAGCCACAACAGAATTGGGGTATGATGACAACAACCAACAGTGAGACAGTGAGATCCTTATGAAACACACTCAGATTTTATGTATGCTGACAGTCTTGTCAACAGCAGTGAATATGACTTAGTTATGACGATAATAACCAGCAAGAATACTCATGCAAAGATCATAAACACATCTATAAATTTGTTTGAGTTGGCTGGTAGAAATTTCACTTAGGGTATCTCAGGAATAACAATAGCATTTATAACTTATTTTGTATGGATTAAACAATTCTAGGATTAAGTGCCTCAAGGCAACTTATAACTCAATGGAAAGTTCAATTTGGTAGGTTAATCAGATCTAAAAGATTTGAACCTCAGGAATGCATTATGCCTAGCATATAACCATTAATTGAAACCAATACCATAATTTAACATGCTAGACAAAATAAGAGAAGGCAGAATTTGAATGCTTTTAATGCTGAGTTTTAATATCATTTACTAACCATAGTGAGTGTTATAAAATTTGTCATACATAATTATAATTTATCATTCCCACCATTTATGGCTTGCTAGCTTTGGCATCACCTTTCACTTTCCCCATCCATCTGTTCTCTCCCGTTTTTTATTTTCACCCCGACTTACACCTCAACTTGTGATATAGAGGACCTCCCCACTTTTGCCTATGTGTTGGATAGCATCCTTGGTAGTTTGTGTCTCGGCTCTGAGTTGGCAACAGAACTTACAAAATCCTTGACCCTTCTAGGCTAGGAGAACCCGCTGGTGTTGGTTCCTGAGCTTAGGTGAGTTGGATTTGATACCTTGATCACTCTAGTCGGTTGCCCCGATGTTTGGTCATGATTGTGGATAATCCCCTTAGTTGCTTGAGTTGTGTTGGCTAAACCTTAAGCAAATTGTACTACCATCATTACATGCATATGGAAACTATTATCTTATCTTTTTGTGCAAGCCCACGGAAACAAATAAAAAAAACTGTGCTTCTCAGCACAATGAAAGAGGGCTATGGAAATTGAAATGTTAAAGCACCCTGGATGCAAGTTGCAATTAGTTGTGCTTCTAAGCACATGCAAAATCCAAAGGGTCCTAAAGGCCTAAAAAGCAATGTTATCAGAACCGGACCAGTGATCAAACCAGTTGGCCCCAAGACCCGGACCCAGACCGGAACCGGACAAAAACCAGGAAAAAAACCGGTTGAGCAAAAATACATAAAATATTCATATTTTCAAAAAGTAAATATATATTCATGTGCATCCATGTGAATTCAAACCATTGTACACAAATCTGCAAATTTTCTCATGTATATAGAAAGTAAGAGTGTATAAAACCAAAATTCGGTTGTGCCATGGCCCACAATTGAGATTCAATTCCAGACTCCCAAACGCCCTGCTGCCCTGACTCTGTAATTCGTATACTCAACCTAGAAAAATCTAATGGTGATTGTGAATCGTGATTGCAATTGAGGGTTCCCGCGTCAATATATAGTGATTGTATGGTAATTAGGTTAGCGGATGTGGCCGATGTGCCCAATTTTTTTGGTTTTTTAATTAAAAAAAAAATTCAAAACGTGGGTTTTTTGCCCTAGAAAGGCTTGGTCAGTTCCATATGGAACCCAGCCGGTTTGAGAAAACTGACTGGTTCCGTACAAAACCAGGCGGTTCCCGGTGGAAACCGGTTGGTTCCGTACATAACCAGTAAAAAACGGGTTGAATCAAACGATCGGACCGGAAAACCCTTGAAACCGGTTGGACCGATCTGTTTTGCTGGTTCCAAGCCGGTTTTTATAACACTGCTGAAAAGCAGTGTTTAAATGTATGTTAAATCCAAAGACTGTTGGCCATGAATTAAATGTAATGATTAATACTTCACGGAGCCTACAGGTTGGGATGTGAGATGGAGTAAGGGACAGCTAACTCTAAGTGTCCCCTAGAACCTCAAGTTACGATAAGCTGTACACCTAGTTATGGCGGTTCTAGCAAAGATCCGGAGTTGGATTCAACTTGGATGTGAGTTGTAGACATTTGCCAAGGTTGAATAAGCACCTCTCTAAACAACTCATTCCATTTGAGAGACACTACCATTCCCTGTGTGTTTATTATCCAACATAAGCTTAAGTGTGTATTCCCTTTCCCTTATCTGAAGTATCACAGTGTTGAGTCAGTCAAGTCACCCCCTTATCCTAGCCTTGCATTTTTCACCCTCACCCATTGCTAGCAAAATGTTCACGTCTACAAAATGAGTATATTCTTGAGGTTCTATTTTGAGTAAATGATTATTTGAACTTATATTTGATGTAATTATTGATTAACCGCCAGTGAAATGATGCTTCTTACTTTAAGTTTTGCTATTAGAATGATAAAAGAGCATACCTTATCCATTTGCACTTGCAGCATCAGGCATTTCTAGCCTGGTTCATATTTTCATCAGTCTTGACCTGGTCAAACCTAGTTTGACCAAGTCAACCATGGGGATCTGAGATGAGTTGGACCAGTGATGTTCAAGGATGATGATTTGTGGTCTTTTGATACACCTTTGATGGTTCCATACAGTGGACACAGGTTTCATGTGATGGTTGATATATTTTTTTTATTATTATTTTCAGACCATTATTTTTATATTGTCCAGGTATGGTTGAGACTAAAGATGATTATACAGATTGCCACAAAGTGTATGGGTACTCATCTCTAGCACATTTGGACCTTATGAGTCCATTGGGACACTCAGATTTCAGTTGTAGGCACTTCCAGTGATGATATAGTCAGTTTACCACTTTTCTCCAATTTTGCCATGCAGAAATGGCTTGTCCAACACTTGCATTGAGATAGCACGTTTTCCTAGGGCACTCCTTAGGAAATGGGGGGTCCAACCAATCGTTATTACCATTTTACCCCATCTCCAGACAGTTTGGTGCAGTCATATTTGTGTCTGTGACACCAGACAGAGAGCTACAGGCATTTTGATGATTTATAGGTGGTTTTCTGAGGTTTAAAAATGGTATAAAAAGGTCACTGAGGAAATCAATTTGGGAAATTGAGGCAAGGAATTGGCATGAGGTTTGTTCAGAGGTCATTTGTGATGCATCACACACCTTCCAACTCAGCTTCCAGCATTCAATGGAGTCCACACACTCTTCGGGTTGTTATTTGATGTATTATTTTGTCATTTAGGGGGGCCACGATTTGGTCACTTGGTCACTTTATAGTGTTATTGAGTCATATCTTTTATCATTGTGCCATGGGGTGAGGCTATTGAAGGACACTACTACCTCCTAGCCCCACCATGTGCTCCTTACAATGTTCTAGTCATATTTTATGTGGTGCGACCCCCTTAGGGCCACTTTAGTGAGTGCGCACCCCTCCTTAGTGAGTTGATCCATGTGTTATTGCTCCGGCTCATCATAGTCATCGATTGTATTATGTTTATCTTTTGATTTCCACCACTCATTCATAAAGTGGTTAGGGTTTTGGTCTCTCTCATTCCTATTTAAGGAAGAGACCCCCTAATTGTAAAGGCACCTTTGGGCTCTCGAACTCTTGGAATAAAATATATATTTTGCAGATTTGCTTCTCATGCTTTGATGAATGTTCTCGTATATGATTATACATCTTTCCTTTAGACTTCTAAGTTGCTTACAGGTGATTTCCAACATCTTCAGAGGAAGGCCGAATTCACTTACTGCAGGGGTGCAAATTGCTTGAGGGACGATTACAGGGGTTTCCTACATCTTCTCTGGGCATGGCATTTTCATCTTGAAGGGAGTTTTTCAATTGTGCGTTGTCCATTGATTTACTTCTTTTGATATGTCGTGCATAGATTTTCTTTTATCTACAGATCAAATCTCACTTAGGTAGTTTGATTTTGCAAGTTAAGAAGACAATTTCCTCCATGGGCAAGGACATTTTTGCTTGGAATCACTTGGATCTAGCTTGGAATTGTAACTAAATGGAAGGATCATCAATATACTTGGAGGCCGCAAGCATTTGAGGTAAGATGTACAAGGTACGAATTGGTTTTCATGCATTTTACCCATTGGTCACTTCAAACCCTCATTGTTAAAACCCTACTTTTATAGATCTAAAAGATCTAACAATAATTTGGGCTTAATAACTAAAACCCACCTCTTAATTAATTAATGAACCTTAGAGACCAAATTTGGTTGGAATCCGACTCCATTTACCCCTCGATCTAAGGCACTGGCTGTCTCTAAGGGAGGTCGCACTTGTGGGTTATTAGTCATTTTCCAGATCTATCATCTGGGTGTTGCTACTTTGTCATTTGAACTTCAAATCTATAGCTTAGCCACCGTCCTAGTGCCATTCCTACTTCAATTTCACTTTGTGGGCCCCATTTCACTCATTTTCCTTAATTTAAGGGTGGGACCCACTTGTGTTTTTTAGATTGGCATTGGATCTATCTAGATCTACTCCTTTAATCTCATAAGTGATATTTATTTCATGGTTGAGCATTTATCTCTTCTATAAGCCTCCTCAACCAAGCCCTAACTCCATTGTCCACTAATATTTACTAGATCTAGATCTATTTACTCTTGACCTCTCTCTCTCTCTTCATCTTCGCATTTCCCTAGAAGGTCTAGAGTAGGTTCGCTAGCCACTTTTGGTTAGTTAGGGTCTCCCCCTTGGTCTTGCATTTGCTTGATCTAAAGTGAAGAGTACCTCGATTAACATGACAACCATTTACCCTTGGGAATCGTGGCTCTCTTTGGTCACCTCTTAAGTTGTCCAACACCTCTACCATCCTGGATAGGATCACCTTTTGGGACAACTACAAGTTGTGTAATAACAGGTCCTTCAAGAAGAATCTAGACAAGAAGGCAAGGGGTATTGAGCTCTTCACTAAGACAAATCAGGAAGAGTCTGGACTCTATGGAGAAAAGAGACCAATCTGAAAATGGCCTCCAATCTCTTCAACTTGAGTTAGGTTAAAAGCACAAAACGTATTTGCACCGTCACCATCTTCAAATAAAGTATTTTCTATGGTAGCAACGTGCAAAATAATGCCATGTGTAGAAAATAACCATATAGTCCACAATGATAATAATGAATAATCAAATCCCGCTAGCATGATTGGTTTCAACGAGCCTCGCTCTGCATGGCAAACTGAGTTTGAATCCCAAAAGGTAACCAGGAGGAGACACTTAAAAATCCAACCATGTTAAGGGTCGAGGTGGCCTAAGTCGGGTGTGATCCCTGAGTGATTCTGACATCTTAGATGCCTTTAGGTCGTGATTTCTTAGACCCCGAGCTAGTCCCGCAAGTCACGGATAAACAAATGTTTTAAAAACCGATCAAATCAGAACCAAAACCGGTCAAGTTGATTGATCTAACCCTTAGCAACATCGAATCAAAAGAAGAATCGGCTCGAAGGTTGGTTCAAAGCCTAAACCGACCGATTCGGTACCAAACCAGTCTGAACCGACCATCCCGTCAAAAACCGGTCGAGTTAGGGGGCACACGTGGAGGCTAGACATGAATTTTTTTTAAAACAAATTAACATGTTTTGTACAAGTGACATTGAAGTCAGAAATATTAAATGGTAATGTTAAATTCTTAAAGTAAAAGTGGCATTTACTTAAATTTTTAACATTACCATTAATTGTTTCAGGATGTTTGAGAGTGGTTCCAACCTAATCGGACTTCATATGCAAAAGGTAGAATTTTAGATCCCATTCAAAATTCAACAAACTTAATAGTTTTTAGGATTTCAGGATTTTGCAACGTTTCCACTGGATTCTATCATGTATGAGGGTAAGGGAAACTCTCCATGTATCTTGATGTTGGTGGTGTTGATGCTTGATTGTTGAAGTTGATTGAACTCCTCTATCGTGACCTTAATAAAAACATACCCTTTAGTCAATAAAAATAACTTATTAAGCATGGGAAGCTTTTTCTACCTTATTTTAACACTTGGATTAGGAAGTTTCATCAAAATTGTAGGGTGTTGACTAATGTCCTTGGAGGATCAACTTCGAGATTCGAGGTAGAGGAAAGGTCAAGATCCTAGAGTAGGGGGGGCGACAGGGTGCTATTGATGAATAGGATCCCAATATAGGCAATTATTTATTTTCAATTTTGATTCAAATGTGTTATGTAACACAGGAACCACTCCCAGCCTTTAGAAAACTCGTTCCCAAAGTTTCGACATTCCGAGGATCTTGGGAACTTGTAGGGAACGTTCCAAATCCAACGAGAACCATTCTGGATGGTTGGGAACTTACTGGAAACTTTTACCCTCTAAAATCAGGAACTTGGGGACGTTTTCTTGTGCATTTCCATCACCGGGAGTTGTTGCCGCCTCTTACGCACCTGGGGTTAACACAGCAAAAATCTTCAAGTTGCTAAGTGCGTCCTTGGGGGCAAGTCTGAATCAAGTACTGTCACTTGATCTTGACTCCTCTGTTTAGGTTTAACTCCTAACGAAGCCAAGGGGGGTAGACCCTATTAACGATACTAAAGGCTTTAGATGCTTTAGTTCTTTTGGATGAAAAATGTTATTTAGGAGTTTTTTTTTTAAATTAAAACATTGATCAAGATTATTGCAAGATAAAATCAATTGTGCAACATATATGAATATAAATATCACGACAAAATATAACTTAATGTAAATAACCGATATCAAAGACCAGTGCTGTGGAGTCAGTAAATACTGCTGAAAAGTAAATGTTTTGCAATTGTGTTCTTGGTCAATTTTAGGAATTATTAAAGGATGAGTTGATTAAAGGGAAAATGGGAGCTCCCAATATATTGTGAGGTACAAGGAGTAATGTCCGAAAATTGGGCAAAGGTGGCTCCTCACAAAGACGTGTGGGCTGGAGCGGAGTCTCAAGAGCGTGTTCACACTACACCAACAAGGATGTAGTCTAACGGTGCCCTGAGGTCACTCTCCAATGGTTCCCACTTCTTTTGAGAAATTTCCCCACGCATTACTCAATGTTCGAGTGCCGAATTTTCACTATGTTGAGGGTTCTTAATTTTATTAATGTGAGTTGTTATTAGATGTTTGAGAATTAATGAGCTGCTGCGCTCTTTTCTGATTTCCGCAGTGTTAATTTTTCATCAAGTTAGGGTTATATGCAAAAGAATAATTAATCAATATACTTTAATGCAGAAATACATTTAATAAACATTTACAAACATTGAATGCAGTAGTAAACTCTAACATAACATAATTTTCATCTCTTTCAACTTCACACTTTTAGCACTTTCAGGTTGGTCACTGTGTTAAGGTAATTTTAACACGACCAGTTAGATCACTGTGCTGAATTAATCATGTAATGTAAATATATAAATTGATCACATAATTAAAGAGATGTAGTTTGGGATACTTACCTGGGTGTGAAACCCTTCCTATAAGAATACTAAGAAGAGTTACTTTCAGTAAGGAACTGTGTTTCAAAGAGGCCAGTCAAATCTGGAAACTAGCAGACCCTACAGGAGGGTAGTACAACTAGAGAGAGAGAGAGAGATGAACAACGTAGGTCAAAGGCAATCAGGAAAAACACAGTGAAAGTCACAATAAAGACCCAGAATAAATTTTGTCTAATAGATGTAAGTAGAAGGGGTCTAAACCCTAGGTGCCAATCAACACAAAAAAATATCAGCACAAAGAAAGGCAAAAGTACGAGTCTGAGATAATCACAGAGATCTGAAATATAAGGGCCACAGTAACCCTCAGCACATAAATCAAACACCATAACAGGCAGAAAAGATCCCCACACTTCATGGCCTCCACAGAGCAGCCAGGATCTGACTGCTTGACATTACGGCTTCCTCAAATTGGTAACCAGCAGGCAGATGGGAGTCACAGCCTCCTCAAAAAGATAACCAGCAGGCAAGGGAAGGTCACGGCTGTCTCAACAGGGCAGAAAAAAAAAAGTTCCAATCAAATCTCAACAAACCCCAAGTAAGCCTTACAGCTGAAACAGGTGGCAACAATAGTTCTCAGTCAAGAATGAAACAACAAACCCTAGCAACAGCATAATAACCTTCAAAGTCAACCCTATCAGATCTGAAAAATATAGATGAAGATCTCCAGCAGAAGGACGGCCTCAGCAAGCAACAGAAACCCTTGACGTCAAGCACAAAGGAGAGCAGGGATGATGAGATAGGTGAATGACAAATGAATGAGGGAGACTTCATTAAATAGAGACTTAGAACTTCTAGAAGGTTTAATAAAATAATCCTTAAATTAGGGCTCCATAAATTTAGGAAAGAATCAAAAGATAAAAAGATAAAAATAAAAATAATAAAACATAAAATTAATAAAAGATAAAAATAAAATAAAATAAAAAGATAAAAAAAAATATAAAAAAGATAAAAAATAAAGTATAAAAAGTAAAATATAAAAAATAAATAATAAAAAATAAAATAAAATATAGACTTAAGTGGTTGTCAACCCATAAAATATAAAAGTGGGTAACTTAGGTGGGTACTAGGGTACAAAGACCAATATGATGATATAAGTCAAACCATACAACAAGGATGGGTACATGACCCAAAACCCTAGTACCAAGGGGTGTACCACAAAGGTGGGCACACAACCCTAATACCCAAAAACATCAAAACAACACAAAGTACCACAAGACCAAGAACAATAAGGTGTAAGGACCAAAACTAAATCAACCGTGGTGAAGAAGGTGCAACCAATCATCTCTCTTAAATGTACAAATGTTCCATATAATCTGATGGTTCATCATCACTGTATAAGGAAGGGTTCACACGAATGATGTGATCATGTGGTCCTCTGAACTACTCCTAAGGTCAAATGTCAGTGGCTTCATCAAGGGGTAGCCAGTCCCTTGAGAAGACCAACTAACTCATCCATCTCGAAGACCTAGGAGAAGAGGACATCACACATCATAATCTTGGTAACTGACCAAGTACCTCCATTCTCAAGGAATGGCTCTCAGCTCAAGGTTGAGCTTCAGTCCTAGACTGAGTCATGTTGATCAACCTCTGGTCCATGACTAGGTCCTCCATTCTCCCAGAGAATGGTCCTTAGCCTCAAGCTAAGTTGTCAGTCCCAAACTGAATGTTGATCAACCATCTGCAGGATCTTCTTGGTCCTTGACCAAGATTCTACCTGGTTCTAGACCAAGATGTCTTTGTCTCAACCTGCAGGATCTGCTTGGTCCTCGTGACCAAGAAACTGTCTGGTCCCAGAACATAATACCCTAGAGACAAATAGGGGCCCTAGCCACATGCTAGGGACTTTGCCATGGCATCAATCTGCTTGGTCCTCGACCAAGAACCCCAGGAGACAGTTGGGGGCCCTAGGGTACCTTCTAGGGTCTTACTCATTACTCTGCCTGGTTATCTTGACCAGGAACCCTAGTTAACTGACTAGGATACCATTCTCTCTAAGAATGGGTCTCGCAGCTGCACTAAAAATCAACACCCAGGCCTAAGCCAGTGCCTGCAAGGGGAAAGAGCATACTTCAAGAAACAACAAAATGTTTGTTCAAATTCGAGTGCTTGAAGTATTTGAAATTAAATAACAATAATTAAAAAAAAGAAGGAAATAGATAAACTCACCCAACCTATGTGTCAGTTTCTGATCAACCACCACTAATTGACAATGCCTTTGTGTGGAGGTGAGAGCATACTTCGTGGCAACGAAATTGGCTTTATTTAATTACTTGCGAAATGAAAAGAAAACAAAATTTAACTACTTAATCAAAGTATACACCCTGCACACAATGTTAGAAAAAATCACACCACGAAAAAGAAAGATGCGAATCCCCCCAGGGGGGATGGGATGTGGGAGTTGTGTAGCCCACTTGCTCTCGTTTAATAAATTTTACAATGCTTGCTTGAAGAAGTGCCTCTTAGTCCTTTTAAACTAGGATCTAAGTGCTTACAATTTTAGAGAATGAAATATTGGTAAAGGAGGGTCCTTGGAAAGTATTTTTGGCACTTTCGGGCGAGAAACGGCCAGAGCTTCCTTCTCTCTTTTCTTGGACCTGTTAAAAACCAGCAAGCTTAAAACATACAAATTAGTGGGTTAATCAAATAAAATACAAAAAAATTAGAGATTCTATACTTGGAAAATTTTCAGTAAAAATGACTACTTCAAGTATAAAAAATTGTGGATCTAGATCTAAAATGAAAGTAGACTTTGAAAGCAAATCAGATCCAATATATATGCCCAATAAAATAAAGCTATTGATATGCAATTGCAGATCTAACTTTCACTAAGCAAGGGTAACTATGTGACCAAGAAAGTTTTTTGATTTAATAGTGTAGAAGAAGCAAAAAACCCCGTTTCGGTCTTGAAAGATTAAGGAACCAAAAATGCCTACAACTCAACAATAATTAGACCAAGACAACCAACACCGAAGGTGAATGAGGATGCAACTAAGCTCAACCTCCTCCCTCAGATTCTTATCCTGCACTGTCACAAACACTTGCAAAAAAGAGATTAAATCTAGAATACGTAATTAACAGAGATTAGAAGAGCATTAGTACAACTGAATACACTTGTTGCTTCACTATCTCTAATTAACCAAGCATTTATAAGCAAATTAAATACAATGAATGCTTATACTATGGGCACAAAGGTCGTCAAAGCTAGATAATCAAAAAAATGCAAAATGACAAGTGATTAGCGAGATATCACCTCAGAACATCAACCAAACATACATCCAATGGGACAGTTGCACAGCATATGGCCTCCAAACCCTTTCAACTTTATTCCGAAGAGAAGCATAAACAAATTACAAGAGCAGAGAGGGGGGTCGCACTTGCCAAGAGAGGGGCGCACTTGGTGAGTTGGAAACTAGTTGGCTTGAGGTGTAATGAGGTGTACTAAGTTTCCACTTTCCAACTCCACCTCATTGCTTTATCTTACACTTGCCCACTTCTTTCTTGGGATTCCCGCCCTCTCCATGAAGAAATGTGCCCTCTTCATAGAGAAACATCCTATTGCCTCTATTTGCTGAGAAAAACACTCACAAGTGTTTTAGAAACCTTAGGAATATTTCCATTTTACTTTGCCAACTCAGAAATTTCACTTTCGGCATGTTTTTTGAGTTTTGGGAATTTCCGGTTTCTTTATTTTCTCCATTTTTTGGTCTTTTTTACCATTTTCGAGTAATATTCAATTTTGGAGATAAATAATTACTCGGAAACTTAGGAAAGTGGGTTTAGGGGTTAAGTGGGTGCTCTGATTTAGAAAACGAGCACCCCCATGTCTAATTCTTCCTCCTAACCACACTTTTAATAATTTTAATTTTTCCAATTAAACTATTAAAAAAAAAGCCTAAGTTTACGGAAAATTTTTTTGTCGAAATTGACTCAAACTCCTAGGGGACCTAGTACATGTCCATACGACTTATTATTGATGGCTAGCATGTAAAAAATGCATAGGCACATAGGCTTTAATAACTTCCTAAGGTTTGACCACCATGGTAAATACTCCAACTTTGGTGGTGTGAGTGAAAAACTCAAGAATTATGCGTCACTGAAGCGCAACGCATAATTCCTAAGAAAAAAACACTCCAGAGTATTCCCTTGATAGATAAACCTAAGGCAAGCCAAGCGTGTTACAAAAATACCATGCTTAGACCAACTTATTACAATTTCCCCCAAGGGGTCTGGACATGTAAATTTGCAAAAGGGCCTGAAAAAGGCCTGGTGAACTTCTAAACATATGTGATGGACAATTTAATTGTTCAAGTCTTTCACTGCTCACTGGAAATCCACCTAAGTGCAACTTAGTGGATAACAGGAGCTTCCACTCATTCATGATTGCCACCAATTGAAACTAAAATTTCCAGGGACGAGGAGAAGGAGATGCGAGGATGCACCTGAGGCATTCTACAGCCCAGGAGTGAATGTATGAACACTAAAGACAAAACAAATCGAAGTTACAATGTCATAAAACTCTCTTATGGGTAGTTCTTAAATTAAATATATACTTGACCCACCCATCAACATCTATGAGATCATTTCATCTTTATCGCTTTCTGGTTAATTTATGCATGTCTTTGAAAACGTGGGATCCTCTCCTTGGAGAATTGTTAACAACATTCCTATTTCCTCGCAACCATACATACATGGTTGAGTAAAAAAAAATTATGTAGAAAACTAAGTTGCAGTAAAATTCTAGTGTTACCTTGTCAAGTTGGTGCACTGATCTTTGTCTACGGCACGTGCTAGAGTATTCACTCGTCACTACATTGAATTGCAGTTATTGCTAATCAATAATAAATGTAAATCTATTTTGACTTTTTATCTATGTTGCACGAGTACCGCTCCCGACCCTTAGGAAGGGCGTACCCCGCGGTCCCGCATGCCTAGGAGCTTTGGAGCTAGTACGAAACGCTCCAAAAGAGGCGGGAGCTTCATCGGGTACTCGAGAGCTTTTTGGGTACTTCGCAAAGGTGAACTTGTTAAAGTTAGTGTAGCTGCGAGACCCATTCTCAAAGAGGATGGTACCCTAGTCAGTTAACTAGGGTTCCTGGTCAAGTTAACTAGGCAGAGTAGAGAGTAAGACCCTAGAAGGTACCCTGGGACCCCCAGCTGTCTCCTAGGGTTCTTGGTCGGGGACCAAGCATGTTGATGCCATGACAAAGTCCCTAGCATGTGGCTAGGGCCCCTATTTGTCTCTAGGGTATTCTGGTCTAAGACCAGACAGTTTCTTGGTCATGAGGACCAAGCAGATCCTGCAGGTTGAGACAGAGATATACTGATCTAGAATCAGACAGATTCTTGGTCACAAAGACCAAGTAGGTCCTGCAGGTGGTTTCAGTCTAGGACTGAAAGCTCAGCCTAGGGCTGAGAGACATTCCTTGAGAATGGAGGTTCTTGGTCAGTTACCAAGATGATGATGTATGATGTCCTCTTCTCCTAGGTCTTTGAGATGGTTGAGTTAGTGGTCTTCTCAAGGGGCTGGCCACCCCTTGATGAAGTCACTAACATTTGACCTTAGGAGCAGTCTAGAGGACCACATGATCACACCATCCATGTGGACCCTTCCCGATACAATGATGATGAACTTTCAGGTTATTTGGAACACTTGTACATTTGAGAGAGAGATGATTGGTTGTGCCCCACCTTGATTGATTGACATTTGGTTCTTACACCTTGTTGATTATTTGTCTTGTGGTACCTTGTCTTTGACTTGTGGTTAATAGGGTCATTTACCCACTTTGTGTTATCTTTTGATTTCTACCACCTTTGATGTTTTTGGTCTTATGGGTACTATGGTTGTTTGACCACATTTAAGGTTTACCCTTGGTCCTACGGGTTATGGGTCATGTACCCACACCTATGTTATATTGGGTCATGATGTGACTTGTACCATATGTTGGTACTTGTACCCTCACCTATTTAATTATATGACCCTAGTACCCTATTTTTTTCCGCGAATAGTACCCTACTTATGTTTTATGTGACTTTTATTTTTATTTTATTTTACTTTTTTTTTAATTTTTATTTTTATTTTTAATTTTTTTATTATTTTTTATCTTTTATTTCTTATTAAGTGGTACCTTCCTAATTTGATGGTATCCTAACTTGAATAATGTTTTGACCTTTCTAGAAGTTTTTGATCCTATATATTAAAGGCCTGTCTTTATCATTTATCATCCATCTATCTATCTCAGCTCTGTCTGCTTGATGTCAAGAAACTTGTTCTGCTGATTGGTGAAGCCGCCCATCTGTTGGATATCTTCCATATCACAAAACTGATGTTAGGGTCAGCTGCTGCCCTAGCCGTGACTTGTGAAAGGAAGGCTGTGGGCTCATCTAAACCCTGTTTCATTTCACACAGCTCAGATCTGTTGTTGAGAGGCTCGATCTGCTACTGAAGAGACCCGATCTACTTTTTGCATGCTTGGTTGAGGTTTAATACTTTGTTTAGAGTCCCGTTCTTCCTGTTGTAGTCTGGTTCACTTGTTTGTAGAGGCCGAGACCCTAGACCTATTTGTTGTGCTCCGATCTAATTGATTGAAGGCTAGGACCCTAGATCTGTTTTCTGGGTGTCTTTTAGAGGAACCCATGAGGTCCTAGGGTCTGTTGGTGGCCCACTTGTGTAGGCCGTGAGGCCTTAAGGACTGATCTATCACTGCTGTGCATTCAATTGTGGAAACCGTGAGCCCCTTTGGTATTGCTCTCCTTATTAGCAGCTCATATGTGATGACCAAGATTTTTATTTTTGTATTTGTGGACAGTTCTGCTTGACTAATCACATGTGAGTCACTTGATTTTTTGTGCTGTAATTTACCAGACTGATTTTTTTAATCTATGTGTCAAGATATTAGGGTCTAATTCCTGAGTGAAAGTCTGACTCTGATCTGCTTACTTGAAGTTTTTTTTTTGTTGCCTGAGGGCCAGACTTTTTGTAATGAGTTTTCACTGTCCTTGACTGTTCTTGTTTGACTTCTACAACTCTCTCTCTCTCTCTCTCTGGTTTGTACTAACCCTCTAGTAGGGTCATCTGGTTCCTAGTGATTGACTGGCCTCTGAGAGGCACAGTCCTTTTTCTGAAAGAAAATTTTTTCTGAGTATAAAATAGGAAGGGTTCCACGCTTCGGGTAAGTACCCTAAAGCTTGTTTTCTTTATTTTATGTTAATAAGCACTCTGTATGTTGTACTACTGTTAAAGATTACATGTTACTGAAGATTACTTTAACACGGTGACCATTTGGTAATGTTAAAGGTGAAAAGTTGAAAGAGGTGAAAATTATGTTTTACTAGAGCTACTGCTGTACTATTTCATTTTTAGTACTAGTTGTTAAATGTTAAAAGTGATTTTGCATTAAAGTACATTGATTGTTTATTTTTCTGCATTAAACCCTAACTCTACCAAAAATCAACAGAACTGGCAGCTCCCGGTACGAGTTTCCATGGGTACTTGTGCTCGGGAGCTTTAGGAAGCTCCAGATCCATTGAGGAGCCTCTCAACGCTCCCACTCCACTAACGCAAACCACGAGAACGGAGACCATTCGCGGGAAGGAAAAAGGGTAAAAAAAAATTTTCAAGAAAGAAGAAAAGGGCGCCAAAGCTTCACGATCCTGGCCCTACACATGGAGGCAAGGAAGAAGAGGCGTACATGCAGTTGAGGCTTTATAAACAGCCTTCCCCTTCTCTGAAAATCACATTACTGATTACAGTCTTCAATTTTGGCTTGTGTTTGCCATTTTCTGAGTGTTTTGAGTTTCCATTGCTCAGTTCTCAGTCTCACTCTCTAAGTTCTTGGCTTGTGTTTTCCATTTCGGGTTTCCATTGCTTCAGCTGAGTTCTTAGTTTTCATTTCTGAGTCTGTGTGTCAGTTTTAAACTTTTATTTGAGGATTTAAGCTTCAACATTCAACGTTGATTGGTGCGTTGGACGGCTTCAAGTTCAAATTCGTGCAGTGCAGCAGTTTTGATCTGGAATCTGAGCGTTCAAGCTTCAGCATTCAGATTCAGCAGTTACAAATTCGCCCAGCAGGGACGGCTTCAAATTCGCCCAGCTGTTTCAAATTCGCCCAGCAGGGACGGCTTCAAATTCGCCCAGCTGTTTCAAATTCACCCAGCAGGTATATACTATCTAGCTATGTGATCAAATAAAAATGCAATGACATGGAAATTGATTTTTTTAGCAGTTGCATAACACATTTGTTATTTTTATTATTTTATTTTTTTAATATTTGAATTTTCCTGTAGAAATCAGAAATCATAGCATATCGATTGGACCCTCACTGAAAATTTTAAAAATCCAAGTTTTTTGTTTATTTAATATTATGAAATTACTTTGAGCACCATGTATGCCTCTTGTTTTATGTTACAAATTTCACCACTGTGTACATCTGCACTGGTAATTTATTAAAAAACAAAACTGTTCTAAAACCGATATAAATAAGAAATTTCATCTGTTTCAGATCTCAATTCTCAACAACTTGTCGTTGGTTTTTAAAATTTTATCTGATGATATTTTATTAGTTTCATGCTCTTGGACCAAATTATGAATGCATACAATCCACAGAATGTCAGAAACAGAGCATGCTTGAGCTTTTTAGGTGACTAAGTCTCTGTTGTCTCACCTTCTTGCAACAAATTGTTATTATATTTTAAACATAATAAAAAAAAATTCAGACATGAGCGTATTGTGCCTAACTTTTGATAAAAAAAATTTCAGACATGAGCGTATGGCTGAGACAGTGAGATGTATGTATCTTTATTATTTCTCATGGATGTATGAGATGGCTGAGATGTATGGCTATCAGACTATCAGATGTATCAAATCGCATAACATGCAAAGGACATGGAAGTGGCTAGGAACTTAGGCAGATTTAGTATTTACTATTTAATAAATAAATTTAACATTTATTAATTCTTTAGAATGTGCAGTCAGAGACTCAAACTTATTGATCATTAGACATTAAGTGGTAAAAATTTTTGTTACTTTGGTCAACTGTGAACAAACTAAGCACAAAATTGATCTACATAGGCACAAAATGCTCTACTCTGATCTCTATCATTTAGATAACTTACAAAGTTTATACTTTATATTTAATTTGTTATACCAATGGAATTGCTTGTTTTAACTTTTTAAGTTTAAATCAGATGTGCTTTGCATGAATCTCATCTTCCTCACATCCACGACACAAACAAATATGAAATATCATCTAACTTTCACTGTGATATAATTTACAGTTACACATAGTCAGCCATATGGCATATGTTGATTGATTAGTATTACAGATTAGATTGTCGACTGTTCTTCATATTTTAATTAACTTTTGATTGTATTTTTTATTTTCAATTTAAAGTTTACACACCATGGACAGAGGGTTGGATTATGAATGTGGTGACAGCAGCATGAGAATCCCACGAGCTGCACAAGCTCAAGAGCAAGAGGCAGCCACTCAAACTCAAGCAAGCAAGCGACAATTCCAAGAAACCCTTAATAAAGTTCATGAAGAAGAACTCAAAACAAAAGAAAAAATAGTGGGGGTTGCAAGGAATGGGAGTGTACTTTACGTGGACATGTATTTAAGGGTAGCTATACTAGAGTATGGCATCATCTCTTAGCCATACCTGGGTTAGGAGTGAAGGCATGCACATGCAGCCTTGAGCAAAGGATGTATCTTAACAAGCCACAGTTGTCTGTCAAGAGTGGAATGCATGGACGGAGTCTAAATCACCTCAAGCAAAGAAGATTAAAGAAATGCTTCTTAATGAGGATTGGTAGGCCGAATGTAGATATATTGTCTCTTTCACATCTCCAATTGTGGAGTTGATCAAGTATGTAGATTCAGATTCCCCTAGTCTTGGGGAAATATATGAATGTATTGATACCATGGTGGACAAGGTAAAGCACATCATCCGTCATAGAAACCCCTCTTTGGATTTTTTCAATGAAATCCACAAGTTGATAGAGAAAAGATGGAACAAACTCAATACCTCTCCTCACATGGCTACATATGCCCTTAATACAAAGTGGTATATGGAAAGACCAAATAGGGTTCTTCCTATTGATGATGAGGAGGTAAAACGGGGATTTCTTGATGCCATAAGTAAGATGTATACACCAGATGAAGCAAGTGTGATAAGCGAGCAGTTTATTGATTTTGGTATCTTAAGCCCCCCTACGTTTACTCAAGAGGCAAAGAAGGACATCAAAAAATATGCTCAAAAAAAACCCCTTGGATGGTGGAGAATGTATGGGGGCCAAGTCCCAGAGCTTCAAAAGCTTGCCTCACGTTTGTTATCTCAAGTTGTTAGTTCCTTGGCTACTGAAAGGAATTGGTCCACTTATAGTTTCATCCCTTATGTTAAGAGGAACAAGCTTACCTCTAAGAGAGCAAAGAAACTTGTTTATGTGCATAGTAGTCTTCGGCTTCGTTCAAGGAAGCAACTTGAGTATTTAGAAGGATCTGGGATGTGAATGCTGAATATGCTGCCCAAATTGATGATGATAATGAAAATCCTTTACCAGATGCAGGGTTGGTTGGCATACCCTTAAATGCCATTGATGTATGCAATGATGATGATGATGTAGGACTAGTACCTAGTGAGGATGAGGCTTATATGGACATCCTTGAAGCTAAAGGTCGTACTTTATGATCATCTTAGCTTCATACTTTTATTGATATATTTTGGCCACTGAGCATTTTGGAATACGTACTACTTTGGGCATTTTGCCAAATCAATATCAATATGATTTGTGTGGTTTTTTTATTTTTAACATTGTCACTTGAATCATTTAAGAAATAAATTTAAAATTTGTCGTACATAATTATAATTTTAATTGACAATGTACATTATTTGATCTTTGACCATTATAATTAACTTTTAAAATAGGTAAAAAGTTAAAAACTGAACTTATAATTTAATAATTTATGTTTTTTAATATATATTAAGATTTAATATATTATATTATTGCCGCTCTCAACCTAACGTTTCCTGTAAATTTGGGGGAAGCTTCTAGCCGTACCGGATCCTCGTGTCCGCGTACACAACGTACCCGCGTACCGAAAACTTGTGCAACATAGCTTTTTATATAGTAAATAAAAGAAAGTAAATTCATCTATTTTACTATTTACTTTATGAATAAAAAAAGTAAACTTTTAACTAATTGTAAATAGTTTTAAATCTTACTTTAACACTAAATTCATATATTACATTTAAATAAAAATTATCTTGATTTTTATTTTGTAATAATTTAAATTTGATTATTTATACACCCTTTGCAAATACCCTAGCATAGAATGTCTTGCAAGCATATAATATTATAATCCATTTTAATCATAGTTAACACAAGATTGAAAACTTACTCTACTTATAGCCACAATTATAGGGACTATAACTTCTAAAATCCTCGCTTTAGAAACAGTCTACCTTATATAATCAATGACATGGATGGTAATCTTGATTTTATTGCCATTCCCATCTGCTAAGAGGTTCTAGCTACAACCATAATATAAGGGATAAGCTAAGTCATTTGGTTTGTGTTAATGTTTCTTTTCTTCTCTATGTTTCTTCTCTTCTCATGTTTTTTAATTATTTATTTTAATTTTTTATATTTTTAACATATATTATTGGCATTCCCAACCTATTGTTTCCTGCAAATTTGGGGGAAACTTCTAGATGCATTCGATACTCGTACCCACATTCCCAACGTTCCTGTGTTCCGAAAACTTGTGCAACATAACAAATATGTATGATGTATCACACTTGGTGCCATTTTGATATATTCACCCGTACATTGTATATACATGAGTAGACTTTGCATATTTTGTCTCTAATGGTTTTGAATCATAGCTTGGAATCTTTAATATATATATTTTTCATTAAAATTGTAAAATTTTATGTATTTTTTAGTAGTTCGAGACTCCGAGTCATTGAAATCAAACCACTCCAACTCACTGTTGGTTTTGGTTCTAAGTAGAGCTAACCCTCGACCAATTCAAAGTCCAATTCCAAGTTTTAAAACATTGGGATAAACTAGCAAACAAACAAACAAAAAAATGAATACCCAACCTTGAGGGTTAGCTCAAGTGGTGATGCGCCAGACAAGAGATCTCTCCCCAAAAGTTGGGGAGCTCATGGGTTCGACTCTCATGATCCCCTCGGGGTTAGGCTCTATAATCAAGGTTGACAGTTTAGCCAATTTACGATCCATGAATCATAGGGAAGTACTCAAAGGGTTTTCCACAAGGTTGTTCCTTAGAAAAAAACAATGAATACCTAAACAATTTGTAAAAGAATATTCTATTAAAGCTCCATAAGAATTGATGGAAATTTCTTTATATGATGTCTAATAGTCAATAGATGATAGTAGAGATATGATTTCTGTTGTGTTCAATTTTGGTTTTTATGGTGAAAAATGGTCCACTATCAAAATATATATTACTTAGAATCAGAAATGAATGGCACAAAACATGTCATTATAGATTTCAATTGCTTTACAGTTTCAACTTGCCATGTATCAACTCAATAGTTTAATTTATTTTACATTTATTCCTTTAACACAGGCAAATTCATGCATGCTTGGCACAAGACCATAAAAATTACTTTGCTTCAACCCATCTAAACAAAATATCAACATATGCACATAACCATTATGAGAGGGAAATTTTAAGTCAAGCTTTCAAAGGGCAGGATATCACCTCTTCCTCTCTTCTTCCTGTTGGGCCTTCTCGAGAACTCGTTTCCGCTCAGCCAATCCAAGACTTGGGCTTCGAGACTTTCTTATTGGAGACCTTGAAACACTCCTACTTCTATGCTTCTTGTGCACTCGCCGTCTTGGAGATGTTGAACGACTTCTATGTCGTCTTTCAGAGGGTGAAAGACTCTTGCGCCTGCCACATAACAAATAATTCAAATCAGAGAGAATCTTATGAGAAGTTAGTGTTCACTACCCCCTTTTGTCCCCACTTACACATTTTCAGTGCCCCTAACTTAGTGTATTTATATATGATAAAATAGAGAGATTGGCTGTCATTGATTTATCATCTAACACTTTCCCTCATGAACAGATGAATCTATGGAGCAGTCTTGCAACATTCACAATCCCCTACTCATGGAAATCTACCTCGTGACCAAGGCTTTGATAGGCTTTAATTGATACAATGGCCAAACTAAAGCCCACCAGCATTTCAACATAATGTAGAAAGAAAGCAAATATGCTATCAAGACACACTGAATGTGCATCCAAGACGGTCGTGCTTCTATCCAAAACACGGCATCCAAGAGTTTTGTGCTTCTATCCAAAACAACAGCAAACTTCCAAAATCGTTGCCAACGTTTTGTTCTATAGGAATTATAATTTTTTTCATTTGTGAGTTCCTCTTTTATGTGAGACTGGAACTGTCCTGGGAACAATAATGCCAAAGGAATAAAAAATGAAAATGTGCTTCAGATCTATTAGCATATCTGCAATGCACATACCTAATATGGGAATATCGATAAGGAGAACGGCTTCTGTCCCGCCTGCTGTGCCTCCTAATGTATCTTTCGTTTGGGGACCTTCTCTTAGAAGGAGATCGAGACGTTGCTCTAGGCATTTTTATTAAGAGAGTTTGCAGCAAACACCGGCAAATCCTGCAAGAATTCTGATCTTTTAACACAGTGAAAATGTTCCTAATACATTATGTGTCCACAAACAGCAATGGCATTATGGCAGTATATTACATAAAAACTAGCTTCAGAAATCCCATATGAATACAATAAATAACATCCCAATGTAAGTAACATTTCAAATAAGCGATCTGCAGACCCTTACTGGATTCCGACTGTGATAAAGTGGAAATCTACATCCCAAGTCTTATCTTATGTGCATCCAAGTATCAGAAAGTGAGGTATTGTAAATTATAATCCAATAATGATATTTTGGGAGTAGTTTCCAAATCTACTGGAATTAAATTACAAAGAGCAGCATGAAATTAAAAAAAAAACATGTACTGTAACTGCACTAAATCAAACTAGACAAAAACTAACTTTCAACAATTCGGACTAAGACATAATTCAGTTTAACAAAACTAAACTTCCATTTCCAAACAAATAATCTGAAATTAGGGCACCTTTGAGCGGGTCAAGTTAGTATTGCAATTCACTGGAGCAAATAAGCACAGGATCAGTTCCCGCCCCGTTCAACATTGCAATAATTCAGTTTAGAATAGTATGTGACAATGATCCCTTCTAGCATACCAGCTGTGAAAATCTACATACAAGCAAGCATCTGAACACTCCAAGATTAAACCCTAACCATCAGAATTAAACACACTGCGCACCCGTAAAACCTTTTTCACCCTAATTACCAATAAAATAAGGAAAATAACTCCAAATCAAATTCCACAGAGTCGAACGTTACCTGACCAGAAACGCAGATTAATCTTCTACAAATCCCAGAAGAAGCATCGATTCCTATCAAAACCTGTAAAACAACGAAACCCTATATATTTGAGATTCAAAATCATATTCACTGAAAGCCCTGTAAGGTAGCATCAAGGTCCCTGGTATTAGTACGAAGGTTAAATCTGTGATTTGGCACAGGTACTGGAATTGCTATAGGGCAGGCAGTGAGAATCGAACCTAGTCCCACATAAGCAGCGGAAGTTGGATAACCACAACACGGCTTCGCAAGAATTCAATGAAATCAACCGATTGTGAGTAATGGTGGTAAGGGATTGAATGAATACCGGAGATTATATACTGAACATCGTAGAATATACTATACGAATGAGTAGCGTATGGCCATATCATACGTATGAGTATGTCCCGCCTACATACGATTCCTCTTTACCACAAGAACTCACTTATAAACCCAAACAGAAATTAAATCTGCTAAATCGCATGAAGCCAGCCTTGGCCGTAAGAGGTTAAAACCCTTTCAACGGGATGTAAGTTTTATATCTCTTTAAAGGTGAGAGTGATGAAATTTAGGAAGAGTCGAAGTTTACTCTTTTTATGATTTTGTCAGTAATTAATAATGAATTTATGTATATACTTTTTGCACCGAGAGGAGTGCCGTGCTCTACAGCCCAGAATGGGGAAGGGAGATATTGTAAAGTTTGTTCCTAACAAAATAATTAAAAAATTTCATGTTGACTCATAAAATAAAAAATTATGGAAAGTATTTAAAAAAAATCTATGCTGGCACATAAAATAAAATATTATGAAAAGTAATTAAAAAATCGATGTTCGTCTATGAAATAAAAACTTAAAACTTAAACCTGGATCTATCAATCAAGAGAGAGAAAAAAATTTGAGTTTAAATTTTATTTTTTTTAAATTACACCTCAAAAAATTGGATCCCTCTCGGTGCTTGATAGATTCGGGTTTAAGATGGATCTATGATGGTGTAATTAGTGATGCAACAAGGTGTCATGGATATTTGAAAAGGTTAAGTGACCATTGCTCAGGCACACAATAAGAATTAATTAACTTTTTTTTAATTAGTGGTTTAATTTCCATGGCCTAAGTTTTAAGGGTAATTATTAATAACTCATCAACTGCCACTTGGTAGGCCGTACCATTCATCAGATCCAAGGTCTACCTGTTGCATTTGAGGTCGGGTCACCTTGTTGAAAACCCCAACTATTGCATCTGAACTCAAATCTGTGGCACTTGGACTTGAACCTAAGACCTCCTAGAGCCCCAATAGATTGAAGGAGAGTGCCTTTGCCAATCCACCTACAACCCTAAGCCCATTGAAAGTAACTAACTTGCTTAGATAACAACAGTGATAGTATAGATTAAACTGCTTCGACTTAAATAACCTAAGTAAGAGGTTAAATTGCTTCAGCTTAACATGGGTTCTAAGCCTTAATCCTAAAAAGGTAAGTCATGCCATCTAGCAGGAGTGGAAGTATGCTCCCTTCATGGTTCAATGCGGGGTTATTAAGAATGGACCCGTGCACATGGTTCCATAGTCTTCCATCTGGAAGGCTTCAATGCAAATTGTCTTGGTACTAAGGAGTAAGAAATCGATTCATCGGCCTAGCTTAACATTTGTGGTGATATAAGCAAAAAACAAAATAATTGACATGCTAAAAAGATCTCTCTTGGCACGAGGTTAAACTAGCATTTTCCCCTTCAGAGGCAAAAATGAACGCCGGCAGGAAAATAGGAAAGTTAGAAGGAACAAAAACATAGGCACAGTATTTTTCCATCTCTCATAGTTGTGTACAGGTCACTCCATTTGAATTATAGAGTGGCCCTTGTGATGGGTTTGGTGTCTTCAAACATTGTTTCAATTGGTATAATTGGAGTTGTTTCTATGTTAGGCTCAATCTGCTTGCCCTTCTTCTTGTTGGCTTTTTTAATCATACCTGATGTGAAAACATAAAGGGTGAATAGTGAGGAACTTGACATGTGTATAAGGGATATAATATTGAAGATTGAGCAACTAAGAAGTGGTTAAACAACAATTGAAAGTTGATGTTGTTCGGCATAGGTATGGTGTGCAAGGCAAGGCACATGGCCCTTGGCAGGTTTTATTAGTGTTATATAAATGTCTATGCTAGAATCTTATTTACAAAACATAGAAAAAGCAAGTTGAGAAGATTGAATGCCAAATACAATTTGGCCTAAGCTTAAGTGTTTGCATTGCTAAATTGCCTAAACTTTTGTTGTTGTTCTAACTATTTTTTGCTTGCACTCCTAATCACTCTTATTTATTCAATTGGAATTAATACAAATGAAACCCAAAACCCATATACATAACTTTCGTTGTAGATATGGGTGTCTCTGTCTTTGACTATCTTTCAAATTCGGATGCTTGGATGCTCTTTTACACTCTTCCTTCTCTCCTCTTCCGCTTACCCTTCGCTTCATTTTATACTTGCGGAGTAAGTCCAAATTTACCAAGTTGGAATTGTGAGAGGTTTCTCGAGAAGATCATTTTTCCATAGTTGTTACATCCATGGGAGTTAACACTAGAAAAAAAAATGGTCAATGGAGAAATCTACATCTTGTATAAACTTGACAAATGATCTCACCAAAGATTACATTCACAACAACAAAATAACTTCCTTACAAAGATAGAATGCATAATATAGGGTTATTGTGGCAGTCATGAACTCATACGTATATACTTTACATGAAATGAATGCATATCGCAAATAAGTGTTCGATTGTCGTGATTATTTTGGATAAATGCAAATTGACTTGGAACCAATTATGAATGAGCAGGGAATATAAAACTCTAACTCTTTTGAAATTATGGATGATACCTAAGCCTTCATTTTTTTGCATCGTGATAAGGACAATATCAAACGACAAAGGAAGAATATTTATTTTCGAATTTTGCATACCCTTTTCGAAGCCTTCTAAAAGAGCTTTCTCTTTTAATATATGAACACATTGCATCGGCTAAGAGAAATAAACATTATGAGAATGTGCGCTGGCCTACGTAAAGAGTTAAAAAAAATATTCTTTTAAAGTTGTGAAGTGAACGTGTTTCAATCATTGCAATCATTGCACAGTTTCTTACAAAGAATTTTTGGTAAAGCTACAGACAACATCATCGATGATGGAATATGTTCAGTTTGTGAAAGATGGTAAGTGCCCCCTCCCACATTGTTAACCTTACAGGCTTTCCATAGACCACAACCCGAAAATACATCAAATTACCTACCTTATTTATTTGCTTAAAATTTTGCGAGTTCAAAAAAGGCAGGAAGTTGTTGTGCCTTTTCGCATTTTCCCAAAGAAAGACCTTCACAATTTCTATGTAGACGTCGACAAGTTTTATTTCATAATTCATAGAATAGATTTTAAGGTCAACTCTCACTAATTGAAAAAAAGACAATTATAAAAAAAGATACAAAAAGAAGCACTTTCCTTATCATTGCAAGCAACATCTATTCATGACAGGTGCGAGGTTCCTAATGGCAATCACTAAAGCGTACATGCTTTACATCATTAATCTCTTGGAATGTATAAGCCATACGGTTCAATGCACTAGTGCCAAAAGAGAACATAGGTTTCATTGTACTCACAAAATGACATTACTAATTCAAAATAAAGTTTGTTTTGCCTTTAAACTTTGATTTTGTTGATATCCATCTTAATTTTAATAATATTTTCAGACTTTTAACAAGCTCGATTATTTAAATGAAATGAAAATATCTATACATTTGAATTTGTGAATAATTAAATATCCTTTTGAATATGAAAAAAAAAATGCTTAATTGTAAATTGAAGCAATTTTATAACTCTCAATTTGTACAAACGTCAAAGAATACAAAATTATTATTTACATGGTGTTCCATGACCTTTTATTAAAATCATGATTTTGTATGAATTTGGATATTATTAAATTTGACTTCTACATATTGATGGTGTACGTAATTCATAACTTCAAATTATTATTATAACACTCGTTTGTCGACTAATTAAAATTTAGCAAAGGGAAGCCTTATCGAATGCAGTAATAACATTTGAAATGTATAAATATGGTTTAATGTGCTTTTAATACTTTTTTCGGTGATTATTATATACATGTAACCCAACTCATCGCGGAAGTGAGAAGATCAGTTTGCCAGTCTCAACAAAAGGAATAGTTATCACCATCAATCCAGAAGAGTTACACCAAGTCTAGAGAGGTTAAAGAAAAGATAACCGTCTAAAGAAGATCATGTCAAGTCCAATAAACATTTTTAGTTTCAATTCTGAAAAAGATCTGTTATAAGTTCATTGATCTAGGCACGGTTGAAAAACGATTCTGCCAGAGTTACTTTGTTTACTAACAAACTGCTGCAATCAAATCACACTTGATTGTTAGACTTTGATAAATGAGGAAATATATCACCAATGCGACTTCATAAAATAAAAGCCATCCTAAGTCCACCAAATTACAGTGATTGCGCATGAAGTTGTGGAGATTTACTAAAAGAGGACTACATAGAAAAGAAGTCATAAAACCCGTCGTTGAGTGCCACATGAAGAAGATAAGGTTGTTGCAAAAGCTTTGATTTCACTTGCCAAAACTTAGGTAGAGTTTGTTAGCATGCTGTCGAGAATCCACAGGGAATGAAATCACATTTCAAAAAGGGAGGAGATTTTGTTTATTGTGTTGCAGGGGAATGAAAAAAAAGGAGGCACGCAGGGTATGCAATCTTTGATTGCAGACCTGTGTACAGGTCTTAGAGTGGGTTGGAAGAGGAGCAGAGACGGAGGAAGGAGGGCTCGGTGTTTGGGGAGCACAAAAGGCCGTGGAGTGAGGTAGGAAGATGGAGCAGGCTACGAGGGTTTTGCAAGGAAGGAAAGGAGGGCCCGAGTTGCAAGAAAGATGAGGCCGAGGGTGTAGAGGGAGGCCACGTGATGGAAAGAGCAAACAACCGTTGGGCGGAAGGGACGGAACATGGAAGCAAAGAGGCTGCGGATTAATGGAGTAGCGAAGGAATGGGAGTTGCGAAGGGAAAGGGACCGTGAAAGTGGAGGTCGTGGATGGTAGTGGAAAGCAGGCTCGAGGAAGGAGCTGCGAAGGAAAACGAAGGGCTGCGAATGGGAAAGCTAGGCTGCGGGAAGAAGGTCGCAGGGATGGAGGGCCACGATCGAGGGTGGTAACGAAGCAGCGAGGGAGCAGTCGACGGAGAGAAAACCTTCACGATTGGCACCATCCACATGGAAACATTCCATTCGCTCTATGAGCGAGGAATCTAGCCGACGTGGATGGTTATGCTTCTCGTTGGTGAAACGCCTATAGCGTAATTACATTTCAAAAAAATAAAAGAAATGTAATATTAAAAACATAATTACATAGTTAGTGCCATGTCATTTAGATATCCAATGCCACTTGAATGTCATGAAAATATTTAACCATTTACAAATTAAAAAAATAAACTTCTTTGCGAGTAAAACAAGAGCCACAAGGTGGCAATGTCCTCGACATTTCACCTAAGTTGACTGGTGATTTGCATTTGGTGGGAATTTTATTTGTTAGAAGCAATGCTAATTGATTTGCTATTAACACTTAGTTTAGAAATTTAGTATATTCAAACACTATTCAACTATTTCATGGTTTAACGATTAAATTTGTAATTTTATTGATTTATTTTATTATTATTATCTTTGTTATCAGATTAGCGGATAACTCAATAGCAAGATTTTTGGTCTTCACGTCAAAGCTATGGACATGTTCAAGAGTACGGGAGATATTGAGCAACCCTATGCTATACCTCTGTAGCGTTGTTCCCTTATCTATCGTGGATATCTCTTATAGAAGTCAACCATGTGATGTGTTTAGAACATAACGCAATTGGATGGTTCTCCAAGATGATCTTCAATATGAATTTTTGCAGATCCCGTGTGCTTTTCCTTGTTTTACAATGGTCGATAAGGTAAGGTTGACTACGGAAAGACACAGGTGTTGATTTCTTGTTTAGGAATATTTTGCGTGTTGCATAGGGTAGATACAAAGTGGCTAATCTTTTCTTAAAAAGGTTTGTTTCCCCTATAATAGATCATGGGTATGACCAAACACATCATGTGGTGTGGTTGTTTCTCAATATGGATGGCTAGGAGCTTTTCCTAGCCAATATTTACATTTCAAATGATATCGATGAGAAGGCAAGTTTCTAGAGTGGGTTGGCAGAAAACCTTCTAGAAGTTGAGTGGATAATATGTGGGGATTTTAATAATGTGTAGTCCTAAGATAAATAAGGAGTGAGCCTTATTCGAATATGCCGATGCAAGAGATGGCCTCAAGGAAAACACTGGCTTGCATGACCCCACTAATTTTCAAAGGCATGAGTCTATTGTTTTGTGGTTCACTTGGTCAAAGTTTCGGAAAGGCAAAGACAAAATTTTGAAAATTTTAGACATAGCCATGTTATTAAACCAAAATTCTTTTTTCTTTTATTGCAAAAGGAGTATACTAGTAGTGCAAATGTTTCGGGATTTTACCTTTTTCAATCATCAATCCATTATGTTCTTTCTTTCATGGGAAAATGGTTAAACGAGAATGCAAAAACAATATCTCTTCCATCATCAATCCATTATGTTCTTTCTTTCATGGGAAAATGGTTAGACGAGAATGCAAAAACAATATATCTTGTTAATGTATCTCATCCAAAGCACCCAACTTATGTCTAATCCATTAATAGGAATTGGAACTTGCCACCTAGGGAAAGGGGATATGTTAAATAGATGTCATGGTGGAATGATGTAATCAATTGAGTCATAGTCTTCATGTGTGGTTATGGAAAACACATAGCCTTAGTGAGGTGCAAGTCCTACAAGGTTGTTCTAAGAGGAGCTAAACGAATTGTATCAGACTTTTCAATTCTCTCCATGTGATGAGACCCTATAGGCACAAGACGACAAAGTTAGACATCTCCTATAAGTGGATGATATTTGTTGAGCATGCAACACCCAAATTTGCTCATGTCTACATTAGCTCAACATTGGAGACATGCTATCTAAGGATTTTTTTGAAACCCTTGGTCGCAAAGGAGGCTATCAAAGGATGTGTTACAAAGAAAGAGGATATATGGTGGGAATTTGTTAGCCATTACTGGCAATTTTCAAACTCACATATTAATGGAGGAACATCAAGTGGATGTGCAAACATGTATTAAGAAGTGAACATCTGTTCCAAAAGAATTTACAAGGTTGTTTTTGGAGAAATTTTACATTCCGCCAACATCTTATGTCGAAAATGTTAAATATATATCTTAAAAGGGCTTTGTTATTTAATTGTTAGATAAGCATTAAAAGGGATTTGTTATTTAATTGTTAGATAACCATAAAATTATGAGGTATGCTTTGCTTTTCTACAAATTATTTGCCTTCTCACAGTACTGTGGTATAAAAACCTTTTGGTTCTCCATACATTATATGAGTAAAGCTTATATTTTTCCTTTGATATCGGCTACACATATGCAACTTATAATTAAAGTGAACTCCCTTTGATGACTGTTATGATATATCTAATAGATAGGCATCTTTATTGTCTTTTTTTAATGGAAATATTTTCATTGTTACTTTATTTTGCTCTTTATGGCTGTTGAAGCAACAGTTCTATCAATAATTCTTTTGCAAGGGTTAGATTCCTAGTAATGCAATGCTATTTAACCTATTTGTCTGATGTTTTGTTTAGTTGAAAGCCTTTGGAACAAAAGAATAAATGATACACATAATTATATCTGCGAAGCTAGTAAATGATGACAATTTCCTGTATTTCCTGTGTCTTAAAATAATTTTAGATGAATTTAAAGTTATTTTTTGTAAAATAAAAAGATTAACCTCCCATCATTTGGGAATGTAAACCAATGCTTAATAGAAACGCTTGATTCCACCATTTATTTACACGTAGGGGCTTTGAAAGTTGTTTTTCTCAACGCCTATAACATCTCAAGAAACCTTGTGACATCAAATTACTCTCTCAATTTCGAAGGAGTCATATGATTCGAACAATGAAAACAATGAGCTCGATTGAAACCCTATGAAGGAGGTCGTCCGTCGCCGCCGTCACCTACTACAGAGAATGGAGGTCCCCTCCCCTCGGCGATCCAGCTCCCCGATACCGCCCGGAAGCTCCTCTCCTCGGACCACCACCGATAGCCAGGTATATCCAAGCGTCGGGCCTCCCTCCCACACCTCACGGCCGACATTCTCAGCCTCTGGAGCAAAGTGACTCTCTTCTGAACGCGGCAGGGTCAGAGGAAGCTGTAGGTTTCCCCCTGTTCGTGAGGATCCTTAACGGTGCTTCTCTATGCATGCATGCCTATCCCCAGGATCACGTTTTCATGCTAAAATTCAGGATTCATAAAAAAACGGGTATTCCGCTCAGCTTTCAAAGGCTTATTTATGCAGGAAGACAACTTGAGGATGGAGCTTTGCTTCAGAGCTATGGCACAAAGACGAATGCAACCATCAAGTTTGTCTCTCGGTTGAGGGGAGGGGATCCTTCTTCCCCTTTCCCCGGTTCTTATAAACAGGCTGTGAAATCTGGGTTTGCTGCGGCTTCTTCAGGATCCAAGGAGGAAGCTCCTGGAGCAAAGATGCCTTCAGGATTTGCGTTCATTGTGGAGCAGTCCCTTAAACATCCAACATTAGAGGCAGAAGACCCCCATGTCTATGCCTATGCTACCATCTATGAGCAAAGGGCCCTCATCTGCCGCTTCAACGGATTTTGGCCTTCTGCTTCGACGCTTAAGGAATGGATCAGTAAGACATGGGTGCCAGATCTAGAATTGTTCCTCTGTTCCAAGGGGTTCTTCATTGTCAACTTTGCCTCTACCGAGGACAAACAACGGGTGTTAGAGCAAGGGCCGTGGTTCTGGGGCAGATCTGGTATTTCCATGCAGAAATGGTTCCCCACTTTCAACCTTGTAACTATGAAGGCCATGAATACTCTGATTTGGGTAAGACTACATAATTTACCCCTGCATTTTTACACTATTGATTTTTTACCCACCATTGGAAATGCATTGGGAAGGTTTATCAAGATTGATTTAGACCGTACTTCGAAGGGCTTCTTCACTTTTGCCCGCATTTGTGTTGAAATTGATCTAAGCCAAGGGCTACCTGATAAGGATTTTATTGATTGGACTGAAGAGGATCCATACTTGCAGCTGCTTAATTATGAGAATACAGCTTTCAGGTGCTATTCATGTCAACAAACAGGGCACCTCCAGGCTTCTTGTCCTGTTTCCCCTGCCCCTCCCTCGTCCTTTGGGCCAAGGAAGAAGGCCAGTGGGTGGCAAGATCCTGAACCTCGCAAAAGTCGTGTTTCTTCTTCTGCAGCAGGTCAACGTATCTTCTGACCCTCCATCTTCAGCTATTCCTCAACATTCCCCAATTGTTGTGCATCAACCAATGGAGGATTCAACCCACAAGCCCTCTGTCTCTGTTCATAGTCCATATGCAACTGGAATTCCACCTTTTGACCCCTCATCTCTGTCAGGGCATTCTCCCTCTGTTCAAGATGAACCAATTGATTTGATAATGGCCCTAGCTCCGCTTTCAAGAGCTCTGAAACGCCCTCATGAATCGGATCATTCTTACAGTGACAAGGAAACACAAGTAGTTCCTCCAGTTTGCGGTGATGAAATACCACCAAATCAGTTGGCTTTGGTGGAGAAGACTGATGTAACTCCCAGCTCCGCTGGTTGGATCGATGTTCGCAAGAAAAAGGGAAGAGAGGAGATTCCTCAGGGCAATCGGTTCACTCAATGAGCTGATCCTCTCTCTTTGTCTCATGTCATGTTGTTTTTTCGGTGCTTTCTGTTTGTTGCCCATCTGTTGTCCCTTGCGGTCAAGGATGGAAGTATTCTTATATCATTATGTATTATTTGCTCGTTTGAATAGAAGGATTTTACTCTCTTACTTACAAAAAAAAAATTACTCTCTCAATGTCATCAATCGCTTTATCATATAACAATTGAAAATTCAAATACTGTAAAGGACATAAATATCGTTCTTATTATCCGAAAATTTTAAAAGCTTATCAGATAAAAGGAAAAAAAATAAAGGATGGGTTTCGCCTTCACCCCATATATACCTATAATATATAATTTGCATATATTATAATATGCTAATTAGGCTATAGGGAAATTATATATTATAATATGCTAATTAGGCTATAGGACTTGCAAATTACATACAACTGCATTCAAGGCTATTTAATATAGCATGTATAACCTTTGTATAAGCTTCCATGTTAAAATTCACTAGCAACAAAACATTCACAATAAACTTATTATTTTTAAATGATTAGTAATATTTAAAGGTATTGTTTTGTAATTAATTTTTTTATAAAATAAAATATGAAATTATAATTTTGTTGAAATTTATAAAACAAAATTATAATTTATTGTCCTTTTGACTTCTTAACTTGGTGTCAACAATGTAAAGCTATGAACCAACCTTTTTTATTATATTTTTACGATAAGTATGTAAGTTTACGGAAATTGAAAGTTATTTTTCTCAACGCCTATAACATCTCAAGAAACCTTGTGACATCAAATTACTCTCTCAATTTCGAAGGAGACATATGATTCGAACAATGAAAACAATGAGCTCGATTGAAACCCTACGAAGGAGGTCGTCCGTCACCTCCTACAGAGAATGGATGTCCCCTCCCCTCGGTGATCCAGCTCCCCGATACCGCCCGTAAGCTCCTCTCCTCGGACCACCACCGATAGCCAGGTATATCCAAGTGTCGGGCCTCCCTCCCACACCTCGCGGCCGACATTCTCAGCCTATGGAGCAGAGTGACTCTCTTCTGAACGCGGTAGGGTCAGAGGAAACTGTAGGTTTCCCCCTGTTCGTGAGGATCCTTAACGGTGCTTCTCTGTGCATGCAGGCCTATCCCAGGATCACATTTTCATGCTAAAATTCAGGATTCATCAGAAAACGGGTATTCCACCCGGCTTTCAAAGGCTTATTTATGCAGGAAGACAGCTTGAGGATGGAGCTCTGCTTCAGAGCTATGACACAATGACGAATTCAACCATCAAGCTTGTCTCTTGGCTGAGGGGAGGGGCTCCTTCTTCCCCTTTCCCCAGATCCTATAAACAGGCTGTGAAATCTGGGTTTGCTGCGGTTTCTTCAGGATCCAAGGAGGAAGCTCCCGGAGCAAAGATGCCTTCAGGATCTGCGTTCATTGTGGAGTAGTCCACTGAACCTCCAACATTAGAGGCAGAATACCCCCATGTCTATACCTATGCTTCCATCTATGAGCAAAGGGCCCTCATCTTCCGCTTCAATGGATTTTGGCCTTCTGCTTCGGCGTTTAAGGAATGGATTAGTAAGACATGGGCGCCAGATCTGGAATTGTTCCTCTATTCCAAGGGGTTCTTCATTGTCAACTTCTCCTCTACCAAGGACAACGGGTGTTAGAGCAAGGGTCGTGGTTCTGGGGCAGATCTGGTATTTCCATGCAGAAATGGTTCCCCACTTTCAACCCTGTAACTATGAAGACCATGAATACTCCGATTTGGGTAAGACTACATGATTTACCCCTGCATTTTTACACTCCTGATTTTTTACCCACCATTGGCAATGCATTGGGAAGGTTTATCAAGATTGATTTAGACCGTACTTCAAAGGGCTTCTTCACTTTTGCCTACATTTGTGTTGAAATTGATCTAAGCCAAGGGTTACTTGATAAGGATTTTATTGATTGGACTGAAGAGGATCCGTACTTGCAGCTGCTTGATTATGAGAATACAGCCTTCAGGTGTCGTTCATGTCAACAAACAGGGCACCTCTAGGCTTCTTGTCCTGTTTCCCCTGCCCCTCCCTCCTCCTTTGGGCCAAGGAAGAAGGCCAGTGGATGGCAAGATCCTAAACCTCGCAAAAGTCGTGTTTCGTCTTCTGCGGCCAACAAGCAGCAGGTCAACGTATCTTCTGGCCCTCCATCTTCAGCTATTCCTCAACATTCCCCGACTGTTGTGCATCAACCAACGGAGGATTCAACCCACAAGCCCTCGTCTCCGTTCATAGTCCAGATGCAACTGGAATTCCACCTTTTGACCCCTCATCTCTGTCAGGGCATTCTCCCTTTGTTCAGGATGAACCAACTGATTTGATAATGGCCCTAGCTCCGCTTTTAGGAGCTCTGAAATGCCCTCATGAATCGGATCATTCTAACAGTGACAAGGAAACACAAGTAATTCCTCCAGTTCGCGGTGACAAAATACCACCAAATCAGTTGGCTTTGGTGGAGAAGACTGATGTGATTCCCAGCTCCGCCGGTTGGATCGATGTTCGCAAGAAAAAGGGAAGAAAGGAGATTCCTTGGGGCAATCGGTTCACTCAATGAACTGATCCTCTCTCTTTGTCTCGCGTCATGTTGTTTTTCTGGTGCTTTATGTTTGTTGCCCATCGGTTCACTCAAGGATGGAAGTATTCTTATATCATTATGTATTATTTGCTCGTTTGAATAGAAGGATTTTACTCTCTTACTTACAAAAAAAAATTACTCTCTCAATTTCATCAATCGCTTTGTCATATAACAATTGAAAATTCAAATACTGTAAAGGACATAAATATCGTTCTCATTATCCTAAAATTTTAAAAGCTTATCAAATAAAAGGAAAAAAAAAAAAAAGGATTGGTTTCGCCTTCACCCCATATATACCTATAATATATAATTTGCATATATTATAATATGCTAATTAGGCTATAGGGAAATTATATATTATAATATGCTAATTAGGCTATAGGACTTGCAAATTACATACAGCTACATTCAAGGCTATTTAATATAGCAGGTATAACCTTTGTATAAGCTTCCATGTTAAAATTCACCAGCAACAAAACATTGACAATAAACTTATTATTTTTAAATGATTAGTAATATTTAAAGATATTGTTTTGTAATTAATTTTTTTATAAAATAAAATATGAAATTATAATTTTGTTGAAATTTATAAAACAAAAATATAATTTATTGTCCTTTTCACTTCTTAACTTGTGTCAACAATGTAAAGCTATGAACCAACCTTTTTATATTATATTTTTACGATAAGTAGGTAAGTTTACGGAAATTGAAATGGAACAACCATATCCAAATGATAATTTCTTAATTGAATTTCTATGTAAATTGTACATTTTGAAGTACAACAACACGACTTAGTAAAAGAAAATAACAATTTGATCTCACCTTAACATGGAAGTGATGGAACCACGAAAAATTGATCAGAGCGGCTTTACTGAAATTTCTGAGAGGGAAGAATGCATGAGGCTCTAATGCAAAGACGAGATATGATATAAAACGTTTTATTGGACATGATGACACGGTTTTGAGAATGTGTTAAGGTTATTGCTCGACATTAATTTAGAAAAAGCCATCCTAAGCAATTGTTCATGATTTGCAGGCTATGCATCGATGCCTCCGTCCAACCACCACTATCATTTCTCATTCCCCATATATTCCCCTCTTCCGTAACTCAAGAGCAAGATGACAGGAAAGGATTGAAATTATTGGATGTAAAACTTTGTGCCCATATGATCGGCACAAACTTGCCAGAGGCCAATGACGCGTCGGCGATAAATCTCGCAGCGTGTCGTAGCTTCCCTTTAATATTTGCATTTTTGGACTATTTGCAGGTAACGTTAGTTCAGGCTCGTAGGGTTCTGTGGGAGCTTCGGGGAGAAGTCTCGCAGCTTTTGGTCAGAGCTTCTCTTTAATATCGGCACAAACTCATCAGAGTGCAGCGACAGGTCGGCAAGAAATCTCGCAGCCTGTCGGAGCTTCGCTTGATTATAACTTATTTGGCATGGTGAATCAAATTGTGGTAATGAAGCATTTTTGGACTATTTGTAGGTAACGTTAGTTCAGGAGGCAGCGTATGCGAGAAATCTTGCAGCTTTCTGTCGGAGCTTCCGTTTATTATAACTTATTTAACATGATGAGAATTTATAGAATCACATCGAGGTAATGAAGCATTTTCAGACTATTTACAGGTAACGTTAGTGCAGTTAGCGCAGACAGCGACGACAGCGAATCATAATCATAACCATCCACGTGACAAGATTCCATTCACTCTATGAGCGAGGAATCTAGCACGTAGAGGTTATGCACCTCTGTGATGAAACACCCATAACATAATTATAATAGGTTGTTATATCAAAGATGATAACACTAACTAGGTTGATCCAAAGAGATTGAGTTGTTTAAGGACTCTATAGAGTTATGGGTAGAAATATAATTAAAGGTTAAAACCATATGTTGTTCTTGTAATATGAGGTACAATTGCTTTTAGTTGATTAATTATAATTCAATGGATTATGATTATTAAGGATGAATGGTAATGATATTCTTATAAAAGTTGTGATCTATTCATTTACATCTTATTACATAATCGTTATTCATAGTGAATTATTTTTTATAAAATATATTAATAATAAATTCCTTATAATACCAGTGCAAATAAATCTAACTATGTATTGAAACAATTATATATTTTCCCCTTATTTAAAAACCCCCAAAGTAAAGCTAATACATAAGAAGGCCCATTAATTTGAAGAAAACTTAATGGCACATCAACAATGAGATACGCTATGGGAATATAATTATTATTATATTGATCAACAAGCACATCAACATTGAGATAGGTTATCGGAGTATAATTATTATTATTTTGATCAACAAGCACATCAACAATGAGATAGATTATGAGAGTATAATTATTATTATTTTAGTTAATAACGAGAGATAGGTTATGGGAGTATAATTATTATTATGTTGATTTTTAGATATGTACATTCTTATATGAACTCCATATGGATATGGAGTTAAGTATGGGATGGGAGATATGTGAAATTTTACCATCAATTTGGTAAGGAAAAAATATGTGTAGTTAAAAATTTCCATTTTTATGGTAGTTGGTATGGATAATAAATCTTAAAATCTACATGTTAAAAATATTTATTTGGTAAAATATATATATATATATATATATAATTAAAAATCTCTAATTTTTTTACAGTAATTGGTATGGAAAATGAATTTTAAAATCTAAATGTTTTTTTATAAGTAAAAATATTTCATATTAGCCCGCAGCAAAATGGAACAATTGAGAGAATGAATTGGATAATAATGGAGAAGGTGAAAAGTATGTTTTTAAATTCTGGTTTGTCTAAATCTTTTTGGGCAGAGGTTGTTCGTACTGCTTGCTACTTAATAAATCACTCCCCCACAACTGCATTGGATGGTAGCATTCTTGGAAATGTATGGATTTGTAAAGATTATGTTACAATCACTTGAGAATTTTTGGTTGTGAAGCATATGTGCATATTTATAAGGAACAAAGGTCCAAGTTGGATGAAACGTTATTTAAATGCATTTTTTTAGGTTATGTTGATAATGAGTTTGGTTACTGGTTATGGGATCTTGTAAAAAGGAAACTGATTAGAAGCAGGGATGTCATATTTAATGAAGAAAAAATGTTTAAAGCTACTGACAAAGGTGTGGAGGTGCAGAAGTTTGTTGTAATTCAGGAACAACAAGAAAATCAACCACCATTACAAGAATATATTGTTGGAAATAATGAGCAGCCATTGCGGCAAAATGGTGAACAATAGGAAGAGCATGGAGACCAACAAAATCGATAACCACTAGGAGAAATCTAGCATCAAAATTTACCAATTCGCAGGTCTACTAGGCCACATAGGCCTTCACAAAGGCATTCCCCCTCATAATATATTTTATTAACTGATGAAGGTGAACATACTTGTTTTCAGGAAGCATGTGAAGGAGATAATAGTATCAAATGGAAAAAGGCTATGTAAGAAGAGCTTAAATCCCTACATGATAATAAGATGTGGGATTTGGTTGAATGTCCAAAATGAATAAAGGTTTTAAAGAACAAGTGGGTGTACCAAATAAAACATGAAGGTCAAGAAAATAAGCAAAGATTCAAAGCAAGGCTAGTGGTGAAGGGATTTGGGCAAGAGCAAGGTATTGATTTTACATAAATTTTCTCCCCAATTGTTAAAATGTCATCAATACGAGTTATTTTTGGTCTTGTTGCTGCTTTAGATCTTGAATGTGAACAGTTAGATGTAAACATTACTTTCCTTCATGGTGAATTGGAGGAGGAAATCTCTATGGAGCAGCAAGAAAGTTTCAAGGTAAAATAATAAAGATAATCTAGTCTGGAGGTTGAAAAAGAGTTTATATGGGTTGAAGCAAGCCCCTCATCAATGGTATAAGAAATTTGACTTTTTCATGCTTGATCATAGTTTTAAAAGGCTAAATGCAGATAATTGTGTATACATTAAAAGAGATGAAAATGACAATTTCATTATCTTATTATTTTATGTTGATGACATGTTGATTGCTGGACAAGATACGAACATGATTAACAGGTTGAAGAAATATTTGGGCAGTCAATTTGAAATGAAGGATTTGGGTCCAGCACAACAAATATTGGGAATAAAGATTATGCATGACAGAAAGAACAAAAGGTTATGGTTGTCACAAGAAAAATATACTGAGAAAGTCCTTGAAAGGTTTAATATGAAGGATGCCAAGCCGATTGGTACACCTCGTGCCACCCACTTCAAGCTAAGTATTGATTTATGCCCTCATGATGACAAGGAGAAGGAAGAGATGAGAAAGGTTCACTATTCTTCAACAGTTGGGAGCTTGATGTATGCCATGATATGTACACTGTCATATATTGCACATTCAGTGGGAGTTGTGAGCAGATTCCTTTCTAATCCAGGAAAACAACATTGGGAAGCAGTAAAATGGATTTTAAGGTATCTTAAAGGAACTATTCATCATTGTTTATGTTTTGGTGATAATATTGTGTTTGAATATTTTACAGATGCAGATATGGGTGTAGATGTGGATAGTAGAAAGTCCACCACTGGTTACTTATACACTTTTTGCAGGTGCAGCAGTGTCTTGGGTGTCTAAGCTACATAAATTAGTGGCTCTCTCCACAACGGAGGAAAAGAATATCGCTACAACAAAGGCTTGCAAAGAAATGTTGTGGATGAAACGATTCCTAGGAGAGTTGGGAATGAAACAAAACAAGTATGTGTTGTATTGTGACAATCAATGCACTATTCACTTGGAAAAAAAATCCAACATTTCACTCAAAGACCAAGCACATTGATCTAAGGTACCGTTAGATTCGACAAGTGTTGGAAGAAAGGCATTTACACTTGGAAAATATTAATACAGCCGAGAATCTTGCAAAGATGCTCACTAAAATTCTACCAAGAGATACGCAAGAACTTTGTAGAAGATTGACAGGCTTGGAGGTGACTTGATGCAAGATGACAAGGGAATGGATCAATAACTCATATTTGGTTTCAAGTGGAAGATTGTTATGTGTGAAAACAAATATTATTAAAATAAAATAAATAGTTGTCACTTTTCAATTTCAGATTGTATTATTGGAATTAGTTAAATTAGTTGTATATGTTTTCCGACCATAATTTGTGGCCGTGGTATTTGTTCATTGAAACAATATAAATATGTATTGTTGGTATAGCATTTGGTATGCTCGAAAAATAAGTTTGAAGTAGTTGGAAGATACAAGTTTGAAATAGTTGGGCCGAAGTATTATGATGTATGTATATAGTTTGTAAGTAATACAATTTGTTGATCCTTTTTTGGGAAGATGTTTGTAATGATATTGTGGTGGATGCTGAGACCCTTCCATTTCTTGTCTAAGTGTTTTTAAGTTTTAGTATGATTGCATATAAGTTATGGTTTCAGTCTGGTTTGTAAAATTTTGTAAATTTGGAGTGTTTGGAAGTATCATCCTGGAACTCTGAAAAGATGGCATAATCTTTTTGATGTATATCTGTACTACTTGATTCAGAAATTGAATAACAGTAGTATGTTTTTTTCGCGGGAAAAAAAGAAAGTAATAAAATTTGTTGATCCTTCCCTCCTCGTGGTTTTTCCCATATTGGGTTTTCCACGTTAAAAAATTCGGTGTTCAATTTTTATCTGTGTAAATTATTTCTTTATGTCCACATCTACAATTTTATGTGATGTAAAAACTAATTATTAAATCTAAATCTAAATTGGTTGTATTATTCAAAAAGAACATTAAATCTATGATATAAATTGGTTATATTATTTGACACATATTTTAGATCGGTTATATAGATATATTATATTCAGATTTAGAAATTGTTATTGATTGCTTCATTCAAATGTTTTAGTATCCCTCAACTTTTAAGTGGATAAAGTCATCTTCATGTCTTCCAATCTCAATTCACATGTACTCTGGTTTATGAAATCTTTCTTAATCTGAAAATTCACATGTATCCCTGTTTATGAAATCTTACTTAATTTTTTTTAGAAAATTTTGAAGCATGCAACATAAGGTAAAGGCCAAATAAAATATTATGGTGTTGGATTAATATTTCGCTCAAAAACATCGAAAGTATGAAACATACTAGGGGAAACTAAATGTGAATTTCTTATGTCTACTTCAAAAAAGATAAAGAATAAAAAATCATTATTTTGACTCATTTCTTTGGAATTTCTCGAGTGTGCAGAACAATAAGTGAGGAGTGAACTCGAGGCCAATTCCAGCGAACATCAATTGGATTTCTCAGAAATGCATGAATAACGAACACTAAGAAAAATATAAGATGAATCCGAGGTAATTTAATAGAGATATCTTAAAATTTTGAAAAGGATATAAACATTTAGGAGAGGCAAAGAGTAAGAATTTTGATAATGGAGTTTAGTTCAAATAATTGAGATTTTTTTATTAGTAGAATTAGTTGGAATAGAGCTGGTACTCATATAGGTTCAGGAGTCCAATCTCGTCAGTTACTACTGTACTCTTAGGTGTAATCACCAAACCCATCATAATGGAATATAGGTCATAATGGAATATACTCTTAGATGTAATCACCAAACCCTATCATAATGGAATATAGGTCGGGCTTTGTGAGCTAATCTACACCCCCTTATAGACCAAATAATTGAGACTTCAATTCAACAATAAATTCCCAAAATATACTAAATGAAAAAGTGGAAAAATGAATCATCCAGGCCAAATAATTGAGAGTTCAATTTAACAATAAATTCCCAAAATATGCGAAATGAAGAAATGGAAAAATGAATCATAGTTTCATAGGCTTACTTAATGTAATACCAGGTGAATGCAAATTTAGATTTTTATATTTTTCGCTTTTGAATTTCTGAGCTCAACCTTTCAAGTGTTTTAAACACAAAGATCCAAAAATAAGATGAATTTGAGGTATGTTTCAAATTTCATTTTTCTTTATTAAAGTCCATCCAAACCAAGAAAGTCGAGCAGACTGGGGATGATTTTTTTGAGATTGATTCAGTTTGATTTCTATGGTGAGGTCCTCAATCTATGATCTCTACTTTTATTTCATAGTTAAACCCCAACATTTTTACTGGAGGAGGTACAAAACTCCATACAAGATCTACTTTACAATCAGGCAACTTAGGGGTATCTATTCAATGAAAATGAAAGTCATTTAAGGATTTGAAAGGCATAGGAGACGTGTTAGCACAGGTAGTGAGCATCTCGGGCTTTGAAACTGGGTCATCATAACTGGAAGTTCTCCGTGATTATATATCAAAATTCAAATATCTTAATGTCGTGTGGCATATGCATGGCAAGTATGTCCCTTGTGATAAAATTTTGAATCAAATTTATATACCAAGAAACAATTCACCTGAACTTGAATCAAATTTATATACCAGTTAACAGTAATAAAGATACAAATGCAGCAAGAAACTAGAAATTATCATCATGATAATGAGGTTCCGTCAGTGGCATTCAACCGCCAGATCGTGCTTTTTCATTTAATGGAATGATAATGAGGCTCAGTCAGTAGCATTCAATGAATGTTGCCAATGGATATTATATCGAAGTAATAGTGAAGGCCCAAGGGCACTTCTTAAAACTCAGAAGGTACCCTAAAGCTAAACTTTGAAGAAACTTATAAATTTCATTACATTCGTTCAACCATCTATTAATCTAAGAAAACACAAAAATCGATTACAACGCTGCTGCAGGGACTAATAATGTTTTGTAAGAGTTTTTGACTCGGAAAGTAAAATTCCAGAATCCCTTTTAGAGCAGCCCAAACTTCAAAGTCCCCAAACACTTTGGAAAAGTTCAAACTTTTATCAGGTTTCTGCGCCAGAGACCTTTTCTCCAAAATCTCTTTTAAAGCCCAAAGTCCTCAAACCCTCTGAAGAGTTCAAACATTTTTTCAGGTGTCTGCAGTAAAATACAGACTTTTTTCCGTGTCCATATAGATGAAACCAACCCCCCACATGAACGTTAGAAGCGAACCAAGAAGGATATGTGTTAGTGACGATGTCAAACAGACAAGCAACTTTAAATGACTGTCTGTTTTCAAGCTCAAGTCTCCCAAAATCGTTTTGGAAAACAAGACAAAAACATAAAACATTTGGGAAGATTTTTCCAGATACTTGCTGAAATGCCTAACTTTTTAAAAGTTCTCGTCACCATAACCTTTCTTACATGCACACTGAGAGAAATAATATGTTGGAAAAGAGCCTTTGATCCCTTTTGTAAAATAGCCCCACACCATGAATAAAGTTTAAATACACAAACTAACAACACCTCAAGATGAGGCCGTATGGGTTTCAAGTGGCTTCTCTCACAAAAGTGTGATGTTTAAGGGGGCTTCATGTTCAATAAGCGCGTCCCAGAATAGCATTTAATGCTATTTTTTCTAGATATGAATAATTCGATGTAGTCCAAATCCTATTTGGCTGGTGCTTATTGAACGCCATGGTTAAGTGCAATGATATGCATGGGATGTTTCTAGCCAAAGGAGTATATAATACATACTCTACTCCAAAAAAAGAGTTATGTGTGAGTTGGGCCCAGTGACATTGTAGGCAACTACACATGCCTAGTGTGGTTGATCAATAGTGGAAAAACACATACCTAGTGCGGTTGATTAATAGCGGATATGAATGTACAGGGCATTAGAGTGAACCTCAAGCTACAAATTAGATATCAATGCATAGTACGAAACCAAATTTTGTACCTTTTCTCTACACAATGACACAACGAATTTTACCAACCAACGTATATCAAATAAAAAGAGATATACCACAAGGGCTAATGTATATATAAAAAATATGTCATGATATTGGTGCATAAATTCCAATCAGCATAGCTTGTTATGGATGGCCTCACATAATTTCTACAGTTAGCTATACAAATTAACCAGCACAATACAATGGCTAAACTAGGAAATTCTCAATGGAATAATAAAATATGTACGTCTTAAACATGGGATTTCACAAAAAATTTCAAGGTATGCAATGCAGATGATTCAGTCCATATACTTCATGTAAAATAACTTTATCAGGCTATTCTGCTTATCTTTATTGAACAAAAGCTTTACACATATTCCAGATTCTCGTCTAAATCTGGATCATAGTTGAAATCCAAATTATACGGGAAAGATTCAGTGCATCTATTGCACACTCCATAGTTTTCTATGACAAAGACAATTGCTTCTCGAGAAGATCTTTTTAAGGCCAAGACTTGTTCTAGGACGCTCAGCTCATGGATATGTTTAGAACATTCTGGGAGAGCAAGTGTCATTGTTTGCAGCAAAGGAGAACTTCTGAGAAGGCAACCGAGTAGAGCAATTTTCTTGTCTTCGAATTTCAAAACCTTTACATGAACATTTTTCAAGTATTGTAGTGGGAGAATCAGGCTTGCTGCCTCCGCCTCCTGCCATACAAAATCTGGATGATAAATATCTGGGTACTTAATAACAATTATGATAATAATTCAAACATGGAAGGTTAAATGCTTAACCTAAAGGCTAAAAGTATACAATTACTGACTAAATGCTTACCCTAAAAGCTAAAGTATACAATTACTGACCTCAAAACATTCACTTTCGAGATCGAGTTATTAGAGGTAGGAAAACTTGCCAAGCACTAGTGAAGCACTGGTGTAATGAAGTCATGAAGAGTAATATTTTTCAATGATTTTATGGTTGAAAGCCCTTCAAGTAGCTTATGCTTAGTTGTGTACAAATGCACATCCTCACAAGAAGTAAGTTCCAACCTAGACATATAGGAACACTCATCTACTATGACGTTCTGGAGCTGTGGGGAGTTCACTCTCACTGAAGTTAGAATTAACTTGCACATAGAGAGGCAAAGGGGAGCAGAGCACAAAGGCTCGCTCTCATACACAAAGGAATGGCCAAACCAATTCAATTAATTATTGAAATGAGATTACAATATATAGGTGTAGATAGTCACAACAAACCAAACCATAGATCCATAAGATGTGGATCTCAAACCTCTACATGCTAAATATAAGAAGTACACATCAACCCAATCCCAATCAACCTGCCTATCATTTCTACATTATTCCAACATACCCCCTTAATGTAGAAATGGGTTTTCTACAACACCTAATTTCTGCCTAAGGATCTCAAAGTGAATCCTGCTAATAGGTTTTGTAAATATATCAGCGACATTATCACTTGTGTTACAATACATAAGTTTAATTTCCTTAGCTTCAATCTTTTCTCTAACAAAGTGATGTTGCAGCTCAATGTGTTTTGTTCTTGCATGATAAACTGGGTTGTGTGCTAGCTTGACTGCACTTTGATTGTCACAATGTACTTTTGTGGGTTCTCTTTGCTTTTCTCCAACATCTTCAAGAATCCTCCTCAACCAGACAGCTTCACATGTAGCACTGGACATAGCTTTATATTCAGCTTCTGTGGATGATAGAGAAACAGTTGGCTGTTTCTTGCTGCTCCATGATACGACCCCAGATCCAATGTTGAATCCATATCCTGTAGTAGACCTTCTGTCATCAACGTTTCCTGCCCAATCAGAGTCAGAAAATCCTTCCAATTGAACATCAAACTTATCAATATATAAAATACCAAAGTTCGTTGTCCCTTTTAGATATCTAAGGACGTTCTTTGCAACCTTCCAATGGCTTTCATTTGGATTAGCCATGAATTGACTAAGAATACTGACTGCATATGATATATCTGGCCTTGTAGTAGTGAGATAATTCAAACTTCCCACCAATTGTCGATACAAAGTACCATCTGCATCTTTTGTTCCATCTTGATTGCATAGCTTCACATTCTGTTCTAAAGGAATTACTGATACTTTGCAATCACTCATATTGAATCTGTTCAATATTTCCTTCACATACTTACTTTGAGTGATGATAGTCTTACTAGATTCTTTCCAAACTTCAAGTCCCAAACAATAGTGAAGTTCACCAAGGTCTTTCATTTCAAATTCCTGTGATAGATGATTTTTGATTTCTGCAATCAACTTACATGCATTTCCTGTAATAATGAGGCCATCGACATATAAAGATATTAGGCAAACATTTCCTTCCTTATCTTTCTTCACATAAAGATTAGGATCACTTTGGCTTTTCACAAAACCTTTCTGATTAAAGAAGGTATCAATCTTTATATACCATGATCTAGGGGCCTGTTTCAATCCATAGATAGCTTTCTTTAACTTACATACAAGATGCTCCTATCCTTTCTGCACAAAGCCTTCAGGCTGGACTATGTACACCTCTTCTTTAAGTTCACCATTTAAGAATGCAGATTTTACATCTAATTGATGGATATTCCAATTATGAGCTGTAGCTAATGCAACCAGAATTCTAATGGTGTTTAGTTTTTCTACTGGTGCAAAAGTTTCCTCAAAGTCAATTCCCTCTTGTTGAGCAAAACCTTTTGCAACTAGTCTTGCTTTAAATCTTTCTATGCTAAATTTAAGCTTATATTTAAACAACCATTTATAGCCTGTGGGTGTCTTATCCTATGGTAACTCAGTTAATTCCCAAGTCTAATTTTTCATAATTGAGTTATATTCTTCATTCATTGCTTCAACCCATTCTGCTGTATCTTTGGCTTGCTTGTAATTCTTTGGTTCACTGATATTCATTAAATTAGACATTAGAGCATAGTCATTGTACCTTGGAGGGAGACGAGTCTGTCTTGTTGACCTTCTTAGCATTAGATTACCTGAATAGGTTCCATCCATAATTCTGCTGCTTTCTGCTATATCTTCTTCTGAACTTGTTGAAGTACTCATGTTGCTTATGCTGCTTCTGCTACTTTCACCACTGTTTCTGCTATTATGCTCCTCTTGCTTCTCTTGTGGCTCCTCCACTTCCTGTTCCTAAACTATTGAGTTTAACTTGACATAATCATCATTGTTAGTCAGACTATGCCATTGTTCTGATTTGTTACTTGTATATGTATGTTCATGGAACACTACATCTCTGGTAGCAATTAATTTATGAGTGCTAGGATGAAACAACTTATAAGCTTTGCGATCATTCCAATACCCAACAAAAACACATTCAAGTGATTTAGCATCTAGTTTCCTTCTATCATCTTTTGGTATATGTGCAAAATCTTTACAACCCAAAATTTGTAGATGCTTAACTTCAGGTTTATATCCATAAAGAACCTCAAATGGTGTTTGCAGGTCTAATTTCTTTGTTGGACTTCTATTTTTCAAATATACAGCTGTATTAACAGCTTCATCCCAAAAACCATTCGACATGTTCTTACCTTGGAGCATGCTGCGAGCACATTCAACTAATGTCCTGTTCTTTCGCTCAGCTACCCCATTTTGCTGAGGGGTGTGTGGTACTGTAAATTGTTGCTGGATTCCATTCTCCTTACAGTATTTCTTGAAAGCTCCAGACACGTATTCACCTCCACTGTCAGATCTGAGAATTTTAATGCATTTTTTTGTCTGCTTTTCAATCATCATTCTGAACTCCTTGAAATATTCGAAGACATCTCCTTTCCTTCTTATAAAATAGACCCATGTGTATCTAGATCTATCATCAATAAATGTTAGAAAATATGATGCACCTCCTAAAGATTTAGTTTGCATAGGTCCGCATACATATGTATGGATTAATTCAAGCAGATCAGTTTGTCTCTTATCTTGATGTATTGGGAATGCATCTCTGTGCTGTTTGCCAAGTGCACAAGCACTACATTCTAAATGCACATTCTTTATTACAGGCAGACCCTCAACCATAGATTTATTCTGAAGCAGTATAAGATCATGATGATTAATGTGGCCATACCTTTGATGCCAGAGTTCCTCTGTGGTGATAATGGTGGATGCTAGTGCTAGATGACTGTCTTTACACACATCGAGCTTATATAGTCCTCCACATCTTGAACCTATAGCAACAGTCTCGTAGTGGTCTCGAATGTCTTTGATATGACACTGGTACTTGCCAAATTCTACCTTTAGGTCATAATCGGTTATGGTTGAAATAGAGATAAGGTTCTTTTTAATACTAGGCACATACATAACATTATGTATCTGTTTCAATTCACCATTAGATAATTTCACCTTTACTATTCCGTAACCTTGAACCTTGAGTGACCTATTATCACCTAAATAGATGCGAGTGTCATTAAGATTTTCATTGTATTCATCGAACCATTCTCTCCTACAAGACATATGTGTAGATGCACCTGAATCTATGAACCATGCATTCTTATCATCTGTCTCAGCAGACAGAGCATCCTCAGAAATAAATAACCTCAGATTTCTAAATTCATCAATTTCTGGAGTGTCTGTGTTTGCAAAATTCCCATTGTGATTTGCATTGTGACTTCCATTGTAGTAATGATTTCTATTGAAATGACCATCTACATTATTTCTAAAATCATCAGTCTGAGCCATACCTTTCTGTTTTGAGTGAAATTTGCCTCTGTCTCCATTCCACGATTTGCCTCTATCTCGGTTCCATGAGTTGCCTCTGTCTCCATTCCAGGGTTTGCCTCTATCTCCGTTCCATGAGCTGCCTCTGTCTCCATTCCATGGTCTGCCCCATGGTTTACCTCCGTGAATATATTGACCTCTTGCTATCAGTGCGAGATCTGAACTTTGAGCATCGAGTTCAAAATTCTTCATCCTTTCTTCTTCTTGAAGAAGAATACCTGTGAGTTCTACAAAATTTGGGGGTTTTTCTCTCGCTACAAGTGCTGAAATAAACACTTTGTAACCTGGCAGTAAACCTTTCAGGGTGATAGTTACTTGATCAGTACTATTTACTGCTTCACCTATGGCGGCCAAGTTATCACTCAAATCTTTGATGCGAGAAATAAACTTACTTACCCCTTCATTTGCTTCCATCTTGATTGACAACAGTTTGGTCTTCAGAAACAAGATCCGATTTGCATCAGTTATTTCATATAGACTTTTGAGCATATCCCATGTCTTTTTAGATGTGTCACAGTTTTTGATGTGAGGGATGATCTTGTCTTGCACAGACATTCGTAGAGTCACCTTGGCTTTGGCTTCCCTCTTGTTCCAATCTGGAAGTAACACAGGATCTGCGGGCTTCAACTCAGTGCCATTCACAATCGTCCAGCCACCGAATAATTCAAGAACAGTCTGTAACTTGAATTTCCAGTTGACATAATTCTCTCCATTCAATTTGGAGGCCTCATTGATGTATGTATTAGCCAACGGTTGTTGGGAGGCGGCGGCCATTTCACCTAATCTTAGAGGGAGACTACAAGGTCAATCAATAAAAAAAAATTCAGAAAATATTTCACCTCTACAACGCCGGCCCAATCACCTGCGATCCAATTTCTCCAGCAATTACACAGTATCGCCCCCTAATAGATAGCACCCACGCGGCAGTTTGGAGCACAAAAAACACCATAAGTGCAGTACTGAAGTACCACGCCTTCGCAGAGTCACTGCTCGTGGTAGTGCAGGGGTATCGTGCCCTAGCAGTGTATGGACCTGCGGTACTATTGCTGAGGGAGCGCTGGGCGATAGTTGAGCGGTGGCTGGACGTGATCTCCTTCCTGGCGGCTGCACTTCTTCTTCACGTCGACAGTCAAATGAATGACGGCTCTCCTTTTGACTTTCTTCCTCTAAGCAGTGGCAATCATAGTTGTCACACCAGCGATCCACAGTGGGCGGCGTGCTCTCGTGATGATAACGGGCAGTGTTCACAGGATGGCGTTCTTCATAGAGCAACGAACTCCTCAACAAATTCATGTGCAGCACGAAGCTGGATGCCTCCTTCTCAGCAGTCAACACGAGCTGTGGTTTCTTCTCAACACCAACAACAATTTATCCACAGCACTCACGGCCTCCTTTCGCATGGCTCGGCTCTACACAGCCCAAAAAATAAAATAAAAAAGTTACAGCAATAGCTGGCTCCCACAATAGGCCGCAATGGGCTCTTCACACCAACATGCCACTATGGGCTCTGACACCAAATTAACTTGCACATAGAGAGGCAAAGAGGAGCAGAGCACAAAGGCTCGCTCTCATACACAAAGGAATGGCCAAACCAATTCAATTAATTATTGAAATGAGATTACAATATATAGGTGTAGATAGTCACAACAAACCAAACCATAGATCCATAAGATGTGGATCTCAAACCTCTACATGCTAAATATAAGAAGTACACATCAACCCAATCCCAATCAACCTGCCTATCATTTCTACATTATTCCAACAGTTAGGTACCAATCCCCTGTCAAATTCAAATGATCGAGATTGACTGCAGGTATTTTCAAATCCTTCAGCCCTTTACAATTGGCGAGAGTCAAATTTTCAAGGAGAGGGCATTTTGCTACTAGCTGCTCAAGTATTTCATCATTTATATCAATATAGGACAGAGAACAAGTTATAAGATAAGGGAAACAACAGAAGTAAGGAGGTGATTTTGTAAATGTAAAACGCATAAGCTTCAAGCATGTGAGGCAATCACACAAAAAGAGAGAAGTTGGAACATCTAAACGGTTATATTTACGGTAAGTATCTGTGAGGGTGATTTGTTTTACTCTTTTGGAAGCTGCCCAACGAATCCATTTCCAAAACCATTCAGAAATCTCCTTTTCTTGATTGTAGCCAGTATTCAGAAATAACTCTGAGAGCTCAAAGCTTTCAAGTTGAGTTGAATGTAATAGAAGGACGTTATCAATTGCTTGTTTTCTTTTTATATTTGTAGCTTGTAATCCAGAACAGAGGTTGGACTTAAAAGACTCCTAAGTGAAAATGAGATGGGGTAATAAAGTCCAGAGAGATCACCATCTCCGAGAAAGAAATGAGCAGCGTACTGCATCTCTGAGAGCGAGCTTTGAGAGGATGTAAGAGCAAAGCAACCTATCTGGCAGAGCACTCAATCTATCTTTCCCCATTGATAGTCATGGGAGCTTTTCAATGAACTGTGGTGCAAGAAAATAAGTGGGTTAAGATTTATATCACAAATAATACATAAAAAGTTAACTTTTTCTTTAAATTTCAAATTCATAGACCAAAACTGAAGGAATGTTTCAATCAAACGATTTCCAGAACAAAACATAAGCAGAACGGGCTCATTCAATCATTCGAACTCCATGTGTGCGAAGCCTGGTTTTAAGCTATGATGACATTCTAGCTTTTCTTTATGCATGTGCGAAGCCTAACCATGGAAAACCAACTGACCTTTTCATAGACGACTCCTCCTTTTGTGAAATGAAATCTGTGTTGCCAAACCCATTGCTGGCAATTGCCGCAAATATCTCTTCTTAATTATTATTCAATGTACGTCCCTCGTGTAAAAGTTATTTCAATATATTCTTCACGGAGTGGGATATGGGCTAAGTATAACAGGCGCGTGATATGGGGCACTCAAATTGCCCCGGTATTCCAGTGAGTGGTTTTCCGACGAGGCACAGTTCCACCCCCTTTTGATCATTTCTTTGGAATTTCGATGATCTGGGTCGTCTTAAAATGGCCTAAAACCCCTGGGGGCACATTTCCATGGCATAGTTCCACAGTAAACTGGTGGAACTATGCTTTCACCGGTTTTTATAACCGGATCTAGGGAACAAATGGCCGGAAAAGCGGGGCGATTTGAGTGCCCCTTATCCCACGCCAGTATAACGCCCCGTTTTCTCTAACCGTCTTTTTACAAAACCGCCCGCCACTTGCTGTTGCAGTGGCCTGCCGCCTGACATCTTGATATCCCATTTGGCATCAACCCATCGCATGGCCTGACATCTCGATGTCCCCATCAAATCATGCCTCCAGAGCCGCGTTGTCTCACCCGAGGATCATTATGGAAAATTTAACATCGTCACCAACCTCCTCGTCCCTTCCGAGTTCGTTCAAAACACATTTTCTCCCTGCTATCATCCTCTGTGCTCTGCATCTCCGAAAGTCCTTGTGACACTGCTAAAACACAATCTCCAGCATCGTGGTTTTGCCTGCCGGCAGCAACGGTCAGTTAGAAGAGGTAGCAGCGGTCAGTTGAGTGCAGCCTTCATCCTTGGTTGGATCGATCCATATAAGAAGAGGTTTAACAAAATTACGTTCTTATAGGATTCGTCAAAAGGGTTTGGTTTTAAAAAACTTGAGCATTTTATAATACAGAAAGCTTCTGTTGTCAGACGATGGCTTGGGAGTTATTTCCTAGCCTCTTAAGAGCTTCATGCGCATCCACATTCCCATTCCCATCTCCTGCAACTAATGAAAAACACAACTTTTCAGGCCAAACGAAGGATATCACCAGTTAGAAAAAAATTAGAATTCAATAATCCCACAGGTACAATTCTGTTAATTAGATTAGTGATGATAAGACCTTTGAGAAAGAATTTCAGGGGATGACTGGTTGATTTCCTGGAGGCAAGAAGGGTTTGATCAAATTCCTTAGAGATAGCCCCCCTCTTGATAAGGATGGTACTGAAGCTGAAGTTTCTTCTGAATTGGGAAAGTTATCAATGGCCAGGGCAGCACCACTGGCTCCCCTCCTGCCTGGCATGATTGTGATTGTGAAGAATCCTGAGAATCCGTACAAGTTAAGTGGGAATGCGCAGAAGGTCACTGATCAGAATATTGGGGTGTTGTTTGAGGGTGGGAATCTGGATAAGTTGGTGACTTTCAAGCTTGAGGACTTGGAACGGAACACTGATGGATTCCCAAGTCTTCGATCCTAGAAACCATGGACATTACATGAGTTTTCTCAACTTGTTTTGCTATGTAATAATCCTTTTAGTGGCATTATTGTTTGTACTATAAAAATAAAGTATACTGTAATGGAATTTGATTGTTTCTGTTTTGTTTGAGAAATTGAAGAAATATGTGGTTTTGTGTAACATGCCATCAAATTCAAAGTGGATATTATTCATTGTCTCTGCTCTTCCAGATAATTTAACTATTAAATAATTAAGACGTGTTTGCATTTTAAATCAGACCCCTGTATTTGCAATTGGTATTTTGTGGAAACATCGTTGAAAAGCTACTTTTGGAGGAGGTTCCTCTTTCTCTTGGGGATGTTAGAGAGATGGAGTTGGGCTTTCAATTCTTTTGGTTGCAATTAGTTTTTTGGTGGAAAGATCATTGTCAAGTCACCTTCGATGAGGCTCCTCATCCCCTTTCTCTTGAGGATTTGCAGGGTTTCTAGCAGGAGTTTCCTCTACCCCTGCGAGTTCATCAATGTGCTTTCTGTTGTGATGTTGGGTCCCCTCCCAGGGGGTCCAGGGTTATACCCCTACGAGTTCACCAATGTGCTTTCTGTTGTGATGTTGGGTCCCTGCCCATGGGGCCCAGGGTTATATGATAGCCATTTTAACTTTTGTGGAATTAATAGCGAATGAGTTATGTTTAATCTTAGCTATTAGGTAAGTATATTTAGTGTTATAAGTGAACTTGATCTTGCTGAAAAATGGGAATCCAATACACTACAGTAAAAATAGCTCTTTTTACCTAAATGTGGCCTTTGAAGCACCTTATAAATTCTATTTATGGCATGTGCCATTTAGCACCAATGTCAAGTTCGTTTATCTAAGCATGATAGTTGTAAATACACAAACAGAGTGTGTCCATTGTGCTTTGGTCAAATTCTATGATTCTAGGAGGTCTTATGAGGTTGTTAGGCAAGATGAAATTTAGATTTAGATCTAGTCTGCACTAACTAAAAAAGACCTATGAAAAATTATGATCCAGAATTCATACAATTCCTCATATCTATAAAATTTTTTCCTCTCCAATGCCTATTTGATATCATCATGATCTCAAATCTAATTTAGTAAATTATTTTTCTCCATGTAATTTATCTCAAAGTTTGGCAATCAATGGAATAGTCTCCACTCTTTTTTCTTTTTCAGAAGAGCCAACCTTTTGCAAATGGAAATTTTACACATATTCTCCATGGTTATATCTTTTACCCTTCTGTGGTCTCTTCTTTCATTTCTTTATTTTTCCTTTTGTTTTGCATTGAATTGCAGGGTATTGTTATTCCATTTAAATGTTCTCTTGTCCATCACATTAGCTATGGAGTCTTATCAAGAGTTTTAATTGTCAAAAAGATTTTCTGGCAATATGCCTTAAGTGATTGCAAAATCCGTTCGTTTATCCTCATTGTCACTCTCATAAAGCACTAATGAATATTGTATGTGTTTGAACTTTTTTGGCTCCTTATATTAAGGTAATTCTCAATAATGTGATGGCTAGTTTCTCTTTCATTCTTTTCACCTTGTAGCCATTTTACACCGAGTGTTGTGCTAAGGTAAATCCGGTATCTTCCTTTACCTGAAAGTTGCTTTACAGTAACATTGTGCCAATGTATCTTATGAATAGAAGATGGGTGTGTTCATTTTGGAATCAGAGCGACAATGAATCTAGCGCCTCTTGTAGCTATGAAGAGTGAAGGTTGAGGTCAAATAGTTGAACATCATAAAAAATGATATCAATCGGATAAAAGCCCATCAGCTTCGCAAGTGCCTATGAGTATTTATACTATGAAGAATTCAGGTCTCCTTATTTCTAGAGTATAGCATGTGGTGCTAATTCCTGAATAATTAATGTATGATAAAATCCCATCAGCTTCACAGTGCCCATAAGTTTTAATACCGTGCATAATTTAGGTTTCCTTATTCCTAGTGTATAGCATGTGGTGTTAATTCCTAAATGATTAATGTACTCTTTCATGACGGTGATTGCTTTTCTAATGCAGCTCAGACGCTGACAATCTGTAAGTAATATTTGAGAGCAAAGACTCGTAATATTGACTTGGGGCATTATAAGTTATAACTGTTTGGGAGAACTGATTGTCTGTAATAAATAAATAATAAATTGTCCAATGTATCATAGTTCCAAGCATGGCAAAATGCTTTTCCAATGATTAAGAGCCCGGGCCACATCTACCATGGTGGAAAAGGTGCCCAGTCATATAAAAGTCTGCTTCTGAGGCTCTATCATTTCTGCTACCCATATCTTCCAGCGTTGTTGTTGGCTTCAACATGAGGGTACATGCACGTGATAGCAATTTGATGTCTATTTCTAAATGCATCAGAGTATAGTAGAAGAAGCAAATAGTTGGTCTGTCATTCTTCTTCTTCTCTTATAAAGTTATTTAGATTTATATTAAAAACGTGGAAGGTGGGGGAATAACAAGGTTACCAGCCGCTATTGTAACTAGCGATTGAGCCATCCTCTATCTAGATATTACAAGGAAGAGAGAGGATCCCACAAGGTTTTCCTTGGATAAAAGCATAACATTTGGATGCTCCTGCCCTAATGGAAATAATTGAAATGGTCTTATGGGAAGTGGTCTTATGGGAAGCCCTCTATGATAAAAGCATTAAATTTGGATGCTCCTGCCCTAATGGAAATAATGGAAATGGAAATGGTCTTATGGGAAGTCCTCTGTGGATTATATAACCAAGGAACTATATCCTAAACTCGGTCAGTATTTGGATGACTAAGATCATTATGTGCTCCTCACAAGTTATGACCATCCAATAATCGCTTTGTCTTCAATGAATGCCATTGTATCTTCAAGTAGATTAATAATATTCAAAACTTGCAATGTTGCATATATCGTCTCGGGGAAAGTATCGGCCAAGGTCTGGAATATAACTTCTCGGCGGTATCGGCGAAAAATATTGGAAAATGTCGGCAGGCCACAAAAAATACAAAAATACTCATTTTTTTTCAATTTTTAAAACATATAAAGCAACAACAACATCAAATAGACACATTGTTACATAAATATGATGATACAAGTAATAAATAAGATCCATAAGAATAAATAAGATCCATAAGATGTTAAGTGGTCACATATCTTCACTAAACTGAAATTTCTGAAACATGTTCCTGATAGGATGATACAAAATCACATCAAAAACTCAAAATAAATGTATCTCATGAGATGAATCATCATGAGGCATCTAGATACTAAATAGTACATAATAAAATCAAAATGATAGATCATAGGAATCCCAATCATCGATTCCCTCTACCCCTTTTATGGGTAAAGGGCACCACTCGTCCTCTGGAAGCAGTAGGTGGTTGTGGAGGTGCTCGGGATGAGGATGGAGTGGAAGATATAGCACCTCCAACTACTCCAGCTGAGGCAGGAGATAAAGTGGGTTGTCTCCTCCCAATCCCTACCCCAACTACAGGTCTCTGTGGTGGCGGTGGTGGTGGCATTGGCTGCACCGGAAGATCAATCTCCTCTTGAACATCTGTAGACACTAGATCATCTTCCTTCTCCTCCCCACACTCCCCCTCCACTGTGGTCTCATCCCCCAAATCTCTTGCATGATCCTCCCCCTCCTCCGGCTCCAACCACTCGGGTGCCTCCTCCATCTCAGGCTCCTCCAACTCCACCCTCCACTGAGTAGTGGTGTCAATGGCATCCAAATTTATGGCCTCTATGTTAGGTTCTTTGTCAAGTTGCTTCACCCATAGCATTAGATTGTAGTAGACATAAACCATGTCATTAAGGCGTTGGGTACCTAACCTGTATGAACATTGAGGGCCATAGTTAGTAATGGACCAATGGTAAATTGTAGTAAATGAAAATTACAAATTAAAAAATATAAGCAATTTAAATTTTCATTGTTGCATTTTTTAACATTTCTAACTTGTTGCGCTTCTTGGAGTGTATCTTTTCAAAGACACTCCAATTGCGCTCACACCCTGATGAACTGCAAGTTTGGCTAAGCACCCGAATGGCAAGTTTTTGCAACTCTTGGAGCTTTCCACCATAGTGTTTCCACTATACATATACAATGAATAAAATGAAAGGATTCAATGGAAGACAACAAAATATATTTCTATCAAGTAATAAATGTCAAATATATATAAATAAAAAACAAAATTTGAAATTGAAGCTTACCTGGCATCTTTGCAGTCCTATCTAAGATAGCCATCTCAGAACCCAAACCCCCCGCTGCCATCCTATACATATCTATCTGTCTAGAAATCTCTAAGTGTTCAGCTGGAGTGTGCACCATCCTATGAACACACTGGAAAACACCATCCATGACCTCACCATCAAAATTAAATCCACAAGCATAAGCGAAAGTAGGGTTGAGGAAGAGCCCTGTTGCATGAATGGGATGACAAAGAGTGTTATTCCATCGTTCATCAATCACACCCCAAATATGATCTCTCTTGGTGAGTCCTTCCTCACCCTTGTCATCATAGTACCGATAGATAGCTTCCTTGGCCCTATCCATGGCCTCATACAAGTAGCCCATTGTGAGCTTGTCACCATCAACAAATTGAAGAACTGTTACCAAAGGTTCACTAACGGTACATACCTCACCTACTGCACTCCAGAATCTCTGGTCATGTCGCACAAGTTGGGCTATGGATTTCCCATCTTGTTTGGTGCTATAGACACAAGCAGCCCACTCATTAGAAAGAAACATCCTCTGTTACTCCAACATGCTCTTGAGGAGCGACTGAAGTGAAATGAAGCTGGTGGCAAAACGTGTGATTGCGGGACGAATCAACTCTCTGTTCCCCGTGAACTGTCTCATGAGTGAAAGAACATATGTGTGATTATATATGTATTTGGTCACACTCCGAGCTGAATCAATGGTTTCCTTGATCCAAGGAATTTTTCCCATGTCCTCTAGCATCAAATCAATGCAATGGGCTGCACAAGGTCTCCAGTACAAGGTTGGATACCTCTCCATGAGCAACCTCCCAGCAACTGTAACATCCCGAATTTTCATAAAAATTAAAAACTTTTGAAAACGACATTAAATACAAAATTTATAGATGCGGAAATAATAATTGTTTGATTACGACAGCTTTAATTAAAATGTCGTTAGTACTAAATATAATTTAATTTTTTTTTTAGCAGCATTATGATAATGAAAACCTTAACACATAAATTACGAACATGATTATGGTAATAGATGAACTAACAGGTCATTAATGTGATGTGATACTTATTCTTGAAAAGATACTGACAGTTTGTTTGTTGATAAAATGGTGTCCTACGAGGTACCCTGGAGTTTACTTAGCTGCAACGCTAAGGCATTTGAAATGTTCTATGTGCAGATGACATGTAAGAATTTCCATGATTGTGTAAATTCAAGTATGTGTAAAGTTCAAAATCAACGTTGTAAATAAAATAGAATGTTTAGAAAACTGTTGTGACTCAAGGAAGCATACAGGTAAGATTTACATGGCTAAATTTACTGTTTTCAAAGATTGTCTTGCAAAACAACAATGTTTACAAAATCGTCGCCTAATAACATAATCAAGCTGAAAGTTTCGTCGCTGTAATCCTTGTTGCTGTACCAGCTGGCTTTGTCGTCGTCTTAAGATGATTGAATGTCTTCATAGTATAGAGGTAGTAATGTATCGCGAAAACATTAACTGTTTGTAAGGTGAAAAATATGGTAAAAAGTACATAGCATTGAATAGTATAAATGCTAAATATCTATTAACAGGTTCCTTTGATTACCACGCAAATCCTATATTCATTGATATTGCATAAGTGCGAGACATGAATAATTAACGATAAATAAATGAAATTTACAATGCTATTATTATCATTCTTTAAACATTGACTGACCTATGCTATGATTATGACATTATCTAACTATAAACTTATATGAACCTAACCTTGTGGCTTTCATATCATTATCGTTCATAATATATATTCCCATATTTAAATGTAACATATTGTTACAATTTTGATTATCAAAACAACTATTATAAAATCATAATACTAAACATTATAACCTACGAGACTACCATTAGGAACTATATAAACTTAATGTTAAAATAAAACATAACATAATGTTTTTATAGTGCGACCTAGGCTTGGAACTACAGACATATATAAACATTAATCAATATTCAAACATAACACATATAATATGTGTCGTAGACATAGTTTAGAAACCATAAAAACTTTGGGGTATTATTAACACATCAGGTAATGTTTATAAATCAATGCTTGGGCAACAATATAACGATTGCAATATAATTCTAACAAATAAATTTACATTCGTAAGGTTATGAATCAAATGTTGAAAAATCACATCGTTGCATTGAATGGAGTACTGACAGTTAATAACTATGAAATGACAGGTCGAAGGGTGGCAAGTGTTAAGAGTTGGCGTTGGTGTTAATGTTGCAGGCCTGTATTAATGGCCGTCCAAAGAGCTGTGGTGACGGGGACATAACAACACTTCCACGTAATGTAACTCGAAGCAAACTATGAATGCAAAGGTTGCTATGTATTCCTTTTCGTTGAATAACCTTCAAGCTGGCCGTCTAACTGTCCACCGTGTACAAGAGTTGGCACGGTCGTGCTACAGGCAATGAATGAGCAATAATGTAATTTTTGTGCGCTCCAATGCAAAAACGTTGGCAAGTTTACAGTCGTTGATCAACATTGATCCTGATCGTTGGATCTAACCCTAACATTGCGTCAAGTAAAGAGTTGAATAGAAAGTTAATGTGTTTTTATGTTTTTTCTATTGTTTCGATCTGTGAGGGCCGACAAATCGAGGGTTTGTAGAGCTAAAAGACAATGTAACAGGGTTCGACCTGGTGACCTACAAGCGAGTTTGAATGTTGCAGGTTTTTCATCTTTGCTGGAGTAGTATGAACACTCGTTGTGATTAGGGTTTGCACTACTGTTGAGTTTGACAGTTTAGTTATTTCTTTTCTGCGTTTGAGTGAAAGATAACTTCCTGCAACGAATTATATCGTTACCCTGGTCTTGTCCAACAAAGAGCTCGGTGCTTAACAGATGCGAGGACAAAGCTCGACTGTCAACGGTTAGGGTAAGTGTTCTCCAAGTTGGAAAATGATAGTAACGTTTGTTTTTATAGTTTTAAAAGGTAAAAAGTCTAACTTCAAAATTATGTGGCAGGCACCTGGTAATCAAAATGAGCAAGCTCGAACGAGGGTTTGGGAATGGATAGCAACTCCAATCCTGGTAAGCTCCGGGTCTTCAAACCCTCATAGGTGCTCTAAAATGGTTTTGGTTGATGTGGTTCTCAACAGTAGGTGACTGAGTTTTTTGTCAAGCTTCAGCGTGATCTGTCCGTCAAGAAACTTTGAAAGTTTTAGGTTTAGAAGTGGAAACAAATACTGAGAAGAAAACTTCCTCTCTGTCTTTTACTTTGATGATGAGCCTTGTTGATAAAGGATTTGTAAAGCTCGATTCAAGAGATTAAAAGTAGGGATAACCCTGTGTAAGTTTTTGTTTTGGAATGTAATACGACCTGTGCAAGGTTTTGCTTCCTTCATGGAGTTGGAACCGATGTTGGTTCGAACCTCGAACTTGGATAATGTTTTTGTTTTAAAGTTTTGAAGGAATAAAAGAAAAGAGACAAAGCTCGTTAACTCTGTGTATTGAAATTTACATCTCGGCAATGTAGAAATTTGTTTATAAGTTAAACGTTTTATGTTAAGAGTTTGTATTTTATGCTAAGTATTGGAGTACTGTAGGGAAAACGTGACGGTTGAGTTAAACAATAACTTGTAAACAAAACACAGTTTGCCAACTCTGTAAATCTGTAAACGATGTAATGGTTTTTGTTTTGAAAAGAGAAAGAATAGAGCAATGCCCGAATTCTAGTTTCGTTCGTGAAACATAAAAGATATTATTTATGTAACTCTAAAATAACCCTTGTGTTGAACTAGGGTTTGTACTATAATTTAAATGTGGATGTAAAAATCGTGTTCATATTACTGTTGATAACGATAATGGAAACCTGAAAAAATGTGATCTAGGGTTTTTACAGTTGATATGATTCTATGTTTTAGTACTATATATAGTTTGTAAAACAATAGATAAAGCGATACTCAGCAAGAATAATACATATGATTGTAATTGTAGAATGATAAGAGTAAGATAAAAATAGGGTTTGCAAGTCTTTTTGTTTACAGTTTCTAGTAATACTGAAACGATTATGAACAAAGTATCCTATAGTGAATTTATGAAGGAAAATATAGTGTGTGAGTGAGAAGAATGTTGACTGTAATTTCTATCTTATGATCATAGCTAGCACTTCTTATTTATTTGCAGCAATAATAGTTATTTCTAAATATGATATACAGAACTACATATAGCAATGGTTTCTCATGTAAATAATAGGGATAGGAAAACACAGTGTAATTATACAGGGAATATACAACATTTTTTTTTTCATGAAAACAAAGGAATATTATTTACTGTAATAGACACTGTATAGTAATTACTACTGTTATTAGCTATAGGGCAGAAAATGAAAACATAATTCAATCACTGTACTTTATCTATAAAATCAAATGGCAGTTTACCTATCTATTCATCTATACTTAATTTGCTTATTTACACTAGAGTACAATGCATAAAACAACATGTGGAAAAATGTAGATATTGGTTTATCAATTCGATTCATCATAAAACTTTAACATTCAGACTTTTAAACAGAAATAACTGGAACAAGTAGGAAATAGTAAAACCTGGATAAATCTGTAGGGAACAAACAGCCCAAGAAGAATGTTCCACCCAACCAATTCTTGTAGATAGTTAAGTACCTGCCTTAGGACCCCCGAGCCCGTTCACTGAAACCACCAGGAGGAAGAAACTTAGGAATTTAGGATCTCCACTTGCAGTAGCACTTAACTTGTTCTTCTCAGCAAAATATAGTATGCAGACTTATGATTGCACTCACAACTAGCCTCCCTATTCGAATCTCTTAGTGATAACCTGATGCACATGAGGAAATATTTCTGTAGAAAATATTGTGTAAGAGCTGCCTGCTCAATTCGAATTTGCCTTATGTAGGCTGCCTAGGCCTTTTCAGCTATTACTGGGTCATTAAATGAGCTGCCTGCCCACTCCCACCACCTAGGGAATAATGCCACATTTTTAGGGGTAGTTGTCCCATAACCAACAGCTAGTGGTGTGGTGCAATTGCTACTATCTATCCCATACCTTCCAACAACTTCAATTCCTCCTAGTGAGTCAGTGAACACTCGTTTAATAGTCCCCTTGGGTGTTTGTCTCCTAATTAATTTATTTAAATAATAATAATTAGTAATTACATTCATCCTTGATCAAAATTGATCATAATTACAAAACTTTGTAATTAAATTTAACATAAAGTATTTTGCTAATAAAATAATAATTTTTGAAATTTGGGTAGGTGACATACACCCCCCCTTAAGTATCAACATCGTCCTCGATGTTGGTTAATCACTCGTTGAGTGTTTCTGAAACAGAGTTGGTATGCTGCCTGCATACTACTCTCCAACTCACAGGTTGCATCTTCTGGGCTAAGGTGCTTCCATTGCACTTTCACTTGCCCAATGGTGCGATTCCGGAGAATAGTTTCCCTCCTTCCGAGGATATAGTCCGGTTCCACCGGAAAATCTCTGTCTTGTCCCACCTGTACATCATTCCAGTTTACGACATGAGTAGCATCGTGTACATGCTTCTTTAAAAATGATATATGAAAAACATTATGTATTTTTAAGTTAGGTGGCAAATCCAGTTGGTATGACACTGGTCCAACTTTGGACAATATTTCAAAAGGACCACAATACATGGTCGCCAACTTGGCACAACTTCCCAATTTCAAAGAACTATTTTTTGGTCTTACCTTGAGGAATACATGCTCACCAACCTGGAACTCTTTATGAGTCCCTTTTAAATTTGCTTGACTCTTTTGCCTATCTTGGGAACCTTTTAAATGTCTTTGTACCTGTTTCACAATTAGTTCTAACTTCTGCAATAATTCAGGTCCTAAAATAACTCTATTTACTGGATCATTCCATGGAATAGGTGTATCACATTTCCTACCATAAATAATTTCAAAAGGACTAAGTCTGGCGGTTGCATGATAATGATTATTATAAGCAAATTCTGCTAAGTGCAGGTAGTCTTCCCACTTACCAGGCTGATCCTTAACATACATTTTTAATAAATCTTCTAAAACTTGATTTACCCTTTCTGGCTGTCCATCCGTTTGTGGATGAAATGCTGTGCTGAAATTTAAGGTTGTACTCAACCCTTTAAACAATGACCACCAAAAGTTTTCGGTAAACTTAGAGTCACGATCTGAAATTATTACTTTCGGTATCCCATGTAGTCAAAAAATCTGTTTCATAAATATTTCTGCAATGTCTGGAGCTTTATGAGTAGTCTTCACAGGTATACAATGTGCTGCTTTACTGAGTTTGTCCACTACCACCATGATAGAGTCATGTTGTTTCTGATTTTTAGGTAATCCAGTAATAAAGTCTATGCTGATCACTTCCCATTTCCAACTTGGTATCGGTAACGGTTGCAACAATCCAGCAGGATGTTGGTGTTCAACCTTCACCTTCTGACAATCCAAACATTTAGCTATGTACTCTGCTACTTCATCCTTCATTTTGGGCCAATAGTATTCTTTTCTTAGCACAGTAGTGGTGTTTTGATAACCTGGATGACCAGAATAATGACTTTTATGCATCTCATTTAATATCAGAAATTTTATTTCTGATATGTCTGGTGCATACAATCTGTTTTTATACAGTAATAACCCATTTTCCTTCATGCTGTAATTTGCCATAAAATTTTCAGAACTGTTGTTTGCTGTCTTTTCCTTCATTTTTTGGTATTCTTCATCTGTTTCACTTTTTCAAGAATCTGATTTTTCAAATCAGTTGAATAAGTACTGATGGCTGAAATAAAATTCAGTTTTGCCTTACGACTCAAGGCATCTGCAACCTTATTATCCTTTCCTTTAATATGCTGAATTTCAAAATCATACTCACTTAAGAAAGTCAAGCATCTAGCTTGTCTAGCGTTCAGGTTTGTCTGATCTAATAAATATTTCAGACCCATGTTATCTCTCAATAACGTAAATTTTCTGCCAATAAGGTGGTGATGCCACATTTTAAAGGCATGAATTACTGCCAATAACTCTAAATCATAGGTAGAGTAGTTCTTTTCATGTACTTTCAGCTTCCTAGATTCATATGCCACCGCATGCCCTTCCTGTGTCAGGACTCCATCGAGTCCGTCATTGCATGCATCTGTACAAACTACAAAATCCTTGTTGGGGTCTGCTATCCTCAGGATATGTGCTGTAGTCAATAATTCCTTTAATTTCTTAAAACTGTCAGAACATTTCTGATCCCACACCAATTTCTTCCCTTTCTTCTGCAAAGAAGTTATGGGGTTGGCAATCTTTGAAATTTTTTCTATAATATCCAGTAATGCCCATAAATGATCTTACATCCGACACATCCTTAGGAACCGGCCAGTCATTAATGGCCCTTATCTTGTCGGTGTCAACCGAGATTCCTTATTTCAAAATTATGTGTCCTAAATACTGAATTTTGTCTTTGTGAAATTCACACTTGCTAAACTTAGCGTATAGTTGATGATCTCTCAGAACTTGTAAGATAATCCATAAATGTTCATCATGTTCTTCTTTACTTTTTGAATACACTAAAATGTCGTCTATAAACACAACAACAAACTTGTCTAAGTATTTGTGCAGAATATTATTCATTAAACACATAAATAGAGCCGGCGCATTAGTCAAGCCAACTGGCATGACTACAAACTCATAATGTCCATACCGAGTTTTGAAAGCTGTCTTGAAAATATCTTCATCCTTAACCCGTACTTGATGATATCTTGATCTTAGATCAATCTTTGAAAATATCGTTGCTCCACGCAGCTGATCAAATAGATCGTCTATGCGGGGCAACCGATACCTATTCTTGATTGTCATCTTATTAAGCTGGCGATAATCTATGCATAGTCTTAAGGTTCCATCTTTCTTCTTAACAAAGATGACAGGTGCTCCCCAAGGAGACACGCCGGGTCTTATATAATTCTTATCAATCAGTTCCTTCAACTGTGATTTTAATTCGTTTAATTCCAGTATATTCATTCTGTATGGAGCTTTAGAATTTGGTACTGCTCCTGGTATTAACTCGATGGTAAAATCTAAATCTCTTTTAGGAGGTAATCCTGGAATCTCCTCAGGAAATACATCCTTAAAATCCTTTAGGACAGGTATGTCTTCTAATTTCAGTTTGTCCTCTTTACCAATAAACTCATCATTTACTACATTTACTGCAAATAACTGGCAGCCTTTCCTAACTACCCTCTTAACTTGCATGGCTGAAATCTGTCTAAGGGTTACCTTCCTTGGAATACCTTTTACTTCTACAGTTTTTCCTTCTTTATTTAAACATGTAAAACTTTTTTCGTAACAGTTCAGAATGACATGATGGGTTTCTAACCAGTCCATCCCAACTATAATATCATAAGATCCTAAAGGTAGAATATTCAACTTGATTTGTGTCTGTAAATGATTCATGGATAAAGCACAACTTTCTATAAAATCTGATACTTTCCTTTTTGTTCCAGTTTCTAGTCTAACTAACCAAGATTTACTAAACTTTTCTGTTTTTAATTTGAGACTTTCCACAATATCCGGTGATATATAACTTAAGCTAGCACCTGGGTCAATTAAAACAGTAACATGATGATTTTGTAGCATACCTTCAATCCCTACCATGGAGATTTGATGATCTGCTTTCCTGTTGTCGAGTGCTGCATTAATTCTGGGCATCTCCTTTGCCACGTCTCCAACAGTAGGTTCAGTCCGAATAGAGTGAATGTTGTTAGCTTTCTGCTTCCTCAAGGGACATTTTGATGCATACTGGGGACCTTGACACTCGAAACATTTGATGGGTGTCTTTTGTACATTGGTCCTGGCATTATTAGGTGCATTTCTGGGTGCTGTAGAATTCTGATGTTGATTGTTTTTGGAATCGTTCCCTTGATAATTCCAATTCTGAAATTTTTTCTTTTGGAATCTGGAATTTCCACTGAACCTGAAATTTTTCTTTTTCAGTTCAAAATTGCTGGGTTTATGACTTTTCCAGTTTGACATTCCTTCTCTTTTCCGATTTGTGTCATAATAGAAAACTGCTTTTCTCATAGCCTCTTCCAAGGTCTTAGGACTGTCATACTCAATTCTGTCCTTAATGTTGAAAGGTAAACAACTCAAGTATCTTTGAATTTTCGGTTTGTCTTCTATGAGGTATGGTACATATCTCAGTAAGTTCAGAAACTTACTGTTCATTTCCTTCATGTTCATACCTCCCAGCTTCAAATCATAGAACTCTTTGGATTTTTCTTCATAGTACTGTTTAGATAAATACTTCTTTTTAAAATATCGTTTAAAAGCACTCCAACTTACATCTTTATCTTTGATGCCCTTTACTCTTTTGATGTTCTGCCACCAAATATCCGCTTTTCCGGTCAAGTTATATATAGCCATTTTTGCCTTCAAGAACTCTAAATAGTTATAGATCTGGAAGTATTTCTTCATATCGGACAACCAAGCTTCAACTGTCTTTCTCTTCTCAGTTTCTCCATTGAAAGTTGGAGGTCTAATCTTTTTGAACTCTCCAGAAATTTGCTCATACTCCTTATGATTTTTCCTTCTGGGTTTGGAATCTCCTTCACTGCTATCACTGGTGTAGTTACGTTTCTTTTTACGCACTTCAATAGTATCTCTTGATGAGGTTGAACTGTTGTTCACCTCACTGGTTCTCATTTTCTTATTTTTATTAGCATGAGGCAGATCCTTAACTTTGGAGATATCTTCATTATCTCTCTGTTGCTCCTTAGTTGGGCACTGATCAAACAACACTTGATTTAATTTTTCTTGTGCCTGCATAATTCATTCATTGTCTTGTTTCATAGATATGATTTCTGCTTTTAATTCATGAAAAGCACGTAACAATTCTGACGAACTGTTATTTACTTCACTGTGACCTTCTTCTACATAGTGTTGTCCTGAGCTGTAGCTCTTTGGATGAAATCTGTCTTCAGCTGAATTCTCCATACCTGTAACTTAAAATAATTTCTGGATAACATCAAAATTAAAATTTCAATTAGTAAGATTTTCTGATGCATAATAATTTTTCTGCTGCGTGTTCATAGACCTCTTTCAGGCCTAGAGTTCGAACCTAAGCTCTGATACCACATGTAATATCCCGAATTTTCATAAACATTAAAAACTTTTGAAAACGACATTAAATCCAAAATTTATAGATGCAGAAATAATATTTGTTTGATTACGACAGCTTTAATTAAAAAGTCGTTAGTACTAAATATAATTTAATTTTTGTTTTAGCAGCATTATGATAATGAAAACCTTAACACATAAATTACGAACATGATTACGGTAATAGACGAACTAACAGGTAATTAATGTGATGTGATACTTATTCTTGAAAAGATACTGACAGTTTGTTTGTTCATAAAAGGGTGTCCTACAAGGTACCCCGGAGTTTACTTAGTTGCAACGCTAAGGCATTTGAAATGTTCTATTTGCAGATGACAGGTAAGAATTTCCATGATTGCGTAAATTCAAGTACGTGTAAAGTTCAAAATCAACGTCGTAAATAAAATAGAATGTTTAGAAAACTGTTGCGACTCAAGGAAGCATATAGGTAAGATTTACATGGCTATATTTACTGTTTTCAAAGATTGTCTTGCAAAACAACAATGTTTACAAAATCGTCGCCTAATAACATAATCAAGCTGAAAGTTTCGTCGCTGTAATCCTTGTTGCTGTAGCAGCTGGCTTTGTCGTCGTCTTAAGATGATTGAATGTCTTCATAGTATAGAGGTAGTAATGTACCGCGAAAACATTAACTGTTTGTAAGGTGCAAAATATGGTAAAAAGTACATAGCATTGAATAGTTTAAATGCTAAATATCTATTAACAGGTTCCTTTAATTACCATGCAAATCCTATATTCATTGATATTGCATAAGTGCGAGACATGAATAATTAACGATAAATAAATGAAATTTACAATGCTATTATTATCATTCTTTAAAGATTGACTAACCTATGCTATGATTATGACATTATCTAACTATAATCTTATATGAACCTAACCTTGTGGCTTTCATATCATTATTGTTCATAATATATATTCCCATATTTAAATGTAAAATATTGTTACAATTTTGATTATCGAAACAACTATTATAAAATCATAATACTAAACATTATAACCTACGAGACTACCATTAGGAACTATATAAACTTAATGTTAAAATAAAACATAAAATAATGTTTTTATAGTGCGACCTAGGCTTGGAACTATAGACATATATAAACATTAATCAATATTCAAACATAACACATATAATATGTGTCGTAGACATAGTTTAGAAACCATAAAAACTTTGGGGTATTATTAACACATCAGGTAATGTTTATAAATCAATGCTTGGGCAACAATATAACGATTGCAATATAATTCTAACAAATAAATTTACATTTGTAAGGTTATGAATCAAATGTTGAAAAATCACATCGTTGCATTGAATGGAGTACTGACAGTGAATAACTATGAAATGACAGGTCGAAGGGTGGCAAGTGTTAAGAGCTGGCGTTGGTGTTCATGTTGCAGGCTTGTATTAATGGCCATCCAAAGAGCTGTGGTGACGGGGACACAACAACACTTCCACGTAATGTAACTCGAAGCAAACTATGAATGCAAAGGTTGCTACGTATTCCTTTTCGTTGAATAACCTTCAAGCTGGCCGTCTAACTGTCCACCGTGTATAAGAGCTGGCACGGTCGTGCTACAGGAAATGAATGAGCAATTAATGTAATTTTTGTGCGCTCCAATGCAAAAACGTTGGCAAGTTTACAGTCGTTGATCAACGTTGATCCTGATCGTTGGATCTAACCCTAACATTGCGTCGAGTAAAGAGTTGAATAGAAAGTTAATGTGTTTTTATGTTTTTGCTATTGTTTTGGTCTATGAGGGCCAACAGACCGCGGGTTTGTAGAGCTGAAAGACAATGTAACAGGGTTTGGCCTGGTGACCTTCAAGCAAGTTTGAATGTTGCAAGTTTTCGTCTTTGCTGGAGTAGTATGAACACTCGTTGTGATTAGGGTTTGCACTACTGTTGAGTTTGATAGTTTAGTTATTTATTTTCTGCGTTTGAGTGAAAGATAACTTCCTGCAACGAATTATATCGTTACCCTCTCATCCAACAAAGAGCTTGGCGCTTAACAGATGCGAGGACAAAGCTCGGCTGTCGACGGTTAGGGTAAGTGTCCTCCAAGTTGGAAAATGCTAGTAACATTTGTTTTTATAGTTTTAAAAGGTAAAAAGTCTAACTTCAAAAGTTTATGTGGCAGGCACCTGGTAATCAAAATGAGCAAGCTCGAACGAGGGTTTGGGAATGGATATCAACTCCAATCCCGGTAAGCTCCGGGTCTTCAAACCCTCGTAGGTGCTCTAAAATGGTTTTGGTTGATGTGGTTCTCAACAGTAGGTGACTAAGTTTTTTGTCAAGCTTCGGCGTGATCTGTCCATCGAGAAACTTTGAAAGTTTTAGGTTTAGAAGTGGAAACGAATACTGAGAAGAAAACTTCCTCTCTGTATTTTACTTTGATGATGAGCCTTGTTGATAAAGGATTTGTAAAGCTCGATTCAAGAGATTAAAAGTGGGGATAACCCTGTATAAGTTTTTGTTTTGGAATGTAATACGACCTGTGCAAGGTTTTGCTTCCTTCGTGGAGTTGGAACCGATATTGGTTCGAACCTCAAACTTGGATAATGTTTTTGTTTTAAAGTTTTGAAGGAATAAAAGAAAAGAGCCGAAGCTTGTTAACTCTGTGTATTGAAATTTACATCTCGACAATGTAGAAATTTGTTTATAAGTTAAACATTTTATGTTAAGAGTTTGTATTTTATGCTAAGTATTGGAGTACTGTAGGGAAAACGTGATGGTTGAGTTAAACAATAACTTGTAGATAAAACATAGTTTTCCAACTCTGTAAATATGTAAACGATGTAACGGTTTTTGTTTTGAAAAGAGAAAGAATAGGGCAACGCCCGAATTCTAGTTTCGTTCTTAAAACATAAAAGATATTATTTATGTAACTCTAAAATAACCCTTGTGTTGAACTAGGGTCTGTACTGTAATTTAAATGTGGATGTAAAAATCGTGTTCATATTACTGTTGATAATGATAATGGAAACTTGGAAAATGTGATTTAGGGTTTTTACAGTTGATATGATTCTATGTTTTAGTACTATCTACAATTTGTAAAACAATAAATAAAGCGAGACTCAGCAAGAATAATACATATGATTGTAATTGTAGAATGATAAGAGTAAGATAAAAATAGGGTTTGCAAGTCTTTTTGTTTATAGTTTCTATAATACTGAAACGATTATGAATAAAGCATCTTATAGTGAATTTATGAAGGAAAATACAGTGTATGAGTGAGAAGTATGTTGACTGTAATTTCTAGCTTATGATCATTGCTAGCACTTCTTATTTATTTGTAGCAATAATAGTTATTTCTAAATATGATATATAGAACTACATATAGCAATGGTTTCTCATGTAAATAATAGGGATAGGAAAACACAGTGTAATTATACAGGGAATATACAACATTTATTTTTCATGAAAACAAAGGAATATTATTTACTGTAATAGACACTGTATAATAATTACTATTGTTATTAGCTATAGGGCAGAAAATGAAAACATAATTCAAGCACTGTACTTTATCTATCAAATCAAATGGCAGTTTACCTATCTATTCATCTATACTTAATTTGCTTATCTACACTAGAGTATGATGCATAAAACAACATGTGGAAAAATGTAGATATTGGTTTATCAATTGGATTCATCATCAAATTTTAACATTCAAACTTTTAAACAGAAATAACTGGAACAAGTAGGAAACAGTAAAACCTGGATAAATTTGTAGGGAACAAACATCCCAAGAAGACTGTTCCACCCAACCAATTCCTGTAGACAGTTAAGTACCTGCCTTAGGACCCACGAGCATGTTCACTGAACCACCAGGAGGAAGAAATTTAGGAATTTAGGATCTCCACTTCCAGTAGCATTTATTTTGTAGAATCTTCAAGAGCTAGCAGTCCAAAAGACCTGCACCAGTACCTTTGGTTCTTTTCAGCAAAATATAGTATGCATACTTATGATTGCACTCACAACTAGCTTCCCTATTTGAATCTCTTGGTGATCACCTGATGCACATGAGGAAATATTTCTCTAGAAAATATTGTGTAAGAGCTGCCTACTCAATTCGAATTTGCCTTATGTCGACTGCCTAGGCCTTTTCAGCTGTTACTAGGTCATTAAATGAGCTTCCTGCCCACTCCCACCACCTGGGGGATAATGCCACATTTTTAGGGGTAGTTGTCCCATAACCAACAGCTAGTGGTGTGGTGCAATTGCTGCCATCTGTCCCATACCTTCCAACAGCTTCCATTCCTCCTAGTGGGTCAGTGAACACTCATTTAACAGTCCCCTTGGGTCTTTGTCTCCTAATTAATTAATTTAAATAATAATAATCAGTAATTACATTCATCCTTGATCAAAATTGATCGTAATTACAAACTTTGTAATTAAATTTAACATAAAGTATTTTGCTAATAAAATAATAATTTCTGAAATTTGGGTAGGTGACATACACCCCCCCTTAAGTCTCAACATCGTCCTCGATGTTGGTTAATCACTCGTTGAGTGTTCCTGAAACAGAGTTGGGTATGCTGCCTGCATATTACTCTCCAAATCCCAGGTTGCCTCTTCTGGGATAAGGTGCTTCCATTGCACTTTCACTTGCCCAATGGTGCGATTTCGGAGAATAGTTTCCCTCCTTCCGAGGATACAGTCCGGTTCCACCGAAAAATCTCCGTCTTGTCCCGCCTGTACATCATTCCTTTTACAACATGAGTAGCATCGTGTACATACTTCTTTAAAGATGATATATGAAAAACATTATGTATTTTTAAGTTTGGTGGCAAAGCCAGTTGGTATGCCACTGGTCCAACTTTGAACAACATTTCAAAAGGACCACAATACCTGGGTGCCAACTTGGCACAACTTCCCAATTTCAAAGAACTCTTTTTCGGTCTTACCTTGAGGAATACATGCTCACCAACCTGGAACTCTTTATGAGTCCTTTTTAAATTTGCTTGACTCTTTTGCCTATCTTGGGCAACTTTTAAATGTCTTTGTACCTGTTTCACAATTAGTTCTAACTCCTGCAATAATTCAGGTACTAAAATAACTCTATTTACTGGATCATTCCATGAAACAGGTGTATCACATTTCCTACCATAAAGGATTTCAAAAGGACTAAGTCTGGCTGATGCAAGATAATGATTATTATAAGCAAATTCTGCTAAGTGCAGGTAGTCTTCCCACTTACCAGGCTGATCCTTAACATACATTCTTAATAAATCTTCTAAAACTTGATTTACCCTTTCTGTTTGTCCATCTGTTTGTGGTTGAAATGCTGTGCTGAAATTTAAGGTTGTATTCAACCCTTTAAATAATGACCTCCAAAAGTTTCTGGTAAACTTAGAGTCACGATATGAAATTATTACTTTCGGTATCCCATGTAGTCAAAAAATCTATTTCATAAAGATTTCTGCAATGTCTGGAGCTTTATGAGTAGTCTTCACAGGTATAAAATGTGCTACTTTACTGAGTTTGTCCACTACCACCATGATAGAGTCATGTTGTTTCTGATTTTTAGGTAATCTAGTAATAAAGTCTGTGCTGATCACTTCCCATTTCCAACTTGGTATCGGTAACGGTTGCAACAATCCAACAAGATGTTGGTGTTCAACCTTCACCTTCTGACAATCCAAACATTTAGCTATGTACTCTGCTACTTCATCCTTCATTCTGGGCCAATAGTATTCTTTTCTTAGCATAGTAATGGTGTTTTGATAACCTGGATGACCAGAATAATGACTTTTATGCATCTCATTTAATATCAGAAATTTTATTTCTGATATGTCTGGTACATACAATCTGTTTTTATACAGTAATAACCCATTTTCCTTCATGCTGCAATCTGCCATAAAATTTTCAGTACTGTTGTTTGCTGTCTTTTCCTTCATTTTTTGGTATTCTTCATCTGTTTCACTTTTTGCAAGAATCTGATTTTCCAAATCAGTTGAATAAGTACTGATGGCTGAAATAAAATTTAGTTTTGCCTTACGACTCAAGGGATCTGCAACCTTGTTCTCCTTTCCTTTAATATGTTGAATTTCGAAATCATACTCACTTAAGAAAGTTAACCATCTAGCTTGTCTAGCATTCAGGTTTGTCTGATCTAATAAATATTTCAGACCCATGTTATCTGTCAATAACGTAAATTTTCTGCCAATAAGGTGGTGACGCCACATTTTTAAGGCATGAATTATTGCCAATAACTCTAAATCATAGGTAGAGTAGTTCTTTTCATGTACTTTCAGCTTCCTAGATTCATATGCCACCGCATGCCCTTCCTGTGTCAGGACTCCATCGAGTCCGTCATTGCATGCATCTGTACAAACTACAAAATCCTTGTTGGGGTCTGCTATCCTCAGGATATGTGCTGTAGTCAATAATTCCTTTAATTTCTTAAAACTGTCAGAACATTCCTGATCCCACACCAATTTCTTCCCTTTCTTCTGCAAAGAAGTTATGGGGTTGGCAATCTTTGAAAAATTTTCTATAAATTTTCTATAATATCCAGTAATGCTCATAAATGATCTTACATCCGACACATCCTTAGGAACCGGCCAGTCATTAATGGCTCTTATCTTGTCGGGGTCAACCGAGATTCCTTCTTTCGAAATTATGTGTCGTAAATACTGAATTTTATCTTTGTGAAAGCCACACTTGCTAAACTTAGCATATAGTTGACGATCTCTCAGAACTTGTAAGATAATTCGTAAATGTTCATCATGTTCTTCTTTACTTTTTGAATACACTAAAATGTCATCTATAAACACAACAACAAACTTGTCTAAGTATTTGTGCATAATATTATTCATCAAACACATAAATACAGCCGGGGCATTAGTCAAGCCAAATGGCATGACTACGAACTCGTAATGTCCATACCAAGTTCTGAAAGCTGTCTTGAAAATATCTTCATCCTTAACCCGTACTTGATGATATCCTGATCTTAGATCAATCTTTGAAAATATCGTTGCTCCACGCAGCTGATCAAATAGATCTTCTATGCGGGGCAACCGATACCTATTCTTGATTGTCATCTTATTAAGTTGGCGATAATCTATGCACAGTCTTAAGGTTCCATCTTTCTTTTTAATAAAGATGACAGGTGCTCCCCAAGGAGACACGCTGGGTCTTATATAATTCTTATCAATTAGTTCTTTCAACTGTGATTTTAATTCGTTTAATTCCAGTATATTCATTTTGTATGGAGCTTTAGAATTTGGTACTGCTCTTGGTATTAACTCGATGGTAAAATCTAAATCTCTTTTAGGAGGTAATCCTGGAATCTCCTCAGGAAATACATCCTTAAAATCCTTTAAGACAGGTATGTATTCTAATTTCAGTTTGTCCACTTTACCAATAAACTCATCATTTACTACATTTACTGCAAACAACTGGCATCCTTTCCTAACTGCCCTCTTAACTTGCATGGCTGAAATTTGTCTATGGGTTACCTTCCTTCGAATACCTTTTACTTCTACAATTTTTCCTTCTTTATTTAAACATGTAAAACTTTTTTTGTAACAGTTCAGAATGACATGATGGGTTTCTAACCAGTCCATCCCAACTATAATATCATAAGATCCTAAAGGTAGAATATTCAACTTGATTTGTGTCTGTAAATGATTCATGGATAAAGCACAATTTTCTATAAAATCTGATACTTTCCTTTTTGTTCCAGTTGCTAGTCTAACTAACCAAGATTTACTAAACTTTTCTGTTTTCAATTTGAGACTTTCCACAATATCTGGTGATATATAACTTAAGTTAGCACCTGGGTCAATTAAAACAGTAACAGGATGATTTTGTAGCATACCTTCAATCTCTACCATGCAGATTTGATGATCTGCTTGCCTGTTGTCGAGTGATGCATTAATTCTGGGCATCTCCTTTGCCACGTCTCCAATAGTAGGTTCAGTCCGAATAGAGTGAATGTTGTGAGCTTTCTGCTTCCTCAAGGGACATTCTGATGCATACTGGGGACCTTGACACTCGAAACATTTGATGGGTGTCTTTTGTACATTGGTCTTGGCATTATTAGGTGCATTTCCGGGTGCTGTAGAATTCTGCTGTTGATTGTTTCTTGAATGGTTCCCTTGATAATTCCGATTCTGAAATTTTTTCTTTTGGAATCTGGAATTTCCACTGAATCTGAAATTTTTCTTTTTCAGTTCAAAATTGCTGGGCCTATGACTTTTCCAGTTTGACATTCCTTCTCTTTTCCGATTTGTGTCATAATAGAAAATTGCCTTTCTCATAGCCTCTTCCAAGGTCTTAGGACTGTCATACTCAATTCTGTCCTTAATGTTGAAAGGTAAACAACTCAAGTATCTTTGAATTTTCGGTTTGTCTTCTATGAGGTATGGTACATATCTCAGTAAGTTCAGAAACTTACTGTTCATTTTCTTCATGTTCATACCTCCCAGCTTCAAATCATAGAACTCTTTGGATTTTTCTTCATAGTACTGTTCAGATAAATACTTCTTTTTAAAATATCGTTTAAAAGCACTCCAGCTTACATATTTATCTTTGATGCCCTTTACTCTTTTGATGTCCTGCCACCAAATATCCGCTTTTCCGGTCAAGTTATATATAGCCATTTTTGCCGTCAAGAACTCTCAATAGTTATAGATCTGGAAGTATTTCTTCATACCGGACATCCAAGCTTCAGCTATCTCGCCCTCCTCAGTTTCTCCATTGAAAGTTGGAGGTCTAATCTTTTTGAACTCTCCATAAATCTGCTCATACTCCTTATGATTTTTCTGTCTGGGTTTGGATTCTCCTTCACTGCTGTCATTGGTGTAGTTACGTTTCTTTTTACGCACTTCAATAGCATCTCCTAATGACGTTGAACTGTTGTTCACCTCACTGGTTCTCATTTTCTTATTTTTATTAGCATGAGGCATATCCTCAACTTTGGAGATATCTTCATTATCTCTCTCTTGCTCCTCAGTTGGGCACTGATCAAACAACACTTGATTTAATTGTTCTTGTGCCTGTAGAATTCTTTCATTGTCTTGTTTCACAGATATGATTTCAGCTTTTAATTCATGAAAATCACGTAACAATTCCGATGAACTGTTATTTAGTTCACCGTGACCTTCTTCTACATAGTGTTGTCCCGAGCTATGGCTGTTTGGCTGAAATCTGTCTTCAGCTGAATTCTCCATACCTGTAACTTAAAATAATTTCTGGATAACATCAAAATTAAAATTTCAATTAGTAAGATTTTCTAATGCATAATAATTTTTCTGCTGCATGTTCTTGGACCTCTTTCAGGCCTAGAGTTCGAACCTGAGCTCTGATACCACATGTAACATCCCGAATTTTCATAAAAATTAATTTTTTTTGAAAAGGACATTAAATACAAAATTTATAGATGCGGAAATAATAATTGTTTGACTACGACAGCTTTAATTAAAAATTTGTTAGTACTAAATATAATTTAATTTTTGTTTTAGCAGCATTATTATAATGAAAACCTTAACACATAAATTACGAACATGATTATGGTAATAGACGAACTAACAGGTCATTAATGTGATGTGATACTTATTCTTGAAAAGATACTGACAGTTTGTTTGTTGATAAAAGGGTGTCCTACGAGGTACCCTGGAGTTTACTTAGCTGCAACGCTAAGGCATTTGAAATGTTCTATGTGTAGATGATAGGTAAGAATTTCCATGATTGCGTAAATTCAAGTACGTGTAAAGTTCAAAATCAACGTCGTAAATAAAATAGAATGTTTAGAAAACTGTTGCGACTCAAGGAAGCATACAAGTAAGATTTACATGGCTATATTTACTGTTTTCAAAGATTGTCTTGCAAAACAACAATGTTTACAAAATTGTCGTCTAATAACATAATCAAGCTGAAAGTTTCGTCGCTGTAATCCTTGTTGCTGTAGCAACTGGCTTTGTCGTCGTCTTAAGATGATTGAATGTCTTCATAGTATAGAGGTAGTAATGTACCACGAAAACATTAACTGTTTGTAAGGTGAAAAATATGGTAAAAAGTACATAGCATTGAATAGTTTAAATGCTAAATATCTATTAACAGGTTCCTTTAATTACCATGAAAATCCTCTATTCATTGATATTGCATAAGTGCGAGACATGAATAATTAACGATAAATAAATGAAATTTACAATGATATTATTATCATTCTTTAAACATTGACTGACCTATGTTATGATTATGACATTATCTAACTATAAACTTATATGAACCTAACCTTGTGGCTTTCATATCATTATCGTTCATAATATATATTCCCATATTTAAATGTAACATATTTTTATAATTTTGATTATCAAAACAACTATTATAAAATCATAATACTAAACATTATAACCTACAAGACTACCATTAGGAACTATATAAACTTAATGTTAAAATAAAACATAAAATAATGTTTTTTTAGTGTGACCTAGGCTTGGAACTACAGACATATATAAACATTAATCAATATTCAAACATAACACATATAATATGTGTCGTAGACATAGTTTAGAAACCATAAAAACTTTGGGGTATTATTAACACATCACGTAATGTTTATAAATCAAGGCTTGGGCAACAATATAACTATTGCAATATAATTCTAACAAATAAATTTACATTTGTAAGGTTATGAATCAAATGTTGAAAAATCACATCGTTGCATTGAATGGAGTACTGACAGTTAATTACTATGGAATGACAGGTCGAAGGGTGGCAAGTCTTAAGAGTTGGCGTTGGTGTTCGTGTTGCAGGCCTGTATTAATGGCCGTCCAAAGAGCTGTGGTGACGGGGACATAACAACACTTCCACGTAATGTAACTCGAAGCAAACTATGACTGCAAAGGATGCTATGTATTCCTTTTCATTAATGAACCTCTGAGCTAGCCGTCTAACTGTCCACCGTGTATAAGAGTTGGCACGGTCATGCTATAGGCAATGAATTAGCAATTAATGTAATTTTTGTGCACTCTAATGCAAAACCGTTGGCAAGTTTATAGTCGTTGATCAATGTTGATCCTGATCGTTGGATCTAACCCTAACATTGCGTCGAGTAAAGAGTTGAATAGAAAGTTAATGTGTTTTTATGTTTTTTATATTGTTTCGGTCTCTGAGGGCCGACAGACCACGGGTTTGTAGAGCTGAAAGACAATGTAACATGGTTCGACCTGGTGAACTACAGGAAAGTTTGAATGTTGTAGGTTTTTGTCTTTGCTGGAGTAGTATGAACACTCGTTGTGATTAGGGCTTGCACTGCAGTTGAGTTTGATAGTTTAGTTATTTCTTTTCTGCGTTTGAGTGAAAGATAAATTCCTGCAACGAATTATATCATTACCCTAGTCTCGTCCAACAAAGAGCTCGGCGCTTAACATATGCGAGGACAAAGCTTGGTTGTCAACGGTTAGGGTAAGTGTCCTCCAAGTTGGAAAATGCTAGTAACGTTTGTTTTTATAGTTTTAAAAGGTGAACAGTCTAACTTCGAAAGTTTATGTGGCAGGCACTTGGTAATCAAAATGAGCAATCTCGAACCAGGGTTTGGGAATGGATAGCAATTCCAATCCTGGTAAGCTCCGAGTCTTCAAACCCTCGTAGGTGCTCTAAAATTGTTTTGTTTGATGTGGTTCTTAACAGTAGGTGACTGAGTTTTTTGTCAAGCTTCGGCGTGATCTGTCCGTCGAGAAACTTTGAAAATTTTAGGTTTAGAAGTGGAAACGAATACTGAGAAGAAAACTTCGTCTCTGTCTTTTACTTTGATGATGAGCCTTGTTGATAAAGGATTTGTAAAGCTCGATTCAAGAGATTAAAAGTGGGGATAACCCTGTGTAAGTTTTTGTTTTGGAATGTAATACGACCTGTGCAAGGTTTTGCTTCCTTCGTGGAGTTGGAACCAATGTTGGTTCGAACCTCGAACTTGGATAATGTTTTTGTTTTAAAGTTTTGAAGGAATAAAAGAAAAGAGCCGAAGCTCGTTAACTCTTTGTATTGAAATTTACATCTCGGCAATGTAGAAATTTGTTTATAAGTTAAACGTTTTATGTTAGGAGTTTGTATTTTATGCTAAGTATTGGAGTACTGTAGGGAAAATGTGACAGTTGAGTTAAACAATAACTTGTAGATAAAACACAGTTTGCCAACTCTGTAAATCTGTAAACGATGTAATTGTTTTGTTTTGAAAAGTGAAAGAATAGGGCAATGCCCGAATTCTAGTTTCGTTCTTGAAACATAAAAGATATTATTTATGTAACTCTAAAATAACCCTTGTGTTGAACTAGGGTTTGTACTGTAATTTAAATGTGGATGTAAAAATCATGTTCATATTACAGTTGATAATGATAATGGAAACCTGAAAAATGTGATCTAGGGTTTTTACAGTGTATATGATTCTATGTTTTAGTACTATCTACAGTTTGTAAAACAATAGATAAAGCGAGACTCAGCAAGAATAATACATATGATTGTAATTGTAGAATGATAAGAGTAAGATAAAAATAGGGTTTGCAAGTCTTTTTGTTTACAGTTTCTAGTAATACTGAAACGATTATGAATAAAGTATCCTATAGTGAATTTATGAAGGAAAATACAGTGTGTGAGTGAGAAGTATGTTGACTGTAATTTCTAGCTTATGATCATAGCTAGCACTTCTTATTTATTTGTAGCAATAATAGTTATTTCTAAATATTATATACAAAACTACATATTGCAATGGTTTCTGATGTAAATAATAGGGATAGGAAAACACAATGTAATTATATAGGGAATATACAACATTTTTTTTTTCATGAACACAAAGGAATATTATTTACTGTAATAGACACTGTATAGTAATTACTACTATTATTAGCTATAGGGCTAAAAATGAAAACATAATTCAATCACTGTACTTTATCTATAAAATCAAATGGCAGTTTGCCTATCTATTCATCTATACTTAATTTGCTTATCTACACTAGAGTACGATGCATAAAACAACATGTGGAAAAATGTAGATATTGGTTTATCAATTCGATTCATCATCAAACTTTAACATTCAGACTTTTAAACAGAAATAAATGGAACAAGTAGGAAACAGTAAAACCTGGATAAATCTGTAGGAAACAAACAACCCAAGAAGACTGTTCCACCCAACCAATTCCTGTAGACAGTTAAGTACCTGCCTTAGGACCCCCAAGCCTGTTCACTGAACCACCAGGAGGAAGAAACTTAGGAATTTAGGATCTCCACTTGCAGTAGCACTTAACTTGTAGAATCTTCAAGAGCTACCAGTCCAAAAGACCTGCACCAGTACCTCTAGTTTTTCTTAGCAAAATATAGTATGCAGACTTATGATTGCACTCACAACTAGCCTCCTTATTCGAATCTCTCAGTGATCACCTGATGCACATGAGGAAATATTTCTGCAGAAAATATTGTGTAAGAGATGCCTGCTCAATTCGAATTTGCCTTATGTAGGCTACCTAGGCCTTTTCAGCTGTTACTAGGTTATTAAATGATCAGCCTGCCCACTCCCACCACCTGGGGGATAATGCCACATTTTCAGGGGTAGTTGTCCCATAACCAACAGCTAGTGGTGTGGTGCAATTGCTGCCATCTATCCCATACCTTCCAACAGCTTCCATTCCTCCTAGTGGGTCAGTGAACACTCATTTAACAGTCCCCTTGGGTGTTTGTCTCTTAATTAATTTATTTAAATAATAATAATCAGTAATTACATTCATCCTTGATCAAAATTGATCATAATTACAAAACTTTGTAATTAAATTTAACATAAAGTATTTTGCTAATAAAATAATAATTTCTGAAATTTGGGTAGGTGACAACAACAACATAATTAGCAGCATTGTCCGTGACGACTTGGACAACATACTGCGGGCCTATCTCTCGGATAGATCCATCCATCAACTCACATAATAATTGTGCATATTTTGTATATGCACTTGCATCAACTCTTTTGATAAACCTTGTCCCCCTTGGACAACTAACCAAGAAATTTAGAATTGACCTGCCCTTTGTATCAGTCCACCCATCCGACATCACGGTGCATCCGGTGGTCTCCCATGATTCCCTGAGCCTAGCCAATCTTTGCGTGCAATCTACCTTTTCCCCTTGAAGAAGATGCCCTCTCAAATCATTATAGGAAGGGCCCCTATACCCCAGGCCAAAAATAGCAGCAGCTTCAAACATGGCATGGTAGAAGGGGTTCTTGGCAATGTTAAATGGTATATCACTCCAAAGAAAACATTTTGTCACAACCTTGTCAGCCTCCTCTTTCTCCCTTGTTTTAACCATTGCCCGAATAGAAGGTTTCCCCCCTCGGTGTTGCCCTCGGCACAAAGTAACCTAAGGTTGATGAGGGCATTCGAGAAGTTGTGGGCCGTGTGGATGAGGAGTGGGATTGTTGTCCCAGTCCTACTCCTCCGATTGAGGCACTTGTTCCAGCAGTAGCACTTATAAGTTCATTTTTGCGAGCCTCCTTTGCATCCCTCTTGTTGGAAATATTAATGATGGATTGGTTCGCAATGCGCATAATTTCCGGGGTAGTTTTCTCACAAACAACCACATCAAATCCGATGAGTTTGGCAAGGTGGTATTTCAAGCAGCTAATTCCTCCATAAAGTTTTTTGCCACAAAGATTGCATGTCAATATTTGTTTGTTGGGAAGCTCTACTTGTTCACCATACACCCACATATGATCCAATGCCTTTGGCATTTTGTTGAGGAGAAAATCAGAATCTTGATTCTTAACCCTATGGCACAAAAGAAAACAAAAAAACACATGATAATGCAAACTTGCAAAGCTTAAAATTTAACTAATGAGGGTTACCGTTAGATGAATGTGGAATGGAATGGTTGAAACTTGAATCTTCCAATCAAAAGCAAGAAGAAAAACCCTAGCCTAAGTCTTGAAAAACAAACAAATGAAATTGAAGCCAAACGTTTTAAAAATTTATACATACCTGGAAATCTTGAATCTTGATGGTGAATCCCTACTCCACGATCTCTTCGCTATTGGAAACAATATCCTTGGCTTTCTCCTTTGATGGATGCACAATTCTCTCCTCCCACACTCTCTAGCTCTCTCACAAACTTGGAAAGAAAGAATGAGGGCCAAAAAGAGCAACCTGCGGCCGCACTTTTTTAATTTTTGACCCAACAAGCCGAAAAATCCAATCGTTTCGCGATATTTTTAAAGTGTCGTGATACAAAGAAAATATCGTATATCTCGCGATATTTTAAATCCGATATCGGTAGGTGGAAAATATCGGCGATATAAATGTTGTTGATTTGTAGAGGCTTCTAACTTCCCTGGCCTTGACATCCACATAATTATTTTGGAAAATTCACCTTCGCAACCCACTCTATTGAAGCTCTTAGGATTTTCTTCTTTTGCAAGAGTGTTCACTTTTCTTGATAGCACATCATCCTTCTTGATTCTGCTTCCCAATATAAAGATTAAAATAAAATAAGATAGTTTATATTAATGTCCCACAAATAATCATAAATAATCAATGCACTGTTAGGTACATCCAAATCAATAAGAAATGGGAATACAAATGCATCTCTTACAGCTCGGATGTGTCTACATCAATAATTTTCCCCTTTTTGAAATAATTAGCAAGCGTTGAGTTATTTAGAAAAAACAACTAAAAATAATTAATTATCATTCTTTTGAAGAATTGGCTAAGTGTTGAGGTTTATGTAAGACAAATAAAAATATTTTTTTAATTCTTTTGAAGAACAAGAAAGGGTTGAGTTTGTAATCCATATAGACCTATTGCATTCTCCCTCCATTAATGTATTTAGGTCATTAATAGAATGCTATCAGTCTCACATTTTTGTTTGCTCTGAGCACATGCAATATGTGCTTTGATTTATTGACATTAATATCCACATGAGATTTGATTAGCCAATTATTTTGGGTGTATTTTATACATCTAGATATTGAGTGAAAGTGTAACTTAGTTCCTTTCACTGGATAGAAGGAATATACTCCATTCCTCTTTCATGGCAGAGTAAAATGTATTGATTGTAAAAGACCCTTTGATTACAATAGAACAATTTCAGTTCACTTCTCTCACAAAATAGAATAAAAGGCTTTCACTATAAGAGACTTTACACTCACATGGTTGAGCAAAATGTTATTATTGTAAGAGACCCTTTGAGAAATAAAAACCGATTAAAGAGCTCCCTTTTCATGTCAGTTGTTGAGCTAAAGGTTCTCAATGTAATTTTGGCAAAGGAATTTTATGTTGTAATTTGAGTAAGAAAATATGCAGACATGAAACTATTGTTCAAAGGAAAAAGGGAACATGCAACAGGCAAGAAAAATAGAAGAACATTAATAACAAAGTTTAAAACAACAATGGAATTTTTTTATGATGCTAAATATGGACATAAGGTCACAACACTTGTTGTTGCATGATTGGTGACACAAACTCTTCATGCTTCCATTTTTTTGGCCAATCACTCTCAACTATACGTTCCAACTATTTATTTGGAACCTTTTTTATGGTCTCCAATCTCTCATTGATATTCTAAGGATATGCAGATTAAGAACAATTTCTTCGTCCTCCTCAAGATCCAGTGGTCAAGGATGTGACTTCTCCAGTCCTTGATCCTTGCCCTTGTTGACAAGTTCTTCCACTTGCAAATCATGTTAGGGTTGGACCCAAATATCTTGTTGATGCTTCTGAATGAACCAACACCAACACTATCAACTTGAAGCAAATATTTGAGTTTGTTTTTCCACAACTTCCATGTTCACATTTCACACTCTCCTCTACAACACTACATTTTCATCACAGTTCACATACCTACTTCTAGTAAGCCTCTTTCTCACTGGATCTTAAGCCTTGTAAATTTCAGCATCATCACCACTCCATCCAACGGAAAAGTATAGGATAGTGTGAATTCAAATTTGATGACTTGTTCACAATATGCCTTGATGGAATTCGAGACTCATTGCCGTTGTCACAGCTTAGCATATTTAGTGGATTCCCATTCTCCTTCTCCATTGAAGTCTGAAACAATTTAAAACACTCTATTGTTGCTGATTTTTCCTTTAAGAAACAAACAAAAGTAAATGCTAAATGCCATGTGAAATTGGTATTTTTGGCTCTAAACCTTCACCCAACTTCCCCTTCATCATGGTCTCCATTGATTGTGCAATGATATCCCCAAGTTTATGATGCTAAATGGAAACATCATTAATCCCATCGACAACATTCAATGCCACTTCATGTGTATTTATACAAACTCTATACAAATTACCTTCCCCCACTTCTTTTGAAATCACCTTCCCATTGCAAATATTGAGCTTGCCTCCATCTACATCATATTCCACAGTGAATTTGCTCTATAATTTGACTCACAACCAACAAATTAATCATTGTAGGAACATTTCAAGACACTATAAATATTTTTGTGGGCACCATCTAGCATTATCATTGAGATAGTTCCCTTCCCTACAACTTCATGATTTTATTCACCTCAAAATATCACATCCTTTCCCCTTACAACAGTGATATTTCACAAACCATGCATGTACATAGGTCATATGTCAAGTCATAAAAAAATCCAGATACTAGCAACTAGAAGAAATAACCAAAACAAAAATTTAGAGTGAAGAAAGTAATTACATATTGTTGATCTTCATCCAAAACGAAAACAAAAATTTAGAGTGAAGATAGTAATTACATGCATGCTAAGTGGGATTATAATTAAAAGGGATGTGAATGAATTATCAGGTTATCTCAAGACAGTGCCTCATAATTAGAAATATCATGTAAGGTTCTCTAAGAAATGGATTGGCTATCCTTTTGAGCTTTTTTCTGGATCTAGGTCTATCATGGTCTTCACAACAAAGGCACGTGGTTCAATAAAATGAAAGATCAAGGTAGTACATTAATTTCCCATACACTTCACTTGGATTTATTCTTATTCTATTAGCCATTTCATTGGTCTTATAAACATAACTATTACTTAACAAATCTAGTGAGCATCACCAAATCTCTCCATAGATTAGGTAGAAGTAACTTCCCTTTTCTATAGGAAACCGCGTACTTTATTTTGTTTCAATGTTGACATGTGATTTCCTTCCATTTACTGAACAAACAAAAGAAAGAAATGACCAAAATTGCAGATGTAAGCTTTAGAATTCTAAATCAGTCAATGTAACTAAACATTTTTCTCAACAAAATATATTTGGCCCATCAAGAAAAACAGAAATAGAGAATTTTTAAACATAGTTGATTGAATTTATATTTTATTTATCATCTTCCATACATCCATTGTATCTAAATAGTCACAATTAAATATTAGATTTTCCAATTTCTAACTATACTGCATGTAATTTTAAAACCATCACATCCAAGATACTATAAGCCATTAGACCACTGTCTTGTCTATGACAACGACCATATTGATCAACACTAAATATAGCCTCTTAGTATTCTTGGCCAATATTTACTTTAAGCTTACAAACTTTGAGCACCTGCCTAAACATGAACATGAATATCCATCAATCTAATATATCTTGCTGGATCAAAGGTCCAAAAATGGGTTGTAATGACAATTGGTCAGCCAATGATGTCACTAAGCTCTCTAAATTCTTTGAAAATTTCCTGCAAAACAAAAATGCACACTTAGAACTTACATTTATGGGACACTAAAGCTATTTGTTCATTAAAAACTTGAAGCTGATATGGACTTCACAAAAGTAGATTTTTAGCACTTGATAAAAAAGTAGCTTGACCATGGAATGCAAAATGTTGAATTTCAAAACAGTTGGGCTAAATAAAAGTTTCCATCTCCATGATTGTTTTCAAAAAGGATTGCTAATGTAGGCAATACTACCCCTTATATAAAAAAATATTGATTTAATTTTGAACAAAGATTGTCCAAAAGCAATGAAGAAACCATAGATCCTAGGGTTTTGACCCTAGATCTTCTCTAAATGTGAAACGTCCTCCATGGAATGTGGGGCCTAGTTCCATGTGATAACCTCCCAAGAGAGTGGAATGCTCCTCCAAATTTGGGCTCAAGGAAGAAGATGTCCCATGATGAAAAGCAAAGGCACACATGTGAAAACTTTCATCGAAGACAGCACTCCAACTAACTTCAAAAAACATGAGAAAATATCCACAAAAGGTTGAATGGCCTCATCCAACCACAACTCCATGTGCAAGGACCCTCTAAACATGGCAACAAACTCCTCAAAACATGAACATGAGCAAGCAAGGAAGCCAAAGTTCAAGGGGATGGCTCCTCAAAATTATAACAATCTCCTCCAAATGTGGGACATAAACGCTTCTAATGATGGTTTTTATCTCAAATAGATCCATGAAAACAAACTTCCTGGAAATTCTCCTTGAGATAAGGATAATAGAGGGTGCAAGAAACCCTCCATAGGAAGACGACCCCTCCAAGTATGGTTTAGTACAACATCGTCAAAGTGGGACAACTCAACCAAAAAGGCACCAAAACCTGCAAAACGACCTCCAAAAAGTGCATCGAAATGCATACACAATGACTTCTAATCCCTTAGTGTTCCACTGAATTTAGGAGGCCTACTTTTCATTTACTATTTGAGGGTGAAACGGTTTGCAAATCTCCCTTTGTATTTTGTGTTTAAAGTTGATCTAGGGTTGTCATTAGCCCTCCAAACGATGGTTTAATTGCTACAGGATTGATGCGTTGCGAGTTGAACATGTTTCCCCATGGATTACACATTAGGCATGTGTGGATCAACCCTTACTCTTGTTCACTAATGGTGTGTGCTTTGAGAAATTTAGGGTTCAATGAGCAAATAATAACCCTCCAAATACCAGATTTCTTACCAGTCATCGATATTGTTCATGTGATGTAAAACAGATCCCTAAACCATCCAACTACTGTAGGTCTTTAGGCTACCAGAGAATTGAGTATGTTGTTGCATAAGTGTTGGTTTGTTCCTACTAAAACAATTTAGATTTCCTAACATTGTGGCTACATCAACACAAAATGGATTTGGAAAACAACATTCTACAACATGCACTGGGTATTCTCCATGAGTGTCATATCCTTCTTCTCTACAATAATATTTTGTTATGGAATATAGGGCATGGCAAGTTCAATATTGAAATCATTATATGCAAAAAATGCCATGAATCCTTAAAGAGAAATATTTGTCATTATTGTGATACCTGTTGAAATATTGTAACTTCTAAAGAATATTATATTTGTACTTTATTATTCCGGAGATGTTTCATTCCTCCGTGAAGACCTTATTGTATATCCGGAGATGTTTATTCCTCCGTCGGAATGTGGTAACTTGGGTTATTAGAATTCCCTAGTGGGGTCGGCCCAGAGTCAGTTGTAATGGGGTGTTTAACCCAGTGGTTAAAGTTAGGGTCGACCTAGTTAATGTAAAAGTCAAGTTGGAGTTGTGTATAAATAGAGGAGGTGTGTTCCTCATTTAACACACATTACACTCACTTGTGATTAGCACATAGGTGAGGGAGAGATCTGCTATGGAGGAGAAGGAGCTTGTGATTCGCTATAAATCCATTTTGGCGAAGGTTCAGGATCTGAAACCTTTACAGGTCGTAGATAACATCCTCTTTTACCTTGTGTCCAAAGGAAAACCTCTAATTCGTTGTAGTTTGTGATTTATGATCAGTACAAGTTAGGGTTTATGCCTCTTCTAGATCTCAGTCATAAAAAGGTGACCTAGGAAAAAAGGTCACAAATTGGAATAGGAGGCTCCAAATGAAATTTCGTAAAATGTGACAAGTAGAGCATGGACTGTAATTTCTCAGGTAAGGTTTTCAGAGGCCAAAGTTGAACCAGGGACACGTGGCACGCTGTACAAGTTCGCTCTCCTGTTTTATCCCATAAACAGGTCACGTTGCGACACTTGGCATAACTCTCTCTCAGAAAATCCAATTCATCTAAGACCTATGGGGTTGGAAAGTTGACAGGTCAGGCTACCACAGGCCAAGGTTTCAGACCCTGTGAAATTGTAATTTCAGAGATGCACTAGAAAAAATTAGGTGCATATTTCTGTCAAAACAGAATTGTTTTCTGAGCACCTTCATTCTTGGCTTATCACTACTGCGGGAATTTAGGGTTTCAGAGAAAGTTGGAATTTTTGGAATCAAAGTCCACGGATGAATTCTCCTCATCAAAATCGAAATTTAGAGACCAAGATTGAAATTTTTGGTTGGTCAAAAGGCTGGGCTTGATCAAACCCTAGTTCGGGATTTTGATCGGAAAGGTGGAAAATTAGGGCTTCTACAAAAGTTGGAATTTTGAAGTTTGTGACCACGGCTAAAAGATCCTCAGAAAAATTAAAGTTTAGAGCTTTGGATTGAACCTTTTGATTGGGAAAAAGGGTGGGCTTCACCAAACCCTAGTTCGGGATCCTGTCCAGAAGATCCAAGGGTCAAATTTTGAGAGATTTCAAAATTGAAGTATGCTAGCTTGATTAGCTCATCAAGGCACATCTTTCCATCCATTTAGGATTTTGAAATTCAAAGTTTGAATTTTTAGGGCTTCTCTGACTAACGCTAATCGAACTCTAGATCCAGTTTCAGCAAATCAAAGTGGATTGGGTTAAAAGCAATCCTAACAGGTATGAATTGAGAAGATACAAGTATGTGTTGAAATCTGTTCATGGTTAAGTTTATGATATGTTTGTCTTCATGTCATTGAGATTAGTACAATTCTGATTGTTTGATAATGAATGCATGTGAATGATAGAAGGCATTCATTGATTAAGGTTATGACACTTATGATTGTACTAATGCACTTGTGGTGTTATATGAGGATGATGTTGTCTGCTAACAAGATACAAGTACATCAAGAAAGACAAATCAAGTTCTATGACCATGATGTCATAGGGACAAAGACTCATCCATAGTCTTTGACCACATAGAATATCTAGTTACGAGGAATGTATGACCTTGTTCTACTATGCTTAACCATGAGATATGCAGGTTCTAGCACAAGGTCTCTAAATCATTGAAGAGAACAAAGAAGATATTGTTTGGGTATGTTAAGACATAACCAAGCTTGATAATCCAGGTATGTTTTCCTATATCAAGTTAGAATCCTACTTTGTTAGGATCTTAGGTAAGTATACCTATGTATGAAATGATCATGACCATACATACTTAAGATTATTTAGAATCATAATGTTTTGATAGTATTAAGACTATACTAATGAATGTATGATTATGTATGAGATCATGATGATGACACTAGTGCACGCTTAAGCATGCATAGTGGTTCAGGATGGATAGAAGTTCAAAATAGAGATCAAGCGGGAGGAAACCACACAAACATAAAAGATAAGTGTTTAAGTTGTCATTTGGATTACTTCTTGAATCTCTAAATAGTAAATGATATTGCTCGTAGTAGTTGTATCCATTCTTAGAATATATCATGTTGAGTGTAAGCATTCATATGGCATTGAAAAATATACTACTAATATGCATATGATGGGTAAACGTTCCATTGTTGCTTGTCTAGAATGAAACCTCTTTGCTGACATGCTGAGAGTTGTGCATGCTTTTGATAGTATGTTTTGTTGAATATTGTAACTTCAAAGAATATTATATTTGTACTTTATTATTCTGGAGATGTTTCATTCCTCCGAGGTAACCCTATCATGTATCTGGAGATGTTTATTCCTCCAGGGGTTTGTATTAACTAGGGTTATTAGACCCACCATGTGGGGGTTGGCCCTGTAGTTATATTTTAGGGGTTATTAGACTTCTCCAGGAGAGGTCGGCCCCATTAGGTCTTTTAGTCAGTTGAGGGTCAGTATAAATAGAGGAGGTGAACTCCTCATTAGATCATTCACTCACTTGTGGAAGAGTGCGCACTTGTCTGGGAGATCTGCTAGGGAGACAAAGAAGGAAGGAGCACATCTTGTATTTTGGTTGATCATCTTATTGAGGAAAGCTTTGCTGGGTTTTCTACCCCATGAGGGTTTCCCAGGGTATATTCTGTGTCTATCTTGTGATTATGTTTCTTTCAGTGATCTTTCTAGTCTATTTGGTTTAAACTTAACATGGTATCAGAGCTAGACTGAATAGGACATCTTTCACAAGGTAAGAATACCTCTCTCTCTCTCTCTGGTAAAGTTAGGGTTTCATCCCAAAGTTGGTATTATTGAATTTTGGTTGCATGGCTGGATAGCCCTCTTCCATACCTTTCTTTTGAGCCCTAGATCGAACTTTTTGGTTGGGTAGAACTTCGGGAAATTCAAACCCTAATTCTACCAAAAGTGCGACAAGTCAGAATTTGGTTTCAGAAAAAAGTTTGCATTTCTGATTTCTGATTACATGGCTGGATAGTCCTTCTCAAGACCATTCTTTTGAGCCCTAGATCGAACTTTTTGGTTGAGTAGAACTCCGGGAAAGTCAAACCCTAATTCTACCAAAAGTGCGATAAAATTCTGTTCCAGATTCCGGAAAAGTGAAAAGTAACTTTTCCAGGTAAGTCTACTCTGTCTCTTGGACTCCCCCAAGAGAAGATGGCTCCAAACACTAAGCTTGAAGACAAGCTAGAAGGTATAGAGAATTTTCGGGCATGGAAATACAGAATTGGTCTCATTCTTGAAGAGAATGATCTTGCTCATTATATCAAGGAAGAAGTTGCAGAACCAAAAGGAGATGAAGCCAAAGAAAAGCACAGGAAGGATTTGATTAGGGCAAAGAGAATCATAGCTGATTCTATTAAAGACCACTTGATTCCCCAAGTGGCCTCCAAGAAGACTCCAAAGGAAATGTATGATGCCCTAGGAAGAATGTATGAAGGAAAGAACATCAATAGGAAGATGAATCTAAGGACTCAATTGAAGAGTACCAACATGCACAAAGGAGAATCCATTCAAGAATACTTCTCAAGGGTTTCACAAATCAAGGAACAACTAGATGCAATTGGTGATACTCTTGATGAAGATGAACTAGTGATGACTGCTCTAAATGGTCTCACTAGACCTTGGGAATCTTTCATACAAACCATGTGTGCCAGGAAAGAAAGCATGAAGTTTGATATAGTATGGGAGGATTGTGTTCAAGAAGAAGCTAGGGTAGCCAACAGAGAAGCTCTTCTCAAAGAGGATGACCAAGCTTTGGCCACCCATACCAAAAGAAGAAGAACAGGTCATCTCAAGAAGGTTGACCACAAAGGATCTCAACACTTCTCTAGAAAGAGAAAAGGACCATTTCCAGTAAGAGATCTTTCCACAGTCAAATGCTACAACTGTGATAAGCTAGGACACATCTCCAGATTTTGTCCTTCACAAAAGAAGAATTTTGTCCACAAAAGACACCATGCACATATGGCAGAAAATGATAGTGAAGAAGAAGAAGAGGAAGAAGATGAAGAAGAAGAAGAGGTAGAGGTAAAGCCTAAAAGGAAAAGATATAAGGTGAAGAAAGAAGATCCAAAAGAATATGTTCTATTCTCTGCACTCTCTGGATCTGTATCTCCTGGAGAAGATACATGGCTCATTGACAGTGGTGCTTCCAAGCACATGACAGGTCAAAGGAAGACCTTCTCAAATCTTGAAGAAAAGTCTTCTTCACAGAAGGTATCTCTAGGAGATGACTACCAATATCCCATCAAAGGAATTGGTGAAGCTAGCTATAAGCTAGATTCTGGAACACCCTTGAAGATGAAAGACATCTTATATGTACCAGGTTTAAAGAAGAACCTTCTCTCTATTTCAGCACTAGATAAGAAAGGTTTTAGAGTAGCCTTCATAGATGGACAAGTACTCATGTGGTCCAAAGGAAAGACAATTAAAGATGCAGTTGTTATTGGTGAAGAAGAAGGAGGTCTCTATGAGCTCAAGGGACATCCAGAAGCTGCCCTTGCACATGAGATCTCTAGCCCCAATGAGCTATGGCATAGAAGATTAGCTCACATCAATTATAAAGCCTTACTCTATGTAAGCAAGGTAGTCATAGGTTTACCAGATTTGAAAGCTGATCATGATGGCTCATGTAAAGGGTGTAAGAAAGGGAAAAACATCAAGAACCCCTTTCCAAAGAGTGAAACAAAGACTAAGAACATTTTAGAGCTTATACACTCAGATGTATGTGGACCAATGCCCACCACTTCCCTAAGTGGGTTTGAATACTATCTTTCATTCATTGATGACCATTCAAGGAAAACTTGGATATACTTCCTGAAAGGTAAGAATGAAGTCTTTGGAAAATTCAAAGAGTTCAAGGCTCTAATAGAAAATCTATCAGAAAAGAGAATCAAAATTCTCAGAACAGATAATGGCGGAGAATTCACCTCAAAGGAATTTGAGGAATTTTGCAAAGAAGCTGGAATTAAAAGGGAACTAACTACTCCATACAATCCCCAACAAAATGGGGTGGCTGAAAGGAAAAATAGAACAATCATGGAAGCTGTGAAGACCATGATACATGACCAAGATCTTCCCATGTATTTATGGGCTGAAGCAGCCAAGACAGCAGTATATGTGCAAAATGGATTATCTCACAGTGCTCTTGAATTCAAAACTCCAGAAGAAGTGTTTACAGGTAAGAAGCCTGAGGTAAGTCATCTTAAAATATTTGGGTGTCCTGTGTACATCCACATTCCAAAAGAAAAGAGAACCAAGTTGGATCCTTCAGGTAAGAAGGGAATGTTTGTTGGATATTGTGAAACTTCCAAAGCCTTCAGAATCTACATACCAGGTTTCCATCATATAGAAATAAGTAGAGATGTAACCTTTGATGAGGAAGCAGCTCTCAAGAAATCCAGAAAGTGTCAACTTGAAGAAGTTTATGAAGGAGATTCATCTCCCAGAATCTCAGAGACTGTTCACATCCCTGAGGAGGATACACCAGAGGATCATGACATGCTGGAACCTCAAGAACCCCCAGTTGCAGATTTATCTAGGAAAAGAAGACCAACATGGGCTAGAGATTTTATTCAAGGAGCTGAAAGATATGGTGCTCCTGAAGGCTCCACTAGAGAAAGAAAGAAACCAAAGCTAGTGTCCAACTATATGGCCTTGATGTGTGATCTTGTGGATCAACTACCTACTAGCTATGAAGAGGCAGCTCAGAAGAAAGAATGGGTAGAAGCAATGACAGAAGAATATCAGTCAATAATGAAAAATGATGTTTGGGATATAGTTCCCAAACCGAAAGATAAAAGTGTGGTTTCTTCCAAATGGATTTTCAAAATAAAACATGCCGCGGATGGAAGCATTGAAAAATACAAAGCAAGATTTGTAGCCAGAGGATTCTCTCAGAAGGAGGGAATTGATTATGAAGAAACATTTGCACCAGTTGCTAGTTATACTTCAATTAGAACTATCATGGCACTTGCATCCATGATGAAGTGGAAATTACACCAAATGGATGTTAAGACAGCTTTTCTGAATGGTGTAATTGAAGAAGAAGTATACATAGAACAACCTCAAGGGTTTGAGGTTAATGATGGAAGAACTCATGTATGCAAATTGAAGAAGGCATTATATGGGTTGAAACAAGCTCCCAGGGCTTGGTACGGAAGGATTGACAATTTCTTAACTAGCATGGGCTTTACCAAAAGTAAAGCTGACCCAAATATTTATCTCAAAGTGATGGATGATGAACCAGTTATATTGCTGTTATATGTAGATGATCTATTCCTAACTAGAGATGAGAAACAAATTATTGAAAGCAAGAAGAACCTTTCTTCAGAATTCGAGATGAAAGATCTCGGATTAATACATTACTTCTTAGGCTTAGAAGTATGGCAAGAACCAAAAGGAATCTTCCTAAATCAAGGTAAGTATACTGTGGAGATTCTCAAAAGATTTGATATGTTGGAGTGTAAAGCCATGGCCACTCCCATGGACTCCAACTTAAAGTTATTAGTTAATGATTCATCAGAATTAGTGGACATAACTCTATATAGACAAATCATTGGATCATTGATGTACTTAACTAATACTAGGCCTGATATATGCTTTGCTGTAAATACCCTAAGTCAGTATCTAGTAGAACCTAGAAAGGTTCACTTAATAGCTGCAAGGCATGTAATGAGGTACCTAAAAGGTACATTAGATTTTGGCCTATTTTATCTCGGAAATCATGAACTCAGGTTACATGGTTACTCAGATTCTGATTGGGCAGGTAGTGTCTCAGACAGAAAAAGTACTTCAGGTGGATGTTATGGTCTTGGATCTGCCATGATTTCCTGGTTCAGCAAGAAACAATTTAGTGTGGCTCTCAATACTACTGAAGCAGAATATATAGCTGCCTGCTCTGCTAGCTGTGAAGCAGTATGGCTTTGGAAACTTTTATCTGGAGTGTTTGACTTAGAAATGGACCCCACTGTGATTATGTGTGATAATCAAAGCTGCATCAAGATGACTGAAAATCCTGTATTTCATGATAAGTCAAAACACATAGAGATCCGATACTTTTATATACGAGATATGGTGCAGAAAGGAGCCATCAAGCTCGAGTATATAAGCACTGAGGATCAAATTGCTGATATCTTGACCAAACCGCTGTCTCGAGTAAAGTTTGAACATTTCCGAGACAAGCTTGGTGTAGTTCAAAAGGGACCTTCCTCGAAAGGGGGAGTAGCATAGTATCTAATAACTAGTCTGTCTCATCAATGATGAGGTTACTTTTTACTGCATTTAGTTATTTAGAATTATTTAGATTTAAGACTCTTATATTATGATGATGATTATACATGATTTGATGATACATGTTTTGATGATACATGTTTCGATGATGATGATACATGTTTCGATGATGATGATACATGTTTTGATGATGATGATACATGTTTTGGTGATACATGTTTTGGTGATGAGGATACATGTTTTTGGTATACAACATGTGAAGGGATTGGATCATTCCTGGACTTCAGTCCAAAAGAAGAGCCGTAGACGTATGTCTTCGAAAATGAAGTTCTTGGTGAACATGTGAAGGGATTGGATCATTCCTGGACTTCAGTCCGAAAGAAGAGCCGTAGACGTATGTCTTCGAAAATGAAGTTCTTGGTGAACATGTGAAGGGATTGGATCATTCCTGGACTTCAGTCCGAAAGAAGAGCCGTAGATGTATGTCTTCGAAAATGAAGTTCTTGGTGAACATGTGAAGGGATTGGATCATTCCTGGACTTCAGTCCGAAAGAAGAGCCGTAGACGTATGTCTTCGAAAATGAAGTTCTTGGTGAACATGTGAAGGGATTTGATCATTCCTGGACCTCAGTCCGAAAGAAGAGCCATAGACGTATGTCTTCGAAAATGAAGTTCTTAGTGAACATGTGAGGGGATTGGATCATTCCCGGACTTCAGTCCTAAAGAAGAGCCGTAGACATGAGGTCTCCGATAACTGAACGATAGGACCGGATCGTCCCTGGACTTCGGTTCAAAAGGTACACGATAGGACTGGATCGTCCCTGGACCTCGGTTCAAAATGTACGTGACAAATCCTAGAATTGCTCTAGGCTACATCTAGCATGAAACAGGGCTGGCTCTGTAGTTGTGATACATCCAGCATGAAACAGGGCTGGCTCTGTAGTTGTGATGCATCCAGCATGAAACAGGGCTGGCTCTGTAGTTGTGATACATCCAGCATGAAACAGGGCTGGCTCTGTAGATGTGATACATCCAGCATGAAACAGGGTTGGCTCTGTAGTTGTGATACATCCAGCATGAAATAGGGCTGGCTATGTAGTTGTGATACATCCAGCATGAAACAGGGCTGGCTTTGTAGTTGTGATACATCCAGCATGAAACAGGGCTGGCTCTGTAGTTGTGATACATCCAGCATGAAACAGGGCTAGCTCTGTAGATGTAATACATCCAGCATGAAACAGGGCTGGCTCTGTAGTTGTGATACATCCAGCATGAAACAGGGCTGGCTCTGTAGATGTGACACATCCAGTATGAAAGAGGACTGGCACTGTGGTTGGGATTGAAGTGTCCCTAGACATGAGACTTGTCTTAAAAGAGATAAGGATTGATCATCCTGTAATATGATCGTGTGATGACGATGCTGTTGATTGTGTGATGACGATGCTGCTGATCGTGTGATGACGATGCTGCTGATCATGTGATGACGATGCTGTTGATTGTGTGATGACGATGCTGCTAATCGTGTGATGATGATGCGACTGATCGTGTGATGACGATGCGACTGATCGTGTGATAACGATGCTGATCATATGATGATGATGCTGATCGTGTGATGACGATGCTACTGATCGTGTGATGACGATGCTATTGATCATATGATGATGATGCTGATCATGTGATGACGATGCTGATCATGTGACGATGATGCTGATCATATGATGACGATACTGATGACAGTGATGATATCGATGCTGATGATCGAGTGATATCGATGTTCCAGTAACTAGTTAAGTTACTGATGATGATGAACTGAAGAAAGCTTCCGATGATATATAGATGTATGATGTATGACTCATTGCTCCTGCAGATGTTGTTATAATATCCTTCTCGTTAAGGGGGAGTGTTAAATATTGTAACTTCAAAGAATATTATATTTGTACTTTATTATTCCGGAGATGTTTCATTCCTCTGAGGTAACCCTATCATGTATCTGGAGATGTTTATTCCTCCAGGGGTTTGTATTAACTAGGGTTATTAGACCCACCATGTGGGGGTCGGCCCTGTAGTTATATTTTAGGGGTTATTAGACTTCTCCAGGAGAGGTCGGCCCCATTAGGTCTTTTAGTCAGTTGAGGGTCAGTATAAATAGAGGAGGTGAACTCCTCATTAGATCATTCACTCACTTGTGGAAGAGTGCGCACTTGTCTGGGAGATCTGTTAGGGAGACAAAGAAGGAAGGAGCACATCTTGTATTTTGGTTGATCATCTTATTGAGGAAAGCTTTGCTGGGTTTTCTACCCCATGAGGGTTTCCCAGGGTATATTCTGTGTCTATCTTGTGATTATGTTTCTTTCAGTGATCTTGCTAGTCTATTTGGTTTAAAATTAACATGTTTTGGTAGAGATGGAAGGCGTCTAGATAGCCACTATATGCATACAGGATATGGAAAAGTGTTGTGCCAAAGTATTGTTCAAGATAGTTGCATAGCTATGTGAAGCATATCTGTATGCATAATAGGTTATCATGTCAACATGATTTGATTATTATGAAGTATTACTAATCATGTAAGTAACTTTGATTTGTAGGAAAGATCATGAAGAATGATGAACACCGAACAAGTGATGGATGTTCAACAAGAAGACTTACAAATCAAACATACTATAGAAGGCTCGTGGCTAGAAGATTCTCTTAGAAAGAGAAAGAGAATCATGATGATATGTTTGCTCCAAGTGGCTAGATAATACCATTCTCTTAATGGTGTAATTGAAGAAGAAGTGTGAATCAAGAAAACTCCTAGGATTCAATTGAAGAAAGATTTGTACAGGTACCCAGGATCGATAGTCATTTGATGAGCTTAATGATCACCATGGGTGATGCGGATTTCAACCTTTGCTACAAGGTTGAAGATGGTATATATATACAGATGACATTCAAGAAGGAACTCACCACAGAGTTCGAATGATATTGAGGCGCATATCAATAGACCCATCTGACAAGAGATGGCACGGATAAATATGCAGAAGATCACTCAATGCAGAGTGTGAATGATGTTCAGTCACAGAGGAAGAATTGATAGCTTCTTGACAAGCTTGGGCTTTACCAAAGTAAAGCCCATCCTAACCTTTACCTTAAGTTTATGGATGATGAACCTGTCATACTATTACTATATGTGGATGATCTCTTTTTGGTAGGGAATGAGAAACAGATCATGAAAAGCAAGAAGAAGCTACAGAATATTGAGATGAAAGATCTTGGATTGATGCATTACTTCCTAAGTTTGGAAGTATGGAAAGGCTCAGAAGGAATCTTTCTCAACCAAGGAAAGTATGCCGTGGAAATCCTGAAAAGATTTGATATGTTGGAATGTACAACCATGGCCACTCCCATGGATTCCAACTTGAAGCTGTTAGCAGATGACTCATTAGAGTTAGTGGATGTGACTTTGTACAAACAAATTATTGGGTCATTGATGTATCTAACGAATACAAGGCTGGATATATGCTTTGCTGTGAAACACCTTGAGACAATATCTAGTGGAACTTAGGCATGTTCACCTGATAGCTGCAAAGCATGTGATGAGGTACCTAAAGGGTATGATAGAATTTGGTGTATGTTATCTTGGAGATCGTGATTTCAGATTGTATGGCTACACAGATGCTGACCATGAAGGAAGTGTATTAGACATGAAGAGCACATTGGGCAGATGTTATTGTCTAGGATCTGCCATGATCTCGTGGTTTAGCAGGAATCGGTCTCAGTATAGTTGAAGCGGAATATATTGCTGCTTATTCTGCTAGTTGTGAAGCAATATGGCTTCGGAAGTTGTTATCTGGTTTATTTGACTTAGAGATGGAACCCACTGAGATCCTGTGTGACAACCAAAGTTGTACCAAGATGGTAGAGAATCCAGTGTTCCATGATAAGTCAAAGCACATAGAGATCCGATGTTTTCATATACGGGATATGGTGTAGAAAGGAGCTATCAAGCTCGAGTACGTGAGAACTGACGAACAAGTTGCTGATGTATTGACCAAACCTCTGTCTCGAGGAAAGTTTGAGACAAGCTTGGTGTCATTCAGAAGGACCCTCCTCGAAAGGGGGACTGATGTGGTCGATGATGATATTTGGATATTGGTATCGATGATGAGATTGCCTATATCGATGGTAAGGTTGATGATGTGGATACTGTATTGATGAGGATACTGTATCAATGATGTGGATACTGTATTGATATGGATACTTGTATCGATGACGAGGATACTTGTATTGATGATGAGGTTACCTGCTCCGACGATGAGGTTGATGATGAGGTTTCCGGTTACGATGATGAGGTTGATGCATGGTCCTTAGACTTTGTCTTAGTGGACAAGGAGGGATTGTATCATCCCCAGACTTAGTTCCCTGAATAGATCCGTAGACATATGTCTCCGAGAAGTGGTCCCTAGTGGACGAGAGGGATTGTATCATCTCCGGACTTCGGTCCCTGAATTGATCCATAGATATATGTCTCCGAGAAGTGGTCCCTAGTGGACGAGAGGAATTGTATCATCCCCGGACTTCAGTCCCTGAATTGATCCGTAGACTCTTGTCTTTGAGAAAGATGTTGGTGAATGATGTAATGTGCGCTCCTGGACTGCTCAGCAGTGGGTGATCATTCACGGAACCTATAATGATGTAATGTTCGCTCCTGGATTAGCAGGTGATCATTCACAGGTTGTAAATCCTAGATTTGATCTAGGTCACACCCTAGTTGAAATAGTACTGGTTCTATGGTTGACTAGAATGATGTAATGTTCGTTCCTGGACTGCTCAGTGTAGTAGCAGGTGATCATTTGTAGGTCCTGTAATGATGTAATGTTCGCTCTTGGACTGCAGCAGGTGATCATTCATAGATGATAAAATCCTAGATTTAATCTAGGTCACATCCAGTATGAAAAAGGATTGGCACTGTGGTTGGGATTGCATCGTCCCTGAACGCTTGGTTCAAAATATACGTGATGTGGATTGCATCATCCCGGAACCACTAGTTCAAAATGTACGTGATGGGGATTACATCATCCCCAGACTTTGGTCCCTGAATTGATCCGTAGACATATGTCTCCGAGAAGTGTTCCCTAGTGGACGAGAGGGGATTGCATCATCCCCGGACTTCGGTCCCTGAATTGATCCGTAGACATATGTCTCCGAGAAGTGGTCCCTAGTGGACAAGAGGGGATTGCATCATCCCCGAACTTTGGTCCCTGAATTGATCCGTAGACATATGTCTTCGAAAAAGAGGTCCTTAGACTTTGTCTAAGTTGACGAGTGGACTACATCGTCCCTAGACATGTTATGGTGTCTTAAATGGATCATGTGTATTGCAGGGTATGCCGCTACGATGATGTTGATCATGATGGTCTAGATGACGATGATGTTGATCATGTGTCACATCCCCTCCCATCATCCCAAGCAAGGGAGAGAACATGACTCTGAATCCGGGACATCTATCCCCATATCCATTAAGTAAAACTCATTGATAAGAAGACATATACATGTGCATATTGTAATTAAACACAACGGAATTTAGAATCATCTACAAGCATTCATATAAAATGAAGATGGACATATGCAAATGCATAAATATTTGAAAACACAGCAGAATTAAATTCTATTACACATCCATCATACATTCAAGATATTCATGTCATTCATCAATTAAAACAATACAAAATTGGCACATGAGAGTACTTATCTTGAAACAAAGTAGTCCCTGAGCAACCAACTATGCATCTGCAACGTTCCACCCAACCATAGGCCAGTTGTGCTTATCAATCTCTTGATACAACTGCCACCCCCCGAGATGGGCATGATTTCTACAAGGAACCAGGGAACAACAGACTCACACATAGCCAAACATACACCAAAATGAGCCAAGCCAATCTGCAATTGGGTTTATCAAGCTGCTAGGAAATGGAAAGGAAGAATTGCTAAGCTAGTGAGCTCAAGCACAGAGCCATAGACCCCTACAAGATCTATCCAGCTTGGCACAATGCCTACACACCCCAATCAAGGAAGTATTCCCTTCACCAATACACAGTCCCTTAGGCCATACCTTCCAATCTAGAGTGTCCAAGGTGTGCATAGAAGAGTAGCCAGCCCTCTTGATCTTCTTGAGAGGTTATTTTCCCCACTAGGTTTATCAAGCCAATTCTGTCCACTACCACTCCAAATTTCTAGCTCACAGGTTCAAACCAAAACAGGGATGCACATAACAACAAAAGTATAAGTGCTGGGCATGAAGAAATGTTTTTACAGTGAGATGCCCAAAGAGGGGGTTTCTACTAGTTCAGAAAAACGTGGGCAACCAAAACAAAATGGAGAAATGGGAAGTCAACCCCAGGAGAGCAGAATCATTTTTAGAAAACGCTCATGGGCATTTTGTGGACAGAAATGGCCTCCATAACCCCAAAAATCGTGGCTCCCTTCATCTCAGCCATTGTGCAATATAAAAACGAGCTCCCAGGCATGGAAAAATACAGGAAATGGTGCAAAACGGGATGGAAAAAGTCCCAGCTAGCTCAGACTGCGTGAGAGAGCAAAGGCCATGGGTTCAGAATGGCTTTGGGCACAATTTTTTTGGGTGTTTTCTTGCCCATGAAGCAAAATTCAATTTTCCAGGTTGATGGCTTGCCCATACACAAAATTGGCTGCCATACCTCTCCATTCCCAAGGCATTAATTGCCTCAACCAACTCTTCGAAGAATTAAATGATTGGGTGCATAAGCCAAAATGGGTAGTTGAGGGTTTATGGGTTTCTCATTGACACATGGATTAACACCATTGGCTCATGGGTTTGAATAATTTCCCTCCCTATTCCTTATAAAAATCATGCCCCCATCTCTTTGTTGCATTGCATAGCTAGTTGTGGGTATTTCATTAAAATTCGTATTTACATGATGTATGAATTTACATTGTGCATGCCCAGCACAAGAACCATATGCATCTATTTTAATTGCCGATACATGAAACGTTAAATCGATGGTGGGGCCTTGGCCTTGAGCTCCTCACCATGATTAATAACAATATTTACATCATTTACAATTTTAATGCAATAGGGTCAAAATCAGGATATTACATTCCCCTCCCCCTTACATTAGCACTGTCCTCAATGCTCATCAAAATTGAACAAAAATGGATATGCCACTCTCATGGCATCCTCCAGCTCCCATGTAGCCTCATCGGGACCGTAGTGCTCCCATTGCACCTTTACCTGTCCGGTGGCTCGGTTCCTGAGCAATGTTACCCTCTTGTCTAGGAAAAGCAATGGATTGGTTTGGAACTCTCCCTCGGGTTCCACCTGGATCACATCCCAATTAATCACATGGTTAGGATCATGTACATATTTCTTAAGCAAAGAGACATGAAAAACATTATGAGCTCTAGTGCTAGCAGGAAATGCAAGTCTATATGCAACTGGTGCTATTATTTCAAGCACTTCAAATGGCCCACAATATCTAGGTGATAGCTTGGCACAACCCCCAAGCTTCAAGGAACTCTTCCTTGGCTTCACTCTAAGATACACATGATCCCCAACAATGAATTATCTATGCACTCTAAGCTTATCTGCATAGCTTTTCTGTCTATCCTGAGCTGCTTTTAAATTCTTCCTGATCTTTGCAATCTCTTGTTCCATTTCTTCAAGCAATTCCGACCCAAGTACAATTCTGTTCACTGGATTATCCCAAGTCATTGGTGTCCTACCCCTTCTGCCGTACAAATCCTCATATGGACATATTCCCAATGATGCTTGTTTCCCATTGTTATATGCAAACTCTACCAAGTGTAGATAATCCTCCCACTTTGATGGTTTGTCCACAACATACATGCGAAGCATGTCTTCAAGCACCTGATTTACTCTTTCTGTTTGCCCATCTGTTTGAGGATGGCATGCGGTACTAAAGTTCAACTGTGTACCCAAATCTGCAAAGAGACTTTTCCAAAAATTGGAAGTGAACTTGGTATCCATGTCAGAAATTATTGCCCTAGGCAATCCATGTAATCTGAAAATTTCCTTCATGAAAATATTTGCAATGGCATCGGCTTTATGTGTGGACTTAACCGATATAAAATGTGCTGTCTTTGTTAACTTGTCCACCACCACCATGATGGAATCATGTCGTCTCACCGTCATTGGCAAACCTGTAATAAAATCCATGGAAATTAATTCCCACTTCCATTCTGGAATTGGCAATGGATGCAATAAACCTGCTGGGTGTTGGTGTTCAACCTTCACCTGTTGACATTTCATGCACCTAGAAATGTATTCAGCGATGTCCTTTTTCATCCTTGGCCAGAAATAATATTTTCTTGTTGTAGCAATAGTCTTTTGATATCCGGGGTGACCAGAGTATGGAGCTTTATGGATTTCATCCATAACAATCCTCCTCAAATTTGCCACATTTGGAATATAGGCTCTATTCTTATAGGTAAGAAGTCCGTCTTCTTCCAAATGATAGCCTTCATACTTCTTTTCAAGGTTTTTCTGCTGCAATTTGTCCTTTATCTGCACATACACTTCATCCTCAGCAATATGGTTAATTATCTGCTGTCTCAAATCTGGTTGGCAAGTACTAAGCGCTGCCACATGCATTTCATGTACCTTCCTGCTGAGTGCATCTGCTACCTTATTTTCTTTCCCTTTTATGTGTTTGATCTCAAAATCAAATTCACACAAAAATTTCAACCATCTAGCTTGCCTAGCATTTAAAGTTGGCTGATCAAACAAGTATTTCAGACCACAAAGGTTTGTCCTTAACTCAAATTTCCTGCCCATTAAGTAATCCCTCCACATCTTTAAAGCATGTAATATGGTTGCAAGTTCTAAATCATGAGTAGCATAGTTTTTATCGTGCTCCTTTAACTTCCTCAACTCATAGCATACCACGTGGTTGTCTTGCATAAGGACTCCTCCAAGTCCTTGATTGCATGCATCGGTACATACCACAAAGTCTTTTTCTGGGTCTGCAATTTTCAAAATTGGTGCACTCGTAAGAAGATTCTTCAACCGTTAGAAACTTTCCTCACATCTTGGTGACCATTCAAACTTCATCCCCTTCTTTTGCAAAGAAGTGATCGGGTTTGCGATCCTGGAGAATCCTTCAATAAACCTCCGGTAGTATCTAGCAAGGCCCATAAAAGATTTCACATCAGTCACATTTCTTGGAGTTGGCCAATTCGTAATGGCTTCAATCTTCTTAGGGTCCACATATATTCCTTCGTCTCAGATAATGTGACCCAAATAATGAATTTTATCTTTATAAAAGTCATATTTGCTCAACTTTGCATATAGTTTATGCTCCCTTAGCAATTGCAATGCCATTCTCAAATGTTCTTCATGCTCTTCTTCATTCTTAGAATAGATGAGAATGCCATCCAGAAAAACAAGAACAAACTTGTCCAAATACTTGCTAAAAACACTATTCATGAGACACATGAATGTAGCTGGTGCATTTGTGAGACCAAATGGTACCATCACAAACTCATAGTGTCCATACCTTGTTCTAAAGGCTGTCTTATGAATATCTTCCTCTTTGATTCTTACCTGATGGTAACCAAACCTCAAGTCGATCTTTGAAAATACCTTTGCTCCTCTTATTTGATCAAAAAGGTCATCAATTCGGGGCAATGGGTATTTGCTCTTCACAGTAACTTTGTTCAACTGTCTGTAGTCAATACATAACCTGAGTGTTCCATCTTTCTTTTTCACAAATAGAACGGGTGCTCCCCATGGGGACACACTTAGCGTAATATATTTCTTTTCCAACAACTCTTGTAATTACATTTTCAATTATAGCAATTCCGGTGTACTCATCCTGTACGGTGTCTTAGACACTGGTGCTGCTCTTGGCTCAAGTTCAATTGTAAAATCAATGTCTCTCTTTGAAGGGAGTCCAGGAATCTCATCAGGAAAAACATCCCTGAATTCCTATAATACTTGATAGTCCTCTAACATAGGAGTTTCATTTTCCGTTGCCTCCAAAACATGGGCTGCGTACAATTGACAACCATTTCTACAGAACTTCTTCAGCTGCATGGTTGAAACTTGCCTAACAAAAGTCACCTTTGGAATGCCTTTTACAACCCTTGGGTTTCCTTCTTCGTCCATGCATTCAAAAGTTTTATTGTAGCAGTCAACTTTAACCCTGTGCGCTTCTAACCAATCGATTCCAATGAGAATATCATAGGAACCTAGTGGCAAAACATTCAAATTTGCATAAGTGAATAGCTCGTCCATCTCTAAGGGACATTTCTCTACAATTTCACTAACTTTTCTCTTGGTTCCAGTAGCTAGTTGAACTAACCATGATTTACTATGCTTTGACTTCTTAAAAGCACAAGTCTCGACAATTTTAGGAGTGAGATAATTGTGAGTAGATCCAAGATCAATCAAAATAGAAACAGATTGCTTAGCAATCTTACCTTCAACTTCAACAACAATTGATTGATGATCTGCCTGGCGGTCGTCTAGTGCTGCATAGATTCTAGGGATTGTCCTCGCCACTTGACCCACAGTTTCAGCTCCTTGGATGTTATGAACTTGATTTGCATTCCCATTCCAATGTGGACAGTTCCTAAGCATGTGGTCTCCTCCACAACCCCAACATTGAAGTGGTTCTCTTGGCTCCTTTGGATCTCTTGGCTTGTCTCCCATCATCCTAGTTGGCTTAGTCACAACTTGTGATGGCTGCCTTTGCTGATTTCTGGTATGGGGAGGTTTGAAACCTCTCTTCCTTTGGTCAAACTTCTCATTTTTCTTGTCTTTCCATGCCTTATGGAAATCAGGTTTGCTTTTGTTTTGATCATAGCAATACTTAGCCTTCCTTATCGCCTCTTCTAGAGTTCGGGGCTCATCAAATTCAATCCTATCTTTATATGACTGAGGTAGCCCATGTCACGTACCCACCCATCCATCCAAGGCAAGGGAGGGAACATGATGCCAAATTCTGGGCTTTTACATAAACTCAGCCCATGCATTAGATTCATACACATAAATTCAAGAGTGTGTAGATGCAAATCAATTAAACATGCACAGCGGAATAAAAACTATCCACACACTTTATTCATGCATACAGCATATCAAAAACAGTCATCAATTTAAACATTGTAGAAGTAATACATGGACAGAAAAACACTTATCTTTATTGTGCAATTGTCCCCAAACAACTAGCTATGTCGCTGCAACGTTCCACCCAACCATAGGCAAGTTGTGTTCATCGATCTCTCAACACAACTGCCACCCCCGAGCTGGGCACGATTCTTACAATGAAAAGGGGACATTCACTCTTTCACAACCAATTAATCATTTCATCCAAGCCAAGCCAGTCCACAGCTGGGTTTATCAGGCTACATTTGAACCCTGGAGGCTTACACTCAAGCTCAAGCCAAAGCAATGAATTTACCAACATGATGGCCATGGTTTTGGGCTTTCCCCAAATCGTTTCCATCCAAAAATGAATTGTGGGATGGGGAAAAACATTCACAGGGAGGAAAACATTTTCTCCCCAACTCTCTCAGCATTTAACAGCAAAAACGGTCTCCATGGAACCCCAATTCCCTTCCCCTTCTTCCCCACTGGTGTACAATACAAAAACGCCCTTCTCAGCCGGGAGAATGAAGGAAAACACCTCCAACATGGCTGGAAAATGCCCAGGTGGCTCTAAACTCGTGAGGGAGAGCAGCTGGTTGATGGATGATGACTTGGGGAGCAATTCATGGCTCTTTTCTTGCCCAAGAAGCAAAACACGATTTCCCATGTAGGGTGGCTTGCCCATACCCGAATTTGGACAACCATACCTCTCATTCCCCAAGGCATTAACTACCTCAACCAACTCCTGGGAGAAATCAATGATTGGGTACAAAAGTCAACATGGGTAGTTGAGGGTTTGAATATTTCCCTCCCAATTCCTTGTAAAATCATGCCCCCATCTCTTTGTTGCATTGCATAGCTAGTTGTGGGTATTTTATTAAAATGTATATTTACATGATGTTGAAATTCCAATGTACCTGGCTAGCACGCAAACTGTATGCATCAATAAATCAATGGCAAGGCCTTGGCCTTGAGCTCCTCACCATGATTTCATAACAATATTACATCATTTACAATTTTAAATTCCATGGGGTTAAGATGGGGACGTGACAGCCCACTTAGAAAACAAGGAATTTTCACCTTATCATCTCGAATATACATGACATACCTCAGCAGTTCCAAGAACTTGTTTGCATACTCTTCCATGGTCAATTGTCCCAATCTCAGTTCATGGAACTCTTTGATCTTGTCATCATAGTACCTATCAGAGAGGTACTTCTGCTTGAAGTATTTCTTGAACTGCTTCCACCCAATCTTTCTTTCATTGATCTTCTTCACTTGCCTGATGTGTTCCCACCATATAGATGCTCTTCCATTCAAGTTGAAGATGGCGACACTTGCCTTCATATTTCCAGAGTAGTCTTGGAATTGGAAATACTTTCTCATCCCAAGAAGCCAAGCTCCAACTTCTTGACCAGACTTTACCTCTCCATCAAATGTAGGAGGTTTTGCCTTCTTAAATTCCCCATGTGAATTGTTCTTGTAATGCCTTTTCCTCTTATTCTTGTGAGATGAAGAGCTTGAACCCTCAATGGATCCTTCAGAGTCAGATGATTCGCTAGAAGAGATTTCTGGAGTATAGGTTCTGCCTCTAGAAACTCTTCTTGAGCTATCCTCTTGCGGGAATTCCTCCTTGAACTACTGCCACTCCTTTCTGGATTTGATGTATGATGCCTAGAGTTTATTTGCCTTTGGATATCTGTCAAACTCTGCAACATGGCTGCATTTAACTGATTTTGTTCTTCCTGAGCTTTAATCATCCTCTCATTATCTTCTCTACAGCTTTGCAACTCCACCCTTAGGCTCCTCATGGTGGTTGCAATATCCGGGGGAGTCTCTCGATTTCTTCTCCCATTGGATTCTGTTTCAACATTCTCAACATGTATGTTTTCCCCCATGGCATCTGTCTCGGGCTCATAGGGATCCTGTGCATCATCCATGATGTTGATATTCTTGGCCCAACCAAGACCAGAACTTTCCAACTGCACTTATCTGGAATGCTGCTTTGATGCGACTATAATTCTGCAAAATGTGTTTATAAACACAACTGTTAGCTACATTATAATGCTATAAATTATTTGCATGTATGTGGGGAAATCCCATCTTGACAACTTTTTCCATTCATAGACTTTTCCCGTTTGGCGCAATTATTAAGGTTAAAATGGCCGCCATTGTCGCGAAAATTTAGCTTTAAAAAGTGCCGCCCGTGTCGCGGAATTTTAAGCTAAAATCTGCTGCCACGCACCGCGCACGTCGCAGATTTTATCCTTAAAATTGCCGCAGATGCTAAGGTTATTTCCACTGCCGCGCACCGTGCATGTTGCAGACTTTATCCTTAAAATTGCCGCGGATGCTAAGGTTATTTCCGCCGCCGCGCACGTCGCAGAAAATTAGTCTAACTTTCGCCATCGCGTGTGCAGAAAGTTAGCCTAACTTTCGTCGTCGCGTGCACAGAAGTTAGCTTAACATTCGCCGCCGCCACAGCCCTTAGGCAAAAATTTTGAAACACTTAGAAAAAATTTAGAATTTTCTCTTCCCTTTCGGCGCAGAATTAGCAACATCTTCGCTGATGGTGCCGTAAAAATTAACGTTAAAATCTTCGACCGCCAACCCTGCGACCGCCGACCGCTTCCCTTCGGTGTAGAGTTAATATCTAATAAACCGACCGTTGCGGCGCTTTTGGGCTTATCTTTGCCGACAGAGTCACAAGAATTAGCCCAATTTCTGCCACTGTGAGCGCATAAAATTAGGCTAATTTTCGCCGCTACGCACACAGAAAATTAGGCTAATTTTCGCCGCCGTGTGCCGCAGAGATTTAACAGAAATTTATCGCCGCATCGTAAAATTTAACGTTAATTCCGCCGCTGTGCGTCACAAAACTTATCCTTAATTTCGCCGCCGCGCGTCGCAAAAATTAACGCTACAATTGCCGGCAGAGTGGAAAAGTTAGCGCTAAACCCGCCAACCGTGTTGTACAAATTTAGCCCAATTTTTGTTGATTGCGCGCACAAAAAAAATTAGTCTAACTTTCGCCACCGCACGCGTAGAAAGTTATCCTAACTTTCACCGCCGCGTGCGCAGAAAGTTAGCCTAACTTTCGCCGCCGCGCGCGCAGAAAGTTAGCTTAACTTTTTCCGCCGCAGCCTTAGTAGAAAACTCAGAAAAACAGTTAGAAGAAATTCAAAATTTTTCCTTTCTTTCTGTGATGATTATTGCTCAACAGGAGGTGACTTTTTCCTCTACAAACTCTGCAAACTGTTCAACCTTATCCTGTTGAGGACCAACATGGTAATTTGTGGTGTTTAGAAGGGGATCTTCCCTTGCAATTGTGATCATACTTGGCCCATAGAGGCCCAATGCTGTAACCTATGGCTCTGATACCATTCTGTCACATCCCCTCCCATCAGCCCAAGCAAGGGAGAGAACATGACTCTGAATCTGGGACATCTAGCCCCATATCCATTAAGTAAAACTCATTGATAAGAAGACATATACATGTGCATATTGTAATTAAACACAACGGAATTTAGAATCATCTACAAGCATTCATATAAAATGAAGATGGACATATGCAAATGCATAAATATTTGAAAACACAGCAGAATTAAATTCTATTACACATCCATCATACATTCAAGATATTCATGTCATTCATTAATTAAAACAATACAAAATTGGCACATGAGAGTACTTATCTTGAAACAAAGTAGTCCCTGAGCAACCAACTATGCATCTGCAATGTTCCACCCAACCACAGGCCAGTTGTGCTTATCAATCTCTTGATACAACTGCCACCCCCCGAGCTGGGCATGATTTCTACAAGGAACCAGGGAACAACAGACTCACACATAGCCAAACATACACCAAAATGAAACAAGCCAATCTGCGATTGGGTTTATCAGGTTGCTAGGAAATGGAAAGGAAGAATTTCTAAGCTAGTGAGCTCCAGCACAGATCCATAGATACCCCTACAAGATCTATCCAGCTTGGCACCCACAATGCCTACACACCCCACTCAAGGAAGTATTCCCTTCACCAATACACAGTCCCTCAGGCCATACCTTCCAATCTAGAGTGTCCAAGGTGTGCATAGAAGAGTAGCCATCCCTCTTGATCTTCTTGAGAGGTTATTTTTCCCACTAGGTTTATCAAGCCAATTTTGTCCACTACCACTCCAAATTTCTTGCTCACAGGTTCAAACCAAAACAGGGATGCACATAACATCAAAAGTATAAGTGTTGGGCATGAAGAAACATTTTTACAGTGAGATGCCCAAAGAGGGGGTTTCTACCAATTCAGAAAAACGTGGGCAACCAAAACGAAATGGAGAAATGGGAAGTCAACCCCAGCAGAGCAGAATTGTTTTCAAAAAATGCTCATGGGCATTTCGTGGATAGAAATGGCCTCCATAACCCCAAAAATCATGGCTTCCTTCATCCCAGCCACTATGCAATATAAAAACAAGCTCCCAGGCATGGAAAAATACAGGAAATGGTGCAAAACGGGATGGAAAAAGTCCCAGCTAGCTCAAACTGCGTGAGAGAGCAAAGGCCATGGGTTCAAAATGGCTTTGGGCACAATTTTTTGGGTGTTTTCTTTCCCATGAACCAAAATTCAATTTTCCAGTTGATGGCTTGCCCATACACGAAATTGGCTGCCATACCTCTCCATTCCCAAGGCATTAACTGCTTCAACCAACTCTTGGAAGAATTAAATGATTGGGTGCAGAAGCCAAAATGGGTAGTTGAGGGTTTATGGGTTTTCTCATTGACACATGGATTAACACCATTGGCTCATGGGTTTGAATAATTTCCCTCCCTATTCCTTATAAAAATCATGCCCCCATCTCTTTGTTGCATTGCATAGCTAGTTGTGGGTATTTCATTAAAATTCGTATTTACATGATGTATGAATTTACATTGTACATGCCTAGCACAAGAACCATATGCATCTATTTTAATTGTCGATACATGAAACGCTAAATCAATGGCGGGGCCTTGGCCTTGAGCTCCTCACCATGATTAATAACAATATTTACATCATTTACAATTTTAATGCAATAGGGTTAAAATCGAGATATTACATCATGATGGTCTAGAGGACGATGATGTTGATCGTGATGATCTAGATGACGATGATGTTGATCGTGATGGTCTAGATGACGATGCTGTTGATCTTGATGATCTAGATGACGATGATGTTGATCATGATGGTCTAGATGATGATGATGTTGATCATGATGATCTAGATGACGATGATGTTGATCATGATTATCTAGATGACGATGATGTTGATCGTGATGGTTTAGATGACGATGTTGTTGATCGTAATGATCTAGATGACGATGATGTTGATTGTGATGATCGTGTGATGACCATGCTGATGATCGTGTGATGACGATGCCGATGATCGTGTGATGACGATACTGTTGATCGAGAGGATCCAGATGATGATGTTACTGTAGCTGTTCAAGTGCTGCAGAAGATGAAGACTCAGTACTGAAGATGTTGATGTTCCAGTATTGAATATGTTCTAGTAACTACTTGAGTTACTAATGATGTATAAAGAAAGCTTCCAATGATTTATAGATGTATCATGTATGATGTTGATGACTCCTTGCTCATGCAGATGTTGTTATAATATCCTTCTCGTTAAGGGGGAGTGTTGAAATATTGTAACTTCTAAAGAATATTATATTTGTACTTTATTATTCCGGAGATGTTTTATTCCTTCGTGAAGACCTTATTGTATATCCAGAGATGTTTATTCCTCCGTCGGAATGTGGTAACTTGGGTTATTAGACTTCCCTAGTGGGGTCGGCCCAGAGTCAGTTGTAATGGGGTGTTTAACCTAGTGGTTAAAGTTGGGGCCGACCTAGTTAATGTAAAAGTCAAGTCGAAGTTGTGTATAAATAGAGGAGGTGTGTTCCTCATTTAACACACATTACACTCACTTGTGATTAGCACATAGGTGAGGGAGAGATCCACTATGGAGGAGAAGGAGCTCATGTCTAGGGTTTACATCTTTGTATTTGATGGTCATCTATATTGAGGAAGCTTTACTAGGTTTTCTACCCCATGAGGGTTTCCCAGGATAAATCTGTGTCTCTTGTGTTTATGCTGTGCTTGTTGTTCTTTCAGTGATCCTGTATATGCTATTGTTGTGAAATGGAATGTAATGATGATATTTTATGTCTTAGCATATTGAATCTTAACAATACCTCATCCTCTTCAATGGATTATATGTGCCTTTTTCAATGAAGGCTTGTACCAACTTGAAAACATCTATTCTTTCCATTTTTCACTCTAAAGACATAAAAAAACACATTTTTGAAAAATAATCAACAAAAACATAAATACTTAGCTCCAACGTGCAACAAGATTTAGATTGGTACATAGATAGTAGTGTGGACAAGTCCCAATCATTCTTGGGATATTTGGATTGCTTCCTTTCTAAAGGGAAATTAATGTTGCTTCCTTACCTTCGCAAATTCCATATGGCATAGGCACGTGTAGATCCAAACCTTCAATCAACATCCCCTTCATCAAGGTATCTAATGTTAGTGCACCAATATGCCCATGTCATTGATCATTTCAAATAACTTCTTCATCAACTTTTATAGTAGGTTCTATGTTCAATTCCCTCACACATAACTTATACAAGTTCCCTTCCCTCATCACTCTTGCATGCGCCTTCTCCAGTATAGTTCTTGAGTTCCCCTCCAACTGAACCGAATTCCATAGTCAATATAACATCTATCATTCATCTCACAACCAACAAGTTAACTAATGGATGAACATGTAGGACGATCTGACTCTCTTTATAGGTACCATATTTTTCCATTGCTATTTTAGACCTACCTAAAACTTCATTATCTTCTCCACCTTCAAAAATTACTTTTCTCATTGCATGAACCAATTCATATTGCACAAACTCATTCCAATTATGACTCATATTCTAAGTGGCATCCAATTCCAAATGCAAACATCTAGGAGGAACTATTATTGCAATTGACATTACCATAAACATTTTCTCTAAAGAGAGATCGGCTAGCTTAGTCTTCACCTCCTTATCTACAATTAATATAGGACAAACATTTTTAATGTGTCGTTTTTCATACCAGTGAAAACAACTTACCTTTCTATTTGCTTTGGATCCTTCATTTGACGATTTTTGTCGTATCCCCATGCCCTTATTTTCCCCTTTTTCCTTTTCATTTTTGAGAACCATTATAAAGAACAAATATTTTCCAAAATCATCTTAACATCCCTTTTTTTCTTTCTTCTTCCTTAACAAGTGCATATTTTTCTTTCTCTACGATCAATTTACCCTTAATTTTAGAACTAGCACATTCTTTTCATACAAAACATGCATGCTTGCAAAAAGGGTAATCATCGCATACTCATCGAATACTAGTGCACCAAAACTTTCGATGAATCATACATTAGGGCGTTAATCAGAACATGGAATCTCCCAAGCTCTTAGATTCTTGCATCTTCATCTAGTAGAATTTAGTCCTCAAGTAAAGTCATGTGCTCACATCCTTTGTTTCATACACAACAATCAATCAATCTCTTGCAATGCTCATTGTATCCACCTTTATCACATAAATGGTGATCAATGCATGTTTGATCTTTCATATCCCTAATACGATCCTAGTTCCTAATTTCATTTGCACCCTATGTTGGTTTTGTGTCTTTCCATCCACCATTCCGTGTAGTCCTTCTACGTGAACCATAATTCCACCATTAATTTCTAGAGATTAAACTTTGGCCATTGAATTATTTCACATGGATTTGGAACACTGAATCACTTCAATAACAAACTTCACTCTTTTCCAGAAAAAGCAAATAAATACTTATAAAATAACACAACAAAAAAACTATTCTCATGATGCACATCCATTCAGCCGTAGGAACAACTTAACCAGTATTGAGCTCCATCGAGGGAAGGAATCCCTTTATATATGTTTCTAGTCGCTCAACTTTGTGAACCAAAGGAGACACATACCCCCTATAAGAAACAATCATTAGGGAAGGTGTATTTTATGTCTCTAGTGGAGACATGTGCACTTATATAGGTAGGTGGTGGACTGGTGGTGTCGAGGTGTATGTGTCCTTCCTTTTCTCAATCAAATCCCCTAGAGATTGAAGAGGGTATGATATACCTTATGAATGAATAGGGAAAGAAGGGGGGGGGGGAGTCTCCAAAGCAAGGGTCGATGGTGACAGTGGAGACAACCTTAATAAGAGTTGAACTCAATGGTGGAAGCAGCTTGAGAAAGGGTGAAGAGTTACTCCAATTCAAACTTGTGATTTCGATATGAGTGGTTTAAAGTACCTCTTGCCCTTGAATCCTAATTCGCGGGCCAAATGACAAGCTTAGTTTTATCATGATTCTTGCAAATGTTAAATTTTCAGAATTTACTTCAATCTGATCTAGGATCTTAACTGAGAGAACAACATGTACATCAAATCTACAACATATCAATCATGGACACAATAATGCAAGCACACAAGAGACACAGAGTTTACTTGGGGAAAACCATAAAGGTGAAAAACCCCAATAAATTCCTCAGAGATAGATAGAGCAATGATACAACCAGAATACAAGAGATAGTCTTCTCCTAGCAGCAGAGCCTCCTCCTCCACAAGTACGCCACTCTCCAAAGTGTGAGTGAGAGAATATAATGTTGAAATAGAGATCTCCCGATCTCTATTTATACTAGACTTGACTTGCCTAATAACCTTTACTAGGTCGGCCTTAACTTAACCACATAACACAATGTTCACTGGGCCGACACCCAATATGGTGGTCTAATAACCCTTTGACCCACATGGCCGACCCCCACTAGGGTGGTCTAATAACCCTTCGACCCACATGACTTATACAAGGCCGACCCCAACAAGGTGGTCTAATAACCCATCAAGTATAAGTTACGACACTTACAATATAAATGACGACACTTCCGTATAGAGGAATAATAACATCTCTATAGGAATACAACCACTTCCATATAGAGGAATAATAACATCTCTATAGGAATACAATATACATATATGTGAAATACATTCTGAAGTTACATATACATCAACACTCCCTCTTAACTAGGAAGGTATTTCTCGACACAGGTCTTCTAGCACAAGTCATCTTCTCTGGATCATCATCACTGGATAATCGTCATCGAGTCATCATCATCGTCACTGCTGCTACTATCTCAATCAATCTCTGAATCTACTCGTCATAGGAAGTTCTACAGAGCCAATCCTTTTTCATACTGGATGTAGGCCCACCACCTGCAGGTCTTCATCATCTGTGCGAACAGTCTGATAGAGGTGGCCTCTCAGGACTAATTTTATGTGTGGATGCAATACCGGAAAGAGTATCCTAGGAATATTTATGTGCCTAAGCACGACCGACAAGATCTTCCAGGACTGATTACATGCATCTCCTCCATAATACCTTTAAAGAGCATCCCAGGAACATTTATGTGCCGCAGCACGACCGACAAGATCTCTAAAGAGCATCCCAGGACTTATTACGAGCACACAGCTCAACCTCTCGGATCTCCAGGACTGATTACATGTGAATAGACAAAACCTTTAAAGAGGATCCCAGGAACATTTATGTGCTGCAGCACGACCGATAAGATCTCTAAAGAGAATCCCAGGACTAATTACGAGCACACAGCTCAACCTCTCGGATCTCTAGGACTGATTACATGTCTACATAGTAATACCTCATCCCAGGACTGATTACGAGCACACAGCTCAACCTATTGGATATCTGAGGACTGATTACATACTACATAGCAATACCGGAAAGAGTATCCCGGGAACATTTATGTGCCGCAGCACGATCGGCAAGATCTCCTAGGACTGATTACATGCTATTTGCACAACCTGCCACATATCATCTATGACCTCCAAGTATCAACCTGATACTCATGATCCAACGGATCATCATCGCACAAAGCATCATCCTGATGCTCATGATCACACTGATCATCATCATTGTACCATCCTGATACATATCATCTGGAGAAACACCCTGAAGCTCGTCATCATGATCATCCCGATCATACAATGCATCCATCTGATGCATGCCAAGTATCTACCTGATACATATCATCATACATGATCCACCTGATCATACAGTGTATCCACCTGATACAAATACAAATACATGATACATATCAACATACATGATCTACCTGATCATACAATGTATCCATCTGATACATATACTGATACATGGTCCAAGCATCCAACATGATGCATATACAAAATACATACAAATGATCCAATTGATCATGTCCAACATCCAACATGATGCATACATACATAAATGATCCAACTGATCATAACAAGCATCCAACATGATGCATATACATATATAGAGTAGTAACTGCAGCATCGTCCTGATGCTCATCATCCATGATCCTCCTGATCATCATAGCATCATCCTCTTCAGATCATCTCATCGTCCATGAAGCACAGCCCAGATGCACATCATCCAACACTTACACCACCGACATGGGAGAACACATCTACCACCATTCGGGGAAGGCTCCAGCCCTTACTTTTTCACCATGGGAGAACACATCTACCACCATGTGAAAAATGGCTTCAACCCTTACATCTACACCATGGGAGAACACATCTACCACCATGTGAGAATGGCTTAGCAATTACATCACGACCATGAGAGAACACATCAACCTTAATCAATGAATATCTTCTATTAAGGTGATACAACAAGTCCAGTAATTAATCAAGATTGTACTGTAATGATATGAAGACAAACATATGATAAACTTAACCATGAAACATACATGTAAGCCATACCTGTCAAGATTGCTTGTAATCTTCTTATGGAAGGCCTTAGCCTCATCTCCCTCTGAGACATGAACTTCTTCACTTATGCAGGTGACCAATCCATCTTCTTCTAGGATTAACCCAATCCACTTGATTTGCAAGAACTAGAACTGGAGCTGGATTAGGGTTTGTTAAAGAAATCCCAAAAATTCAAACTTCCGAAAGGATAGAAATATGCGCCTTGATGAGTTGATCAAGTTGGTATATTCAGAATTTGAAAATTGCAAAGTTTCACCCCTTGAAATTGCCTTTTAGATTTCCGGATTCACTAGGGAGGACCCTGAATTAGGGTTTGAGTTTCCCGGAGCTTCACCCAACCAAAATATTTGATTCAAAACTCTAAGATTCGATTTTTCTGAGGAGCTTCTAGCCGTGGCCACGGATTTCCAAAATTCCAATTTTTGCAGAAGCCCTAATTTTCCATCTTTCCGATCAAAGTCCCGAATTGGGGTTTGATCAAGCCCGACCTTCTGCCCAACCAAAAAATCTGATCTTGGTCTCTAAATTTTGATTTTGATAAGTAGCATCCAGCCGTGGTCTCCAATTACAAAAATTCCAACTTTCTCCGAAGCCCTAAATTCCAGAAGCCATGAATGAAGGTACTCAAAAATAATTCTGTTTTGACAGAAATATGTACCTGATTGTTTTTGGTGTAACGCCAAACTTTTCGATCCACAGGGTCTGAAATTTTTTTCTGCGATAGCCCGACCTGTTATCTTTCCATCTCGACATTTCTGACCTCAATTGGATTCTCTGAGAGAGAGTTATGCCAAGTGTCGCAATGTGACCTGTTTATGGGATAATACAGGAGAGCGAGCTTGTATGGCATGACATGTGTCACTGGTTCAACTTCGGCCTCTGAAATTTTTTTCTAAGATATCCCGACTTGTTATCTTTCCATCCCGATAGGTCTAAACTCAATTGGATTCTCTGAAAAAGAGTTATGCCAAGTGTCGCAACGTGACCTATTTATGGGATAATATAGGAGAGCGAACTTGTACGGCATACCACATGTCCCTGGTTCAACTTCGGCCTCTGAAAATTTTCTTGAGATAGTACAGTCTTTGTACTACCTGTTACATTTTATGAAATTTCATTTGGAGCTTCCTAGCCCAAGTTATGACCTTTTTCCCAAGGTCACCTGATTTTGACTCAGATCTGGAAGAGGCAGAAACTCTATATTGTACAGATCATAAATCACAAAGTACAACGAATTAGAGGTTGTCCTTTGGACACAAAGTACATGGGGATCTGATCTTCGACCAGTAAAAGTTTCAGATCCGAAAACTTCGCCAAAACGGATTTATAGCGAAAGTGCTACGATGACTGGTTTTTGCTATATCAAGCCCTAGCATCGTAAGTGCAACAAGTGTCATACATGCCATATCATGCCTTCTTTCAAGCTAGCTCTGATACCATGTTAAATTTTCAGAATTTACTTCAATCTGATCTAGGATCTTAACTGAGAGAACAACATGTACAGCAAATCTACAGCATATCAATCATGAACACAATAATGCAAGCACACAAGAGACACAGAGTTTACTTGGGGAAAACCATAAAGGTGAAAAACCCCAATAACTTCCTTAGAGATAGATATAACAATGATACAACCAGAATACAAGAAATAGTCTTCTCCTAGCAGCAGAGCCTCCTCCAAAAGTGCACCACTCGCCAAAGTGTGAGTGAGAGAGTAGAATGTTGAAATAGAGATCTCCCGATCTCTATTTATACTAGACTTGACTTGCCTAATAACCTTTACTAGGTCGGCCTTAACTTAACCACATAACACAATGTTGACTGGGCCGACACCCAATATGGTGGTCTAATAACCCTTTGACCCACATGGCCGACCCCCACTAGGGTGGTCTAATAACCCTTCGACCCACATGACTTATACAGGGACGACCCCAACAAGGTGGTCTAATAACCCATCAAGTATAAGTTACGACACTTACAATATAAATGACGACACTTCCGTATAGAGGAATAATAACATCTCTATAGGGATACAACCACTTCCGTATAGAGGAATAATAACATCTCTATAGGAATACAATATACATATATGTGAAATACATTCTGAAGTTACATATACATCAACAGCAAACACTGATAGTGATATCCAATCATAAGGAATGTTTTCCACCTATTATTTTTGGGGGCCTTTGAGCAATACATTCATCTCTCTATATATACCAATGGAGCCATTTAAGATAGATGGATGGACTCTTCCAGTCAAGTCTCCATATCAACCATTCATAAACCCAATGAAAGAGGCAGTGACCCACCATCTCGCTTACCCGTCGAATCTCCATGTCTCACTTCTCAATGATGAAGTAAATATTGATAAAAAAAAGTGATCAAGGTACTTGCTCCAACATGAGCCTTGGTAATTATTTCTATTCGCCTACTTGACCAGCTAACTGATGCAGAACATCAGGGCCTAGGCAGAGTTGTCGAAGTTGATCAACAAGGGGAAAGTCGACCAGAGGGAGTGCCGACGACCACTGGTGCGGAAGAGCAGATTGGATGTCGAATTCAATAACTCAAGAAGGAGCAGTCGACGAAGGTCGAGAGTCGACATGTCAGAAGTCGAAAGGAGACAAAGTTGCAGTGGAGACATCGAGGGTCGACATGTTGTCGAACCGTGACTCCGACAGGTTTAGGCGAAGGCCAAGCGGTGAGGAAGGAGCGAACTGGAAGTCACATGAGCGGGAGGAAACTGACAGGTATGTCGAAAGATAATAGAAGATAGTATGGTCAAGGCAGTTAGAAGACCGACTACTGTAGCAGTGTCAGAAAGACGCGTAGAAGTCAAGAAGAGTACTTGGTAGCCGTTCGGGGTTGCTAAGGAAGTTATTAGCAGTTATTGCAGGTAGTTTAGATCGTGACAGATGTCGTCACAGGTGGAGATTGTGCAGCACGACAGAGGCGCTGACAGTTGCAGGTCTGCAGGATCTGAGGAGATCGACAGACATAGGAAGTGTGTCTCGGGGGTCAGAGTGATCTCGGGAACAACAACAACAAAGTAGAAGGCCAGGGAGTTTGGGTTCAGTTGGAACACTTTGCAGCAGAGTAAGCAGAGCTCAAGAGAAGTTTTGTAGATTGGATAGGAGAGTCACACATCTACAGAGTGTGGAGAAGATTGAGCCATAGCTCAGAGTTCTACAACCGACCAAGAGAGGGTGAAGATCGACACACTGAGATAGCACACAGTTACTTCTGTATTGTAATAGGCTAATGCCGACAATAGTTAGTTATTTACTTTCCTTGCATTTCACATTGTAACCGTTTCGATAGAAGTAATATAAGTTAGTTTCTGGCATCCTGTTTACATCTTGTTTATGTGAACGCATGTGTTGTGTGTAATAGTTAAACAAGAACCTTTGCAAAGGTGCCTTGCGTCACTAATGCTATCGATTCTCAACTGAATCCCGGAGCTACCTGTGCCTTGGCATGAGCTCCATCCCCCTATCTAACTACCATAACTGTAGCATGTGCTAAAACACAAAACAATGTAGAAATATGAAATTGAAATAGGCTCGAGAATCAATGATGACGGTGGAAGTAGGCACAACATAAGCATTATGCAAGGTCGACGAGTTTGGAAATTAGAATAATGACAAACAAAATGTTAAAGCTTAAAACCACTTAAATTCCAAATTTTCAACTTTCATAATCACATTTCCAAAATCCAATAACCGTTTGATTAACCATAATTCCAAATCCACTTTCATAATCATATTTCCAAATTCCTATAACCAAATCCAAATCCCCTAAATACAATAGCAGATATAGAAATACACAACTAGAAACTCGCAGAAAATATATGCAAATACTACTTATAACTTAGGTGAAAATGTGAGAAACCCTATCTTTGCTGTAAATTTTAGATTTAAATTTTTTAACATATGAGATGATTATCTTATAGAAGGGACCAATTCCCCTCTCAACCATAGGAATTCAAAAGACTCTATCCATGAGTTGATGGCCACGGCGGGAAGAAAAAAAATGGTAAACGCTCTTTGTTTTTTTAAAGCTTAAGGTCAAAATCCAAGGGCTATCTACCTATGGTACCCAAAACCCAAGTGCCCATGAAAAAGATGCAATTACATGTTCAAGACTGTAAAAAATATTTTATATTCATCCCTAACCTGGTTTGGGATTTTATACCTTTCATAATTCTAAATCTCTTGATTTGGGGTTTTATACCATTCATAATTCTAAATCTTCTTAAGTCACAGTGACTCATCACTTTTGGTGATTAGAGCTTTGTGAGGTATCCTCACAACTAAGTTAGCCCCCAGCCCCCAAAGAAGAATAAACAATTATTATTATGTAAGTCGGTTCCTTAAAATGTTCAAGACGGCCCTAACAAATGTGGAAAGGTTAACCACTTGATTAGTATAAATAAAGGTGAAGCTTCCTTCATCTCTTAATCAAGAAAGTTCGTTCAAGCAAGGAAGAATTTCGCTCAAGGGTTGTAGAAAACTATTTTATGGGGTTCTTTCTTTGGTTTATTTTTCTATGTGATCTCACTTGATATAAATTACTCTTCTATCTGGCTGTACTTGCATTCTGGACTGAAATCTTTGACTAAGAAAATGTTGCTGGGTTTTCTCCCTTGAAGGGTTTCCTAGAATAATTATTTGTGTTCTTGTGTTTCTGTGCTGGGTTATTCTTTCAATGATCATATTTTTGTTTCTACTACAAATGAACAAAGTTATATTGCTATATCTTAAAAACGAACATAGTATCCGAGCTGGTACAACCCCAACTCTCTCACGAGAGGGGTTGTGATCTATCCTACACGCTTCCTCTTAGACATAGAGCATTGCTCTATTCATCATCCCCATGGGAAAATATTTTTTCTTGTTAGATGCCTTGAAATCTCGCCATCAAATCTATCAGAGACCAAAATTGTGACACGAACTTATGCCAAAATTATTGCTGAGGAAATTTGGACTGGCCTTAAGGTATCTGTTGGTTTCATATCTGTTTGCTAGCCCCTCCTCAGATCTAATAGAGACTGATCTCTTTTACCCTACTCTAATTGCATCTCAGATTTCTGCAATCCATATAGTGTGATTGGTATTTTTTTTAATCGGTCGCAGCGCTATGTGTTTAAGCTGGCCTCGACCCTCCTCTTCTATTCTGAGAATCCGTGTACAAATAGATCTATGCTTGCTTCCGGTGGTAGACTGTCTAGTCAAAGAAATTACCAAACCTACAAAGGATGTTGTAAGGTCCATAGATCTCATTTCTTACTATGCAAAGGAGGGAGTGAGGATTCACAGTGAAGGCAAACTTATTGTCTCGGTTAGCTTCTGTGGCAATGATAGAAACGAATTATTTATTTCCTCAAATATTCCTCTGGGTGTCATTCTACCTATTCCTCCATTCAACTATGATGTGAATCTCATTGTGTCGAAAATTGGCCATGCCCTTATTGTTGGGAATTCGATTGTATTAAAGCCTCCAACTTTGGGAGCAGTAGTAACCTGCAAATGGTACATTGCTTTCGAGTTTCAGATTCATGAAGATCAATCAATCATTGAAGTTGCCCGTCCCCAGATTGCAAGATGAGATATTGTATAACAAGCCTGCCACAATATTTTATTTTACACATGCGACGATTTTGCTTTAGAATCCTACTCTTGTGAACTTTCCTGTCAAGGTTTTGGAATTAAAGGATTATATTCCTTTACCTATACCAAAAGGAAATGAAAAATCATGCTCCAAGTATGATCTCATTGGAAACATTGTACATAATGGGAAACCTGGTGGAGGTTCTTATACAGCTCGAAGGTTTGTTCAAGCTGAGCCACATGGGTTGGAATTATTCTTGTTATGAAAGTCCGAGTAAGTATAGCCACTAGTCACGGACAGAATTGTGATGCGGACCGAGTAGAATACAAGAAGCTAGAGGACTCGGTTCTGTAGACATAACCTGTGATTCCAACTCCAGTCACGTGGAACTGCAGGGAAGCTTAACGCGAGCATATTTTAGGAGACCCTGTGGTATATTTGGACTAGCCACCATCGTGGCGCATGAGAAGAAGAAAAGCCTCGCACCTGGATTTAGTGGTCTTACATAAATAAAAGATAAGTATTTGTACTTGGATTATCATTTGTCATTATCTTTTAAAATTGCTCTTGTAGATCAGATCTAAATGTTTTGAACATATTCAAATAATATTTTTTGTTCATAACAGTTGTATGCAGGTATGTATTCCTAGAATAAGGAAGTTTATCATGTCTATTATATATTGTCATGGAATTTTTTTTGTATGCACTTATATGACTAGGAGTGATGAACAGTGTGCTCTTAATGTGCATGTGATATCAATGTGTGTTGAGTAAGTAGCCTATAGTGCTGCACAACATCTCGTGAGCCCTTGATGGAGCTAGTATAGCATGCAACCTCTTTGCTAACATGATGGCAGTAGTGCACACTCTTGATAATGTGTTTTGGTGAAGATGGAAGGCATCTAGATAGTTACCAAGTGTGTTTGGGATATGTATGGATTAAGATGCTTACATAACTATGTGAACTATTGAAATGTCAATATGATTTGATTAAATTTCATGATTATGCAATCTTGTTAATTATTTGACGGAACCTGACTTGTAGGAAAGATCATGGGCTATGACCTACAAGACACTTGTTCCGAAGAATATGTGATAGTTGTTCAACAAGAGGATAAGTGATGGATGTGAAGATCCCAGATGATTAGAAGCAGGAGGCTTCTAAGAGCAGGATGCTCATATGTAGAGGGAGAAAAGCGTGGAGAAAAGCACTCTAGCACAGAGGAAGATGTGATGAGCTTGAAGACGAATGTTTGCAGCATCGGACGGACATTCCCTCAGTATTAGCCATGTGACTTGGCTAAGGGTGAATAGTTCGGTGGCAGAGGAATATCTTCTCCTGGACACCTTGTGATGGAGTGGGGGGATTGGTTCTTGCATGATGAGTAGTGTTGTGGAACCAAACATTTTCTCAGAGTAGGGCTGTGCTTTCTTCCAGAAATTCTATGATGGGGTGGGAAGATTAATCCTCGGTTGCACACACCTAAGATGTGGGGACCACATGAAGAGCAGTTGGCTTTCAGTTGGAGTCATGTCAGAATCTAGAAGTGGTTAGAGCAGTGGCTCAAGATTCATCATATGTAGGTGGCACAAACTATCGATGATGATGATTCTTGATTGTGATGCGGTTCCTCACCAAGACAGAGAGATTCATTGACAAATGTAGAGGGAGTTAGCCTCTGAGTTCGAGATGAAGGATATTGGTTTGATGCATTACTTCTTGGGAATAGAAGTGTGGTAGATTCATGATGAGATCTTCTTGAGTCAGGGGTAGTACACAACTGCGATCCTGAGGAGATTTGGGATGACGGATTGTGAGTCCATGACTACACTAGTGGTGAGTAATATGAAGAAGCTAAGTAGTACTATTTCCGATTCAGATTTGGTAGATCCTACCATGTATAGGAATTTGAATGGATCCGTGATATACTTGGTTTATACTAAACTAGTATACTCTAGTGAGAAGTTGTGTGAGAGCCAATGTTAAGGATGCATTTCAGATTCACATTCAGGATGACACCTCATATAGGTTGATGGACTAGCCTATGAGTAGCTTCAAAGGGAGAGTATGATGCAAAGTTATAGAGGGAGTCTCGAGGGACATCTTGTGAGGAGGAGGTTCATCTTAGAAGACCAACTTGATGAGAGATGATACAGATGGATGAGCTATAGTGTATTGAAATGTCGTGGACAAGTAGAACACCTCTAGGTGTTGCTTCAATTTGGGGTTTGTTGTGATTTCCTAGTATAGCAGGAATCAAACCTCAATGGCACTTAGTAGAGCATAGGTTGAGTACATTGCAGTGAGTGTTGCAGCTCGGGAATCAATATGGCTTTAGAATCTCCTTGCTGGATTGCTTGGACAGATGCTAGAGCCAACACTGGTTCACTACGACAACACAAGTTGTGTAAAGATTTCACTGAATCTGATATCTCATGATAGATTGAAGCATGTGGAGATCAAGTACCACTACATCAGAGATATGGTGTAGAGGAGAGCAGTCCAGCTCCAGTATATTCCGATAGATGATCAAATTGCAGATATCCTCACCAAGCCTCTCTCTAGAGAGAAGTTTGTGTACTTCTGTAACGAGCTTGGAGTAATGCCTCCCTCATTGAGAGGGGGTGTTGATGGCTACAACATCGATGTGACATTCTCCCTGAGACATGGAGAATGGTGTGACTCTCCCTTGAGAGGGAGAGAGAGGGAGTTGAGTGTTATGGATGATGCTCCCTGACGGATTGGGTTGTAGCATGGCACTTCTCAACCGATTGAGAAGTACAATTCACTTATGCTTCTCAAGGGACTAAGTTGTATCATGATGCTCCCCGATGGATTGGGTTGTAGCATGGCACTTCTCAACGGATTGAGAAGTGCAATTCACTTATGCTCCTTGACGGATTGAGTTGTAGCATGATACTCCCTGACGGATTAGGTTGTAGCATGGCACTTCTTAACGAACTGAGAAGTGAAATTCACTTATGCTCCTCGACGGAATGAGTTGTAGCATGATGCTCCCCGATGGATTGGGTTATAGCATGGCACTTCTCAACGGACTGAGAAGTGCAGTTCACTTATGCTCCTCAATGGACTGAGTTGTAGCATGATGCTCCTCGATGGACTGGGTTGTAGATTGACACTTCTCTACAAACTGAGAAGTGCAGTTCTCTGATGCTCCTCGACAGAGTAAGTTGAAGCATGACACATCTCGACGGACTGAGTTGTGTTGAAGACCTTTCTTGTGACAATGAGACATTCAAGACAAGCCGTGATACTCGGATGATATACATATGTGTTCTTGCATGATGATGTACCTCCGTATCTAAGAGGGAGTGTTGGCGATTATATCTTTGTGAGGTATCCTCACAACTAGGTCACCCCCCAAAGAAGAATAAACAAATTATTATCATGTAGTCGGTTCCTTAAAATGTGCAAGTCGACCCCAACAAATGTGGAAAGGTTAACCACATGATTAGTATAAATAAAGGTTAAGCCACATTCATCTCTTAAACAAGCAAGTTCACTCGAGCAAGGAAAATTTTTGCTCAAGGGTTGTAGAAGACTGTTTTTGGGGGTTCCTTCTTTGGCTTATTCTTCTATGTGATCTCTCTTAATATAGATCACTCGTGTATCTGGTTGTACTTGTATTTTGGACTGAAATCTCTGAGTCAGAAAAAGGTTGATGGGTTTTATCCCTTGAAGGGTTTCCCAGGATAAATTATTTGTGTTCTTGTGTTTCTATGCATGGTTATTATTTTAATGATCCTATTTTTGTTTCTATTGCAAATGAATAAAGTTATACTATTATATCTTAAAAAATAACAGTCACAAATGAGGCTTCTATGAGCTAGAGAAGATGGTCTATAAAATACATCGCTCCTCCATGCATGTAAACAGGTCAACTAATCGAACAAGAAAATTCTACTCCTTGTAGAGGTATAATCACTGTTGTATCCCTATGTTGCAACCAATTAGTACAATACTTCAATCAATAACTATAGAATCTACAAGAATTGCCTTGCAATATACTTTCAAAGTTTCAAGATGAAGATATTGATCAACAACCCAACACAACAGCAACAAGAAGGTACTGGGTTGGCTGCAAGGAGATATAGATTTTCATTATTCGTTGAGTCCATCTCCATTTAATATTTTTGGAAAAAAACATGGAGAATCCACAGGGTGGAATGTCGAGAATTCACAACGTGTCCAATTGCTATTGTACAAATACTACTATAAAGTTATAAAAGCGAGATCATAAGATTATTATAAAAATAAAGTCTATGCAAATTCTTTTCTTCAAGTGTACATGCTTTTAAAAATACACTTGTTCAAAGCAAACTTTTCTTCTTCGCATGTCGAGCAAAATGGAAAATTGAACAAATAAACAACTAGTGCAATTTCACTTTACAGGAAAATCCATGTGTTGAAAGCAAGTTTTTATTCTACCCATGTCAAGCAAAGTGGCAAATTGGAAAAACAAACAACTCTTTGAAGATGCTCTTCAAAACATTCCTCTTGCACTGTCATTGTTTTTAAGTTCCAACCTACTGAAAAATGTGTAAGCCATTGTGCCTTGTTACAACTAACCTCCTCCGCTGCAATTCTATCTAACTCCAATTCAAATCTTGCATGTTCGTTCATGTTTGAACCGATTTGTTTATATGTTCATTTAATATGAATGCAACCAAGTTTGTCTCAACTATTTTGAATCATCTGAGGATAATTAGAAAAGAGGGCCAAGGCTAGCGATACGGTGGCGTCTTGTGGTATAGGTATGGAAAATATGGCCCTTAGTAGCCATAAAATTTTGTATAAGTTTTTATACCAAGAAACAATTCAGATGACTTGAATCAAATTTATATACCAGTAAATAGTGATAAAGATACAAATGCAGCAAGAAACCATAAATAACCTGTCAACGACCGAGTTGTTCTTAATCCTATCAAAGATTTTCACACCCCAAGTTTTAATTCAGGTATCAATAATATCTCTGTCTTCATCATCTCTCATTTAGCTTCAAGTAGTTGTTAAAGAATCTAATCATAGTTTGTTAGTTAACCTAACTGTTATACGGTTACATGACAGTTATGGTGTTTCTGTAATATATATGCATCTATATACATATCCAAGATAACTTAATTGCTCATTAATGTGAAGTCTTTTCTGCCATTGTTCTCCTTCATGTCTTTATTTATTTTCTCCATATATCTTTCATGATATGTTTTCTAACAGTGGTATCAGAGCGCATTTCAGATCTTAGTGCCTGTGGAATTGTGATGGTCAAATGAAGGATGAATCAGGCCATAGAAAGGAACAAGAGTTCTGATTATAGGTCTGTCCTCCAATGTTGAAGTGTGTGCAGAGGTCCACATAAAATTTCCCGAGAATACATTTTGTGACTTGTCTGTCCACAGAGAGACGCATTGCTTATCCACTCGAGTGTCCATTAAGAGATTGACTGTCTATGTTGTGAAGAAAGAAAGAATGCATTTTCTACGGTAAGAATGCTTAAGAAAATAGAAAGTGGTTACAAAATAAAATGCCTAAGGACTGATCGTGGAGAATTTTGTTCAAGAGGTTTTCGGAATTTTTGTGATATGAATGGCATTAGAAGACAATTCACCACTGCTTACACACCTCAACAAAATGGGGTAGCTGAAAGGAAAAACCGTACAGTGGTGGGAATGGCAAGGAGTATGTTACATACCAAAGGATTAAGCAATTCCTTTTGGGGTGATGCAATTGCTATATCAATGTACATTCTCAATAGAAGTCCTACTAGTGCACTTCATGATGACTCCTTATGAACCCTCGTACGAGAAAAAGCCTAATGTTAATCATTTCAAAGTTTTTGGTTGTTTAGCCTTTGTTCATGTAGCTAATCAAAAGAGGCAAAAGTTAGATCCATAAAGTGAACCATGCATTTTTGTTGGATATAATGAGCAAAGTAAGGCTTATAGGTTGTATAATCCTCTCACCAATCGCATTGTTGTGTCAAGAGATATAATTTTTAAAAATGGGTAGTTTATGGTCATTAAAAAGACCATGTTGAGAAGTCAAAATCTGGTTTGGATGGTGATATTATTGATGATATTAATAATGAGAATCCCACAATTGTTTCAATTCCAAATGCTACAAATCCACCAAGTAGCCCCTCATCTAGTTCTCCATATTCAAGTCCAAGTATTGCAAGGAAGGTGAGAAGCTTGAATGAAATTTATCAGAGAAGTACAAGTCTGGCACATGAAGAAAATCCAAGAGGTGAGACTGTAAATTTTGCTTTATTTTCACAAGTTGATTTTGAGCCATCAAGTTTTGAAGAAGCTTTTACTAATGAGTTTTGGGTGCAAGCTATGCAAGAAGAGATATATGCAAGAAGAGATAGATTCAATTCATAGGAATGATACTTGGTAGTTTACAGATCTTCCTCATGACAATAAAAAAATTGGTACTAAATGGGTCTACAAGACAAAGTATAACAGTGATTGAATTGTTGAAAGACACAGAGCAAGGTTAGTTGCTAATGGATTCACACAGAAGTATGGCATTGATTATGAAGAAGCCTTTGCACTTGTAGTAAGGCAAGAGACTATTAGAATGTTGATTTCACTGGCAGCACAAAAGAAATGGAGCATTCATCACATGGATGTGAAAAGTGCCTTCTTGAATGGGTACTTGGAAGAAGAAGTTTTTGTGGAACAACCATAGAGTTTTGAAGTGCAAGGAAAAGAACATCAAGTTTACAAGTTGAAGAAGGCTTTGTATGGCCTAAAGCAAGCACCAAGAGCCTGGTATGCCATGATTGATGAATATTTTCAAGAGAATGGCTTCAAAATAAGTAAGAGTGAACCTACCCTTTACTATAAACAAGACGGTAATGATATTCTTATTGTCAGTTTATATGTTGATGATTTGTTGTATATGGGTAGCAGTTCTAAGATGAAGGATGAATTCAAATTTGCTATGAAGAGTGAGTTTGAGATGAAAAATTTAAACCTCACGCAATATTTTCTTGGAATGGAAGTTTATCAAAGTGAAGATGAAATTTTTGTTTGTCAGACAAAGTATGCAAAGGACATGTTGAAGAAATTTGATATGGCTGATTGCAAACCATATCCTACTCCAATTGTTCATGGAGTTGTGTTGTGTAGAGATGATGGTGCTCAAATGGTTGATGAGACAGTTTAAAGAAGTATTGTTGGAAGCTTAATGTTTCTAACACACACAAGGCCTGATATTGCTTATTCAGTTTCACTTGTTTCTAGGTATATGACAAAGCCATCTGAAATGCATATGAATGCAGCTAAAAGAATTCTGAAGTATGTGAAAGGCACTCTAAATTTTGGCATTCATTACTATACTTCTAAGTATTTTGAATTGGTTGGATTCAGTGATTCTGATTGGGGAGATAGTTTAGATGATAGAAAGTCTACATATGGTAATTGTTTTTCTTTTGGTTCTGGTATGATCACTTGGAGCTCAAAGAAGCAAAGTATAGTTTCTCTTTCTTCTACAGAAACAGAATATGTTGCAATCACCTCAGTAGGCACACAAGTATTATGGCTTAGAAAAGTTCTGGAAGAAATTGAAAAAAAACAAATTCAACCTACAATAATTTTTTGTGATAATATGAGTGCCATCAAATTGGCCAAAAATCCAGTACAGTACACCATATCAGGAAAAAACATTTTGACATGAAGTATCATTTTATTCAAGATTTGGTGCAAAAAAAATAAGTTGAATTGAAATACATCAACACTCAAAAACAACTAGCAGACATCTTCACTAAGGCAGTCTCAAAGGCCCAATTTTTGAATCTCAAAGATCTTATTGTGAGTCTTCTCAGCATCAAGGGGGGGGAGTATGTTGATAACTAATGTTGTGCATAATTATTGACAGTGTCTATTTTAGGTTGCAGGTGTTTATTAAATAATTAACAGCAAACTTCACTGCATGCTAATGCATGTGAAGAATAAAATAATTTGTAGAATTATACATCAACCTACAGCTGACTTTACAGCATGTAAAAATAATGCCTTCTATTTCTATGCAATGTAATCTCTATATAAGTATGTAGCTATGCAAGTCTAAGATCAATGGAAGATAAATAATCAGAAGTTTTCTTTTCCTGTGTTGAATAAAAAATTTCTCTCTTGTTTTCTGTGTTGTTTTTTTTTGTGCTATTGTAAATTTGGCTATTTCATAATCTTCAAAACTGGGTCATCATAACTGGAAGTTCTCCGTGATTATATATCAAAATTCAAATATCTTAATGTCGTGTGGCATATGCATGGCAAGTATGTCCCTTGTGATAAAATTTTGAATCAAATTTATATACCAAGAAACAATTCACCTGAACTTGAATCAAATTTATATACCAGTTAGCAGTAATAAAGATACAAATGCAGCAAGAAACCAGAAATTGCCATCAACGACTGAGTTGTATTTAAGCATATGTCAAGGGTTTTCGCACCGCAAGTTTTTCAGGTATCAATAATATCTCCGTCTTCATCAATAGCATCTCCTCCCCTGAACAATGGGAAATGCCTAAGCATAGGAAATCACTAAGGTGCCCACTAATCGCTTGAATTCTCACTCAGAATCCAGTCTTGCTAGAACTTGAACTAACCGTTATTGCGTTAATCTCCTACATATCTCCTGTGCCATTTCCATCTTATCACTCCCACAGATACTGATGTTACTGTGACGGCGTTGTTACAAAGTTATATTAATAAATACAAACGCGTTGTCATCATGATAATGAGGTTCTGTCAACAACCGCCACATCGTGCTTTTTCATTTAATGGAATGATAATGAGGCCCAGTCAGCAGAGCATTCAATGAATGTTGCCAATGGATATTATATCGAAGTAATAGTGAAGGCCCAAGGGCACTTCTTAAAACTCAGAAGATACCCTAAAGCTAAACTTTGAAGAAACTTATAAATTTCATTATATTCGTTAAACCATAGAACATTAATCTATTAATCTAAGAAAACCCAAAAACCGATGCAAATCGATTACAACCCTGCTGGCAGGGACTAAGAATGTTTTGTGAATTGCATTCGAAATAAAATATTTTGTAAGAGTTTTTGACTCCGAAAGTAAATCCCAGAATCCCCCTTTTAGAGCAGCCCAAAGTCCTCGAACCCTTTGAAAACTTCAAACTTTTATCAGGTTTCTGCGCCAGAGACCTTTTCTCCAAAATCTCTTTTAAAGCCCAAAATCCTCAAACCCTCTGAAGAGTTCAAACATTTTCAGGTGTCTACAGTAAAAAGATAGACTTTTTTCCATGTCCATATAGATGAAACCAAACCCCCACATGAACTTTAGAAGCGAACCAAGAAGGATATGTGTTAGTGACGAGGTTAAACAGACAAGCAACTTTAATTGACTGTCTGTTTTCAAGCTCAAGTCTCCTAAAATCGTAAATAGTCACATTCTGGTTTTCATCGTTTTGGAAGGCAGCAAGACTAAGACATGAAACATTTGGGAAGATTTTCCCAGATACTACCTGAAATGCCTAACTTTTAAAAGTTCTTATCACCATAAAATTTCTTACATGCACACTGAGGGAAATAATATGTTGGAAAAGAGCCTTTGAACCCTTTTGTAAAATAGCCCCACACCATGAATGAAGTTTAAATACACAAACTAACAACACCTCAAGATGAGGCCCTGTGGGTTTCAAGTGGCTTCTCAGACAAAAGTGTGATGGTTAAGGGGGTTTCATGCTATTTTTTCTAGATATGAATAATTGGATGTCGTCCAAATCCTATATGGCTGGTGCTTACTGAATGCTATGGTTAAGTGCAATGATGCATTGGATGTTTCTAGCCAAAGGAGTATATAATACATACTCTACTCCAAAAAAAGAGTTATTTGTCAGTTGGCCAGTGACATTGTAGGTAACTACACATGCCAGTGTGGCTGATAAATAGTGGAAAAACACATACCTAGTACGGTTTATTAATAGCGGATATGAATGTACAGGCCATTACAGACTGAACCTCAAGCTACAAATTAGATATCAATGCATAGTACGAAACCAAATTTTGTATCTTTTCTCTCATTATAACACAATGACACAACGAATTTTACCAACGAACGTATATCAGATAAAAAGAGTATACCACAGAGGCTAATGTATATATAAAAAATATGTCCCGATATTGGTGCATAAATTCCAATCAATTTTACCCACCAACGTATATCAGATTAAAAGGAGTATACCACAAGGGCTAATGTATATATAAAAAATATGTCCCGATATTGGTGCATAAATTCCAATCAGCATAGCTTGTTATGGATGGCCTCAAATAATTTCTACAGTTAGCTTTACAAATTAACCAGCACAATACAATGGCTAAACTAGGAAATTCTCAATGGGATAATAAAATATGTACGTCTTAAACATGGGATTTCACAAAAAAATTCAAGGTATGCAATGCAGATGATTCAATCCGTATACCTCATGTAAAATAACCTTATCAAGCTATTCTAGTCTAAATCTGGATCATAGTCGAAATCCAAATTATACGGGAAAGATTCAGCGCATCTACTGCACAGTCCATATTTTTCTATGACAAAGACAATTGCTTCTCGAGAAGATCTTTTCAAGCCCAAGACTTGTTCTAGGAAGCTCATCTCATGGATATGTTTAGAACATTCTGGGAGAGCAAGTGTCATTGTTTGCAGCAAAGGAGAACTTCTGAGAAGGCAACCGAGCAGAGCAATTTTCTTGTCTTCGAATTTCAAAACCTTTACATGAACTTTTTTCAAGTATTGTAGTGGGAGAATCAGGCTTGCTGCCTCCGCCTCCTGCCATACAAAATCTGGATGATAAATATCTGGGTACTGAATAACAACTATGATAATAATTCAAACATGGAAGGTTCAATGCTTAACCTAAAGGCTAAAAGTATACAATTACTGACCTCAAAACATTCACTTTCGAGAACGAGTTCTTCGAGATAGGAAAACTTGCCAAGCACTAGTGGAGGCACTGGTGCAATGAACTCATGAAGAGTAATTTTTTTCAATGATTTTATGGTTGAAAGCCCTTCAAGTCCTTCAAATAGCTTGTGCTCGGTTGTGTACAAATGTACATCCTTGCCAGAACTAAGTTCCAACCTGGACATATAGGAACACCCATCTACTATGACATTCTGGAGCTGTGGGGAGTTCACTCTCACTGAAGTTAGGTACCAATCCCCTGTCAAATTGAAATAATTGAGATTGACTGCAAATATTTTCAAATCGCTCAGCCCTTTACAATTGGCGAGAGTCAAATTTTCAAGGAGAGGGCATTTTGCTACCAGCTGCTCAAGTATTTCATCATTTATATCAATACAGGACAGAGAACAAGTTATAAGATATGGGAAACCAAAGAAACAAGGAGGTGATTTTGTAAATGTAAAACGCATGAGCTTCAAGCATGTGAGGCAATCACACAAAAAGAGAGAAGTTGGAACATCTAAACGGTTATATTTACGGTAAGTATCTGTGAGGGTGATTTGTTTTACTCTTTTGAAAGCTGCCCAACGAATCCATTTCCAAAACCATTCAGAAATCTCCTTTTCTTGATTGTAGCCAGTATTCAGAAATAACTCTGAGAGCTCGAAGCTTTCAAGTTGAGTTGAATGTAATAGAAGGACGTTATCAATTGCTTGTTTTCTTTTTATATTTGTAGCTTGTAATCCAGAACAGAGGTTGGACTTAAAAGACTCCTCAGTGAAAATGAGATGGGGTAATAAAGTCCAGAGAGATCGCCATCTCCGAGAAAGAAATGAGCAGCGTACTGCATCTCTGAGAGCGAGCTTTGAGAGGATGTAAGAGCAAAGCAACTTATCTGGCAGAGCACTTAATCTATCGTTCTCCATTTCCATTTCCAGTAAATAACACTGATTGATAGTAATGGTGATACATAGGGTTCGCAAAGAGACAAAAAAGCGGGCTCTGAGCGCGCTCTTAGCCCGCTTTCGAGTAATCATGAGAGTTAATTTGGTTAGAAGGTGGTACATTTCAATATATTTTTCACGCGTTCGAGATCTTAGACATAACTCTAGTCACCTATTAAAAATGATGGCAATGTACAATGGTACATTGCTTCATCATTCCTTTGTGGTCTATCATATAGCCACATGGACACGAAACGTTGGTTTTGAGCGCGTTCTTAGTCCCTTTCGTGTAGTCTCCGCACATGGACAAAAAGCGTTGGTTTTGAGCGCGTTTTTAGCCCCTAATGTGAGGGCATTTCAAACGAGAAAATGCTGGATAAACCAGAAAGTACCTCGGTAATGTTCAATTTACAGGAAAGTACACCGAGTTCGAAATTTAAAATTCATAGTACATTAAATCAAACCCATCTAGAGAAAAATACACATGTAGTGGGGTTCATTCAAACTCCGTGTGGGTAAATCCAAGGTTTAAGCTACCATGACGTTATACTAAAAGCGAGTTATTGATAGATTTTTTTTCATTCCACTAAAGAAAAGATCAAATTTAAAGAGTGGGTCCTATTTCACTTTGAAAAGCTATGATATATTGAATCCTTCAATGATGACATGTCAAAACAAGAGCCACAAGTGGTAATGTTTGTGACAAGAGAATCATGAATTCAATTAGTGGTAATCAGGCCTGGACTTTGATTGACTTTGACGGCCTACAGAACGTTTTTTCATTTTTAAAGCGTATTTGACAATTAAAAAAAATGTTAACACGTCAACACCTACGTCCAATAAAAGTTTAAAACCGTAGATTTGGCGGTTACAAACTTACGGCTCCCATCATAAGTGTTTGAGTTTTAATAAGTGTTACTTATTAAATTTAAATAAGTGTTTGAGTTTGAGGTTGCATGGCCATTGACGAGGGACTTGCCGCACTAGATTTCGTGATGGAGGAAATGAAAAAAATGAGGAGATTTGGTCGGCAGGCTAGATTGCATGATGGAGGAAGGGACAAAACAAGGAGATGGATTAAATTTAAGTAAGATTAATTTATGATATGATGGTTGTTTCGGCTATTCACGGTTTGGTGGTTTTATAATTTGTGGTTTGGTGGTTTTATGATTGAAATTTATTCCATTTGCATATAGATTGAAGCTGCTGTAGTGTGTGTTTATTGCATTTTTTAGATTGAAGCTGTTGTAGTGGGATTTTATTGCATTGTTTTAGTTCTGGGTAAGTTTCAGGTGAAATTCCTATTGGATTTATAAGTGTGCTTAACAGGAGCAACGGAGCTCTTTGTTTTCTGCTTCGAAATATTCATAAATTTCTGAAAAGGCTAAGTGTTAGCATCTAAAGGGTGACGATAGTGACTTCTTGAGGCTTTTACTACCCGTAAATACAAGTATAAATAAGATAAACCCGTTCTAAATACCATTTGGAGGGCGAGGGTGGAAAGCAATTGTCACATCCCTTAGCAGAAATAGGATTTAGAGATCAATTGAAGTTTGAAACTGAAGCAACGAAAAGGGGATTGGTATACGTTAAGTTTAATTTTAAATGACAGGGGATTGGTATATAGTACCTCAAGTATGATTTTAAATTAAAATTGTAGACAATATACAAATATTTGATTTGACGGTATGTAAAACTACATAAAACGTAAAATGACAGGAAGCGAAAAAAATATAGCCGTCATCAATTTTCCAATTGACAGGCGCTTAGATTTTGAAATTCCAGGCTTGGTGGTAATGTCTGTGACAAGAGAATCATGAATTCAATCATAGCATGAAAAAATAGAAGTAACGTCTTTGTGCTATGAAAAATGCACTAGCATGAATGCAAATGCTACGATTACAAGTTGCACCTGGCGAAATAGAATTCCATCTCAAAAAGCTTAATGATCCAAAAGATGTCTTCAATAGTAATTTGTTTCTTATACTGGGCTTTCATGCTTATTGTTTTTTAAAATCAAAATCCGGATGCTTTGAGTCTATAAACTTAATGCATTATGCAATTACTTGATCCATTACCATATAACGAATATAAGACAAAGCAACATTTCAACCTAACCAAGGCCTATGCAATCTCACCTCAAGGAAGGTGGAAGAAAGCTCAAAAAGATTTGTGCAAACATCTCAACCCTAGAGAAAAAGATCCACAAATGCCATTGCATATACTAGTTACTTAAGCTACACACTGATCCACTACAATGACCCAATTTTGGCATAATCTAAAAATCTGAAAGGCCATGCATCAACTGCAAACCACAAACCACAAACCAATAACATGTCAATTGTGCACCAATGCAAGGAAACAAAAATGTCGCAAAACTAACTAGAAGAACCGAAGCTAGAGAAAATAATTGATCAATTTTATAATTAACCTAGCAACCAAATTGCACCATCAGAAGATAACTAGTAGGAATATTGAATAGACCTACCACAACAAAAGCATTGACAATCCTAAAATCTAACTAAGGGAAATCAGTGTACAACACCAAGAACAAGAACATGCAATGCTTTCACAATGTATTTGTATACAATGAAAAGGAGGCATCGATCCACATTCCCCTAACCATGACCTTTTGCAAGCTTGTTTTGAAGAAGACCGCATAGAGTGCAAGGAGAAAACTTTCAAAAAACAAGGCCAAAGGAAAAATTGCAGAAAGCTTCATCCAGAGGCTGATTACTTGCACTACATGGAGAACTCATTCACTTCAAGCTAAAAAAAATTGCATGAAACTTTTCCTATAGACTAACCATAGACTTAGTTACATTTGACAAAAAATGAAATTCTTCTTTGAAGTAATCAAGATGGTGCCATACTTGATAAAACTAAGAAGGATAGGAGCATTAGAGGTCGATAAGTCACAACCATGAGCTTTTTTTTATGAAGCATGTCAATGCACTGTACATGAAGACCTAGTGGAGTAATATACCTTTCACATATTTACATAAATTCTTCTTTTAGGGGAAATCATAATAATATGACAAAATGGAGAACATTTCCAATTCCTTTGAGAATGGTGAGGGAATGGGGCATCTCTCACATCTAGGTGATGGGAGACCGAAAATTGGTTATAGATTGGATAAAAGGATCCTCTTGTATTTATAATCTTACCTTGATACCCCTGTTCGACCAAGTTAAATCACTAGAATTTTCTTTGTCATCACATATGCACATATCTATGGACAGGTCATCATGAAAGCAGATGATCTACAATCCAAAAAAGCTCCGGAGCTACTATCTCATCTAGGTGATGGGAGACTCAAAATTGGTTATAGATTGGGTCAAAGTATCCACTTGTATCTATAATCTTATCTTAATATACCTATTTGACCAAGTTAAATCACTGGAATTTTCTCTGTCATCACATATGCACATATCTATGGAAAGCTCATCGTAGAAGCAGATGGTCTGCAATCCAAAAACGCACTGGAGCTATTGGAGGGTACATGGAAGATCAATGAAGAGGATGCTAGGATATCACTACTAGTGTCTTTGAGATCCATATATATTGTTTGATACAATTGTTTTGCTCCCTTTTCAGTTCTGCTCAGTCTATCCATTCAAACCCTTATAGGATATCTTTTTGGTTTTGATGAAGAATGGGATCAAGCCCAGTTTATTTTTTTGTTTTTGGATTAAGGAAGACTATTACATAAGGGTTATTTGATGGCCATGGACTTTTTTTTCCTAGATAGTAGGATTATGAAGTGTCACTCATCCTTTTTGTTGGAGATGAACACTAGAGAGAAATATAGCTCTTTTTGAATGTATCTTCTCTTCATACTGAAATAGAAGCTTTTTATTTTTTCCAAGGATAAGAAAGATGGTGCCCAGAAGCCATTGTTGGTTTGTCATAATGCAAGGAAGTAGATGATACACCTCAGATTTTTGAACATGCATTCTTAAGACTAGATCAAACATTCAAGCTTCCACGGAAACCATGCAAGGATCTCCATCTTACTTTCAAAATTAAGTTACTTTGCTTCAATGTGTCTTGGATAGTCGCGACTTCCACAATCATAGTATTCCAAGGTAAAGACCAAATTTTAGTGGACACTAAATTGCAAGTTAGTTTCAGATTCCTCAAGAAAAAAGGACAACTTGCTAGATCAATTCTTTAATGGTTGAATTATGTAAGAGAATTAGTAGATACCGTCCATTGATGAATCATATTTTTTAATGTAATCCATTCATGAACTATGTGCTTTTTTTATGATAAAATTGGTAATTGATTCCACTCCGAGGGATCAAACCCAAAACCTGCTACATGAATCTCAAAGCACTCAACCACTCAACTACTTAAGCTAGCTCACTAGGCTGAGATTTATTCTCGGTTATGAGTGCCGCTGGATATTAAATAAATTAAAATATCCTTTCTAATCCTAAAGTAGCTCCTGGCCCATATTAAGAATATTGCATTTTACTTGAATTTCCATTTAACAAACTTTTGTCAGCATGCTACATAAAACTACTTTAATATCTTGATTAATCTTCTTCGAGAAACCAGCTGTAATCTTTGGAGAATGGCAACCCTATGCTGAATACTTTATTTACGAGACATCAAAGTAACAGTAAATATGTTGAAATGTTGGCGGGCTTTGCTACAAACCTAACGTGTAGAACTTAGAAAATTATCATTTCAACAAAAATGGATCCTTACTAATTATGCCTCAAACATGACAGAGTTCATTAAAATCCTATGCATATGAAATATAATTTTTAGAGTAACTAATCATTGAGGCGCAATTGATGAGATGCTATGGATGGATTGTGATTAGTTCACCTAAATTACCCCGCAAACAAAACCAACAAAACTCAATATGTGTAGGGATGCTAAAGTATTAGCCTCTTTAATAATCAAAAATCAATTTCAAACAAGTGAAGTTTATGCCGTCAACCATGCCTAATGCCTAGTTATAAGAATTTCATAGGTTTATATATATTTCGTAGTTATAAGAATTTCATAGGTTTATATATATTTTGTTCATTGATGAAAAAAATTCCTTTACTTACATAGGATCGCCTCTTATGAATAGATCTGAATACTTGCAAACACTTTTTTTTTAAGAATTGCCTTTTGGAAGAAACAACTTATGAAATCAACTTTCCAAAAACCAAAAGAAAATGTATTGTAGAAACACACCTCAGACCCTAATTTCTCTTTTTCTTTGAGTAAATTATCATAATTCGCCTTGAGATTTTCATAGCTTGATTTTAGAATGTCATATTCCCTCTCCGATTGCTTGGTCTTCCACCTGGCATGTCGATTCTGGAACCCGACTGCAAACCGCCTAGGCTGCAATCCCAAGTCTCTAGCTAACTGAGTTTTGCGCTGCCGCTCAAGCTTGTTGTCCACCTCAAAACTCTTCTCCAGAAAGTGAACTTGGTCAACCAAAAGTCTTCTTTTCTTTCCTCGCTAGAGTCATAAGGTATTCTTCAGTTTCGACAAACCCCAAACTCAATCAGTGCAAAGAACAACAAAACTTAGACATAGTTTAACAATGATGAATGTAGTTTCACACATTTCTTGGCTAATAACTTAAGAGTATGTGTTTACCGCCCAAAAAGACATAAGAAGTGTGTGTTCTCTTGAATAGACTTCATTTGACTAAAAATAAAATTACATCTCCTCCTTGAATCCCGTCAAGAAGCTTGATGTAGAAATGTTTCCATATCTAAATTGAAAGAGGCAAGTATACCATCATATGCACTACGCTTGATGCTTGGGATTGCTTACAAACAAATATGGTCCAGAAGATCTTGGTTGTCAAAAAATAGGGTATCAAGGATTGCTTACCCGATACCTGGAGTCGAGGGGATCCATAAACGCTTGAATGCTATGCTCCTCCTCATTCGCAGTGCTCTCACAACAACTATAACGATGGACCACAATGCAAGAAACTACTACTATGTTGAACCGAGGTAATACTTCCACAACAAGAAAACCCATCTTTTAGCACCACAAGTTAGCACCACTTATATTTTGTGGTGTAAATGTGGTGTTATTGACACCACTTACATTTTTGTGGTGTTAATGTGGTGTTCTTAGCACCATTTATATTTTGTGGTGTTAAAGTGGTGGTATTAGCACCACTTATATTTTGTGGTGTTAATATGGTGTTATATTTGTTATTTTTATTGGAAATTGAGTCTTACCTTTATGAGAAATGCCATGTTGGAAAGTACCATAAAGTGGTGCTAAGCTATTATTTTCCACATGGACATGGACATGTACAAGTAGGATTTAATTATGTGGATTTGCACCATAAACAAATTCACAAATAATTATTTTGAAAATCACTCAATTCAATATTTATTTATTTTTTCATCAATTAAAATAAATGATCAAAAGTTAATTTATGAGTTTTTGCACCATACTTGTAAGAAGTTCAAATATTTTTATTTAGAATATTTAAGCAAATCAATTCACGTGATTCATTTATGAGGCTTTACACCTCAAGCACAACAAGTTCAATTTTTTTTTGGAAAATAGCTCAATTCATTTATTCATTTTTTATATTATTTAAACAAATAAATACAATTGACAAATAAATAAAAACAACTATTTTTAATTTATTACTATTATAAAGTAGTAATAGAGGTATTTGAATTTAAATTTGACTATTCATTTGAGATATTTTTATCTTCTTAAATTATTTGATGGAAATTAGTATTATTATTGGGCTTTTAACACAAGACATAGGTCTTAGATCCATCTATATGGTCAATGGAGAAAACCTCTACCTAGGGCCCTAAAAGAAGCTTTTAGGAATCTAGGACCAAGAAAGACACCACAAAGATCCCCACACATATTCCTAAGAGTATTCTTAGCCTCTAAGTATGGGTATTCGCACTATTATAAGTTTTTAATCACTAGTGATAGGTCCAATGGCCCTCAACATTGTTTAGCGAACAATCATAGGCCTTAGCCTAAATGAATCCTATGCATAGACAAATGTTATGTTGTCAAGTACCATATAGTGGTGCTAAGCTTATATTTGTCACATGGACATGTACAAAAAGTATTTAATTATGATGATTTGCACCATAAACACAACAACATCACAAATAATTATTTTGTAAGAACTTAATTCAATTTTTTTCATTCAAATAAATGCTCATGATTAATTTATGAGATTTTAAACCACAATCACATCAAATTCAATTATTTGTTTTTATCACTATTTAAACCAATAAGCTCACATGATTCAGTTATGAGGTTTTGAACCACAAACACAACAAGTTCACAAATAATTATTTTCTAAATAGCTAAAGTCGACTATTCATTTCCAATATTATTCAAGCAAATAAATACCCATGATTCTTAAATTTGACAAATAATTAAAGACAACCATTTTTAATTTATTATTATTATAAAATATTAATAAAAGTGATTTGAATTGAGATTTAATTATTTGATATGGTAAATTGATATTATTAAATTTTATAATGGATATTAATATCATTACTAGGCTTTGTGCACAAGGCATGGGTCTCAAATCCTTGGAGATGTTCTAGGGAGGAAACCTCTTCCTTGGCCCTAAATGAATCTTTTAGGAATCTATGACCAAGAAATATGGTCAAAACACATATATTCCTAAGAATATTCTTAACATTTATGTGTGGATATTGATTGCATTATAAGGTTTTGATCACTAGTGATAGGTCTATTGGCCCTCGACCTAGTTAAGAGAAGAAACCTAAACCTTAGCCTAAAAGAAACTTCTAAGCATGTAGAGATAATAATGATTTGTCACACCAACACAAATGAATTTTTGAGAAGATCTATGGCCTTATAATAGGGATAATGGGGGGAGTTGGAGGAACTAAAACTAGGTATAAGTCTGTAGGGAATAGAGATGATTAAGGAAGGAACCCGAGGCCTTGGACCTTAGAGGAAACCTCTAGGCATAAAATATTAACAAGTATACCTTGAAACACCACATAAGGCCTCTTAAGGGTATCCTTGGCCCAATATTGGGGGTATTAATGTAAGTAAGAGGTTGTTTTTAAGCACTATATATGGGTGTTTAGGCCCTTAACATGTTTGAGAGAGGAAACCTAGGCCTTATTCCCTAGTAAAATATTTTGTGCATGCAAGGCAAAATACAACATCTCAAACCACTACACATGACATATTGGGGTTATTATTTACCTCTAAGTAAGGAAATCAACACCATTATGAGTTTCTTGATAGTATGCACGGGCCTTAGGTTTTTGTCTAATGTCATAGGAAGAAACTCAGGCCGTAAACCCTAAGGGAAGCTTTAAACTGCACACTATCCTTGGCATTTGAGCATTCGTATAAGTGACATTAGGTATGCAAACCTTAGACATAGTCATGAGAGGAATTACAAGAAATAGGCCCTAAAGGACGGTTTTAGGCATATTAGGCTAATAGCAATGACTCAAACTATCACCTAGCAGATCATGCAATGTATAGGATGTCATTATTCCCAAATTGGGATATGGGTGGAAATATGTGGTTTTGCGTACTAGAGACAAGTCTAAGTAAATAGTTGGGGAAGAAATTGAAAGAAGTATACACTAACATAATATTATTGAAGTAATGGGCAATGATCAAGACTGTGAACCATAACATACACCATTTAAAGTTGATATTTGACATAATAGTTGGATATGAGCATAATCAAGAGTTTTTGCATAGAGGGATGGATCTAAAGTCCTTGATTGGAGTCATAAAAGTAAAGCCATAGGCTTATGTAGGTGTCCCAAGGCCTTCCTAATGATATTACATAGAAGATGACCATGAATTTATCCCTAAAGAAACCATTAAGGCATCCAAATCCATTGAGACACTATGTATCTAGGTCTTATGGCCTTTTAGCCTTAGATAAGATCAATATAGGTGCCCTAAATATCGACCACAAAAGGAATCTTCTAGCCATCCAGGGCTAAGAAGGTTTCCTCCACCAACAACACATGGCCTCTTGAGAGTATCATTAGCATATGATTGAGGATGTTGGTGTCATTAGGTGGTTTTGAGCAGCATGTACATGTCTTGAGGCCTTGAGAGTGATTTTCTAGGGAAGAATACCATGCCTTTAGCCCTAAAGAAAACGTCCAGGCATCCAAATACATGAATTATAATGCCTCAAACCACCATGCACAACTTAGTAGGGGTATCCATTGTACTATATATCTAAGTCTTGTGGCCTTAGGGCCTTCGACATGGTTAGTGGAGGATACCTTAACCTACACCCCTAGAGGAAGCTTGTAACTGTCCAAGGGTAAGAAGTTTGCCTCCACCAACCATACACAACCTCTTAATTGTATAATTGGACTATGATCGAGGATGTTGTTATATTTAGCTGGTGTCAAGTAGCATGCACGTGTCTTAATCCCTTGGGAATTATGTTCCATGGAAGAAGACCATGTTTTTGGCCCTAAATAAATAATTGACGCATCTAGAGCCATGAATACTACCTAAAAGAAGCATTGATTACTTCAGAGGGGTATCTATGGCACTATGTATCTATGTATTGTGGCCTTGGGGCCTTACACATGGTTAGTGGAGGAGACAAAATCTTGAGCTCTAAATGATTCTTCTATCCATCTAAGGCTAAGAATATTGCCTCCACTAAAAACACATGGCCTCTTGAGGGTATCATTTTCCTATGATTGATAATGTCATTTCCATGAGCTAGTTTTGAGTAGTATATGCATGTCTCAGGGCCTTGGGAATGATGTTACAAGGAAAAAACCATGCATTTGGCCTTAAATAAACAATTGGGGCATCTAGAGTGATTAACAATGCCTAGAGCACCATGCATGACCTTGCATGGATATCCATGCCACTATTTATCCATGTCTTGGGGCCTTGGGGCCTTGGACATGGTCAAGGGAGGAGACTTGAACCTCTATCCATGAAGTAATATTATATCCATCCAAAACTAAGCATATTTCCTCAACCAACAAAACATGATCTCTTGAGGGTATCATTGTCATATGATTTAGTATATTAACACCATTATGTGATTTTGAGAAGTATGCAGGTGTCTTAGGACCTCAGGAATGATGCTATAGAGAATAATACCATGCCTTTGGCCCTAAATAGACCACTAAGGAATCTAGAGCCCTAAATAATGCCTCAAAGCACCATGCATGGCTTTGCAAGGGTATCCACTGAGCTTTGTATCTAGGTATTAGGTCCTCGAGGTCTTGGACATGGTCAGTGGAAGAAATTTGAACCTTGGGCCTTAAAGAAATCTTTTATCTATCCAAGAATAAGAAAGTTTCCTCCAACAACCAAACATGGCCTCTTGAGGGTATCATTGGCCTATGATTAAGAATAACAATTCTAGTAGGTGGGTTTTAAAAATATGTATGTGTCTCAATGCCTTGGGAATGACATTCTAGGGGAAAGACCATTCCTTTGGCCCTAAAGAAACTATTAAGGAATCCAAAACCATGAATAATGCATTAAAGAACCATGCGTTACTTTGCAAAGGTATCCATGGCACTATGTATCCAAGTATTGGGGACTTGGGGGATTGGAAATGGTCATGGGAGGAGGCCTGAAGCTCAATCCATAAAGGAATCTTCTAGCCATCCAGGGATAAGAAGGTTGTATCCACCAACAACTCATGGCCTTTTGAGGGTCATTAGCCTATGATTGAGGATGTCAGTAACATTAGGGTTTTTTAAGGAGTATGTACATGTCTCGGGGTGTTGGGAATGAAGTTCTAGGGAGGAAGACTGTGTTTTTGGCCCTAAAGAAATCATTGAGGATTCCAGAGCCATGAACAATGCCTCGAAGAACCACACATGACTTTGCAGGGGTATCCATGTCACTATTTATCTAGGTCTTGTAGCCTTAGATGATTCGATATGGTCAATGAAACAAACCTAAACATAGGGCCCTAAAGGAAGATTCTATCCATCCATGTCTAGGAAGGATGCCTCCACCAACCACATATGGACTTCTGAGGGTATCATTGATCTATGATTAGGGATGTTGATGCCATTAGGTGGTTTTGAGAAATAGAAACGTGTCTCAAAGCCTTGGAAACAACACTCTATAGAAGAGGACCATGCCTTTGACCCTAAAGAAACCATTTAGCAATATAGAACCATTAATAATGCCAAAAAGAACCACACATGGCTTCAGAGTGTATCTGTGGTGCTATGCATCCAAGTCATTCGGACTTAGGGCATTGGACATGGTAAAGGGAGGAGACTTGAACCTCAGGACCTAAAGGAATCTTCTATCCATCCAAGGATAAGAAGGATACCTCAATAATCCACACATAGCCTCCTGAAGGTAGCATAAACTTATGATTGAGGATGTTAGTACGATTAGATGTTTGTGAGTAATATATACTTGTGTCAAGGAATTGGGAATGATATTCTAGGGAATAAGACTATGTGTTTATCCCTAAGTTAATTCCCAATGCATTTAGAGCCTTGAACAATGTGTCAAGGCATCATGCATAGCTTCGTTGGGGTATCCATCACACTATGTATCTAGGTATTTTCCCTTCGGGCCTTGGACATGGTTAATAGAGGACACTTGATCCTCGATCCCTAAAGGAATATTCTAGCCATCTAAGGCTAAGGAGGTGGTCTTCACCAACCACACATGGTGACTTGAGTGTATTATTAGCATATGATTTAGGATTTCAATGACAACCTCGTGGCCTCCTATGATATCACTCGTGACCTCCTATCATATCACTCATGACCTCCTATGATATATCTATTTTTAAGTGGGGAAATGTGTGCCAATAAGACTTTTTAAGCTCTAGGTATGGATGTAAGCACCCTAGACATGGCTAGTAGAGAAAAATAAAGAATTACGTTGTAAGGGAATTTTCTAAGCATCCAAGGCCATCATCAATGCCTTAAGGAACTACACTTGATCTTTCAAGGGTATCCTTTTTCGTTGACTATGGATCTCCATGCCATAGTAATCTTTGAGCACTAGACACGCACTAGTTAGGGTGCTTGGGGCATTGACATAGTAAAGGGAGAAATACTAGGGCTCATGCCATAAAAAATATTCTATACATCTATGAAAAAGAATGATGTCTCAAACCACAACACATCCATAAGCTTCCTCCAATGGATGACATCAAGCTAAGGAGATAACTCAGACCTTATTTCCTGAAAAAAAAATAGGGATCAAAGGCTAAGAATGACACCCTGAACCACCACATATGATATATAAAGGGGATATATGGCCTCCATATGAGCATATTCGAACACAATTAGGAGGTTTTGAACACCAAGTATGAGTCATAAGGGCCTATAGATATTTGGAGGAATAAACCAAAGCCTTAAGTCCTATAGGTAACTTTGAGGACTCAGAGTCCTTAGACCACAACACACACCTATATAGGGAATATTTAACTTATAAGTGGGGATATAGATATTTTTTCAGAGGTTTGGAGAACCAAACTAATATCTCAGATTATAGAAATTGTCAAAGAATGATACTTGGGCCTTAGGTCCTAAGGGAAGCTTATTGGGGTTGAGGGCCATGATCAAGGCCTCAAACTGCAATAATTCTTGTCTACTATGGATACATGTACTTTAAATGAGGATGGGATCGGAATTAGTAGGTTTTAATCCCGATATATAGGTCATGGATCTAGATAAGGTGAATGTAGAAATCCTAGGACATATTCCCTAAACATACACACCTAGGGATAAAGGGCTAGCAAGGAGGTTGGAAACCACCACATAGGACCTATTTAAGGGGTGTTTGTCTTCCAGGGGTGTATATTAAATCCATTAGGAGGTTTGATATCCATGTATGTATCTCAATGCCATATAAATGGTTGGGAAGGATCCAATGCCTTAATTTATAAAGAAAGCTTATAGGGATCAAGGACCATTAATATTGCCTCAAATTACAACACATGCCCTCTCTAAGGGATATACAACCTCTAAGTGGAAATATGAGAGACATTAAGAGGTTTTGAGAACTAAGTATGACTCTTAGTGGAAATATGAGAGCCATTAATATGTTTTGATAACTAAGTATAACTCTCAATATCTTGGAAATATATAGGTGAGAAAAAATTATAAGGTTCAAAGTCCTTGGATGGCATCTCATACCTCCACAGAATAGCCCTATTGGATATATTTATCCTCTAAATTTGGGTATGGGTGGCATTAAGAGGCCATGAATGAGGCCTCAAAACATCACAACAAATATTTTATCTCTTACTAGTTATATGTGTTCCATCAGGAGGTAGTTGACATCATGGATTGGTCTTTGGGCCTATATGGCTTAAGCACTAAAGGAATTTTCTAGGGCTTGAGGGCCATTAACAAGGCCTTAGTCATAATAGAATATTTTTTTAGAGGATATTGGATGGGACATGCAGAGAGTGTGAGAAGATTTGAAGCCCACAAGAAAAATCCCTTTGTCTGTTTGAAGGCCCATGAAGGCAACAAACACTACAATCCCCAACATGTCCTAATTTATTGCCTAAACAATCTGTTTTTTTTTCATCTGATTCAATATGTCCTAATTTATTGCATAGATTATGTTCATGTTTAACAATTTTAGTATTTACCTGATGAAGTCGTGAGCATTTGCAACGTTTGTAGCATGAACAACAACTGTTGGAGGAACAACAACTCTTGGACGTGGAGGAGGAGCAACACTAACACCAACATGTTCTCCTTTCCTTTGAACCCTTGATGATCAATCCACAATTCTTGTGGTAGCACTGAAGAAGAATGGTGTTAGGAAACAAAAGCTATGAAAGGCGGTGAAAGATGAAAGATGAAGACGGTGTCAGTGATGGTGGCAGCTAATAAGATCGGATAATGGCAAGTGATAATAACGTGTCACAGTTCATTAAACAATTGACGTAGTTCATTAAATGGCCAAAGCTTGCCACCTAAAAACATACAACAAAATTGAAAATAAAACTATGTAGAGAGAAACATGGCATAAACTAATTGTAAAAAGCTTGAAAAGTTGCCAATATGATCTAAACTCACTACACGCCTCCATGTGTTAAAAATCAATATTGTTTCTAAAGTGAAACTTCACATAACTTAATAAATTTTAATATACCAATATGATTTAAATCACAAAACACACGAATCTATGCAAATCCATTCCTAAGAGTCCCTACAAAGCATGAGGCAAGGACTAATAAATATATTACATCTTAACCATAACTTTTTATGATGTTGTTTACCCTTAACGTGCAATTGGTAGTCTAATATTTAATGCCCTTAATTTGATACACTTTATCTTACATTTATTATTCACGACAACACTAGTTAGAGCTAAGCAACCACAAACATTAACTCCTTCAAATAAATTAATCATATTAAAAAATTAAAAAAATAAAACCATAAAAATATGCCTAGTCACACATCTTTAAATAATTTTTAAAACATAAATAAAATTTTACTATTTATCTAAACTTAATAAAGTTTTACTATTTATCTAAACTTTAAGTAAAATAGTCTAATCTTTAATTCCTTTAAGTTGAAACACTTCATAAATGTATTTTAAAACATAAATAAAGTTTTACTACTTATCTAAATTTTAAGTAATAATCTAATCTTTAATTCCCTTAAGTTGATATAGTTTATCTTACATTTATTATTCACGGGATCATGGACCATGGCTAGAGTTGAGTAGCCCCAAACATTAACTCTTTCAAATAAACTAATCATATTAAAAAACGGAAAAAATAAAATCATAAAATACGACTTAGTCACATATATTTAAATAGCTTTTAAGACATAAATAAACATTTACCATATATTTAACCTTTCCCTAAAATAAAGGTAAACAATAACCTTCCACAAACATTTTCATCTTTCTACTTAGTCACATATCTTTAAATAGTTTTAAAACATAAATAAACATTTACTATATATTTAACCTTTACCTAAAATGTAGGTAAACATTCACTTCCACAAAAAATTTCATTAGTTCAAGGCCTCGAGAGTCGAATCCAAGACTTTGCAAGATCTCATTGCATTTGGTCGATATTTCTGTACTTTGCAGCTTCCCGCCCTTGGGTGATACTGAGCTGGGAAATTTTATTCTTATTCAACAATTTATCCTTACCTCCACAACTCTCCCGCAAAAATCCTGACCCCAAACTTTCCCTCTATTCCTTTGATTTTCAAACCTCCACTCCTTCCCGCAAAAATCCTGAGCCCGAGCTTTCCCTCTATTCCTCTGGTTTTCAAGCCTCCACTTCTTTGGCTCGCCTGACCCATTTTCCTTGCTACCCACAAACTAATTCGAGCTATGTGCAATCGATCACTTAGCTCAAGCTTTCTCTCTATTCCTCTAGTTTCAAGCCTCCACTCCTTTGGCTTCTCACACCCATTTTCCTTGCTACCCACAAACTAATTCAAACTATGTGCAATCGATCACTTAGCTCAAGCTTTCCCTCTAGTCCTCTCGTTTTCAATCCTCCACTCCTTTGGCTCCCCGGACCCATTTTCCTTGCTACCCACAAAGTAATTCGAGTTATGTGCAATCGATCATTTAGCCCACTTAGCCACCTCTTCACCGTCTGCAGTCTCTATTAAAATTGCCATTCCAGAGGATCCCAACGGGGTCGAGAGTTCGATTACCGCTGGCGGAAAAATGAACTCGAAGTGCTGCGGTACCTGGAACCCTGACTGCCCGAACCAGAGCCGGCGAAGTTAAGGAAGCCAGAGATATGGTGACGTAGCTGTTTGAGCTTCCCCGATTGAGGGTTTTCTCATGAATGGGAGTGATGCTGGTAGCGGAGAAGCGGCGGATACTGCGCAAGAGCCATTACCCTTGCCTAAAACCCTAGAGGATGTAGATACTGTGTTTCAAAAGGGATGCAATGCATTGAAAGAGGATGTGGATACTCTGTTTCAAAAGGGATACTCTGTCCATGCCGTTTATTTTCTGAGCGGAGCACCGGAAATCAGGTTTGATTTGCTTTGGACATGTGGTTAGAATTATTTTGCTTTTATCTAGCATTTTGGGTTTACTGTGTCAAAGCCGCTTGGATTTATATGAGACTAATAAGGTTACCTGAAATTGATAGTCAAATTAAAATGCATAAGCTTCATTACAATGTTTTTACCTCCCTAAAAACAAGGGTCTTTACGTTTCAGAAGGTTTTTTAAATTGGCTGGACCAACACAAAATAAGAAACTAGCTCATTTGGCAGATGTCAAAGTCAAAGACAATGGAGTATCTCGCCAAAGACCCAGATTTTATACTGCACCCGAAATGCCGTTTGTGTTATATGGGCAGTTGCCAAAGCCAATGGAAAATGAGCACCCCTCTCTTAAGGTCCCGGTCTGTTGTTTTGGGGTGGACTTGTATTCTCAAGTACAGATACTTAGGTTGAAAGTGTTCTCTATTTCTAGATTCAGTAAATCTGTATAGTATCTATTTTCTGAGAAAATTGGAAAAACAGGTCCATGCGAAAAACAAAACCACTTAAACGAAGCAGACCAAAGAACCATTTAAAAATATAACATTCATACCGCATGGCATAATGGAACTGGGAAAAGAACAAAGGAAAACAAAATAAATACAAACAGATCCTACTTGTAAATAGAAGAACTGTGAAAACGCAGTCTTTGTGTTTTTTAAACCACAGTTTTTATTGCAATTATGGAATAAACCAAAAAAATAAAATGTAGTCCTCAGACTGGGTTCATTTGGCCATGAAGGAAACATTTAATAATTCGTAGTGCAAAATTTGAAGGCCAGCGACACTCACTATTTTAACTTTATAAAAGACATCAATATTCAATAAAATAGGAGAACTGTGAAAACGCAGTCTTTGTGTTTTTTAAACCACAGTTTTTATTGCAATTATGGAATAAACCAAAAAAATAAAATGTAGTCCTCAGACTGGGTTCATTTGGCCGTGTGGTTATTCAATGTGGAGGACATTGTGTGCATGAGACATTTCTTCACGGTATCTTTTGGTAAACCACTTGACTATATTTCTGATGATTTTTCAGTGTGACAAAACAAGTTTACAACGGTAGAAGTCAGCCTTGCTGCTGATTGGTGGATGAACAACTTTGCCCTGGGCTGTGTTATGCAACTAAGCATGCGAAAAATATTTCCAATAATCATGCACTATGTAATCCCATATGGTGCACTAGCTATGAATTTAAATAAAACAGTGAGATTGTGCATTCAACTTGGCTTTAAATAAACATGCATGTAATTGAATGAAAATGTTACTCATAACTACCATGCATGGGACAGAGCCACTAAACTAGACTGTGGAGGTAATTCCAGTTTGAGTGTATTTTTTCATGCTATTAATTTAATCAGTGTGGAGTGGCTGCTATTTTGTTTTACTCCTATGTGCTTGATTACTTCTGTTGAAAGCTTACATCACATTTTGTTCCAGGAATTGTCTGCTAAGAATGGAGATCTGTTGGGACAAAGCCGGATGTGTCATCAGTGCCAAAGGAATGATAAAGAGGGCGTAGTTTTCTGTTCTAATTGCGAACGAAAGCGCTATTGCTTCAACTGCATTAAAAGATGGTTCGTTTCTCATCAGAAAAACCCAGGGATAAGTTCATTGAAAAAAAGAAAATGCTTTTGTTCACCTGTAGGACTTTGGAGAATATATATTATCTTTGAATAATACTTATAAAATTTGAGTGTCTTCTTGATATTATGCAAAGTGTTTACTAAATTTCATAAGCCAAATAACGTTACCTAATATAAATTGCCATAAATATTCCATTTCAAAGGTTAATATTTCAGGTTTTTAAAGCACACCAAAATCGTAAAATGCTGAATGTTAGATATTAAAATCGTTGCTGCACTCAATTATGATGTTCTTTAAAGCATATAATATTAATCTGATTGTTGATTTTGGCATGGTCTTAAGCCCTATTCTTGCTTGTTTTAATCTATATGTGGGTTTGGAATGGGAAACATAGGTACCTACCCTGAACAGACTAGAAAGGACATTGAGAAGTCTTGTCCTGTTTGTCGTGGGAATTGTAATTGCAAGGCATGCTTGCGTGAAGATGGTCGCCTGAAGGTAATTGGTTTGTATTTTTTAACTGTAAATGTAATTGATGCAGACATGCAGTTAAAAACTGACTTCTTTTTTCTGTTTGGTCAGGCTATTGTGAAGGAAACAAATAACGCCGAGAAGATAATCCATTTAAGGCACCTGCTATATATGGTTTTTCCTGTGCTGAAGCAAATTCGGACTCAGCAGTGCTTGGAACAAGAGTTGGAGGCGAAGATTCGAGGTAGATAAATTAGTGTGTTTCCTAAACAAGTGGGAGTTATTATCACCTTCTACTTCTAGAATTTAACAATCATGCTGTAATTACATTTTTATCAGGAGTAGCATCAGTAACAGAAGTTCCGAGGGCCAAACTCAATCCAGATGAGCGCCTGTATTGGTATGCAGATTTTCATTCATTAACTTGTCAAATGAAATATTAATACATACCTGTTCTAATCATGATGTCAACTTATATATTGTTCAATAAGAACTTTTTGAGAGTAGGGCCATAGCAAACAGTGGTTATCTGACATACCAGTCCAATGCGTTTGCGATTTTTTGCAGTAACAACTGTACTACATCTATTGTTGATTATCACAGAAGCTGCTCAAATTGTTCTTATGATCTCTGTCTCATTTGTTCTCGTGAACTTCGAGAAGGTTGCCAGCCTGGTGGTGATGAAGCAGAGTCTGCTCAACAGAAATCCAGTCGAGAGCTATTGCCCATGTTCGAGACAGTCATGGTGCTTTAGCAAGAAGATCTGGCTGGGAAAGCTCGTCTCATGCCTTATTTTCTGTGTGAGAGCATAGATATAATTAAATAGACAAAGACATGTACAGGCATCAGTTTTGAGCTATAACAATGTTAAGGACATTGTCACCTCGTGACTCTTGTTTGGTTGGCACTTAACTTTGTTGGTATATGTTGATAGCATACGATACGGGGTTAATATATTTTGTGGGAAACTATACTTATCGTTGATTGGCTGTTCTTATAATGGACCGTAGATAGTACTGAACACATTGTCATTCCATAGGTTTAGTTCGACTGATGGAAATGAGGTGTTCTTCTCGTAAAATTGTGCCATGTGTATTATGCTATTACATAAAATGAAAAAAATATGACATATCTAATGTCAAAAAAGGAAAAAGGAAAAAAAGAAACAAGGAAAATGTACTTTCATGCCTCTGTGTAGTTGCTTAAGAGCCGGGTTAAGATGGGTTCACTTTAGTGAACTTGTAACTAATAAATGGAACTCCTATACCATTATAAATTGATCTTCATTTTTCATGGTGATAGCTTTTATTTGGAAAGCATTAACTGGGTTGTGTTAAGAATCCTTGGTTTGTTTGTTTATTCATGTTATAGTCAATTAACCATAAACTATTACGTGATGCTTTTGTGTTTCAGAATTCTAAAAAAAATAAAATTAATTCTTTGATTTTAATCTTTACATATAGCTTTTTTGTTTTTTGTTTGTCATTTTAATTAAAATCATTACAACTTCTTTTTATCCACACTCATATTGTTAGTTGTCCAAGTTTTATATATTATGTTTAGGTTTCTATCTATTTTATTTGTTAGATCAAATATTGTAATGTTTCTGGCCTATTTTATTGCAATATAATGTCTAACCTTCAATAAACAAGAGGGTCACAGGTTTTGGTGATCTTGCTCTAGAGTTTGTTACAACTTATTATAAGTATGGAAGTGCACTTCTTTACAAAGCTTAGGATGAAGTTGATCCATTTAATGAGTGCTCCTCTAGCTTACGGATGACAAAGACTTTGTTGATGGTATTAAATCTATGGATTAATGAAATATATATATATATATATATATATATATTTTTTTTTTTTTTTTTGGCACCACTTATTATTTTATGGTGCTTTGCACCACTTGTTATTTTATGGTGCTTTGCACCATATACAATTTTGGGTATAATAATAATAATAATAATAATAATAATAATAGTAGTAATATTAATATTTTTGGTGTTTTGCACCACAAAGTCTGAATCCACGTTGGATTGGTTTTTGGTGTTTTGCACCACAAAGTCTCAATCCATGTTGGATTGGTTTTTGGTGTTTTGCATCACAAAATCTTAATCCACCTAGGATTGGTTTTGGTGGTTTGCACCATACACCATGGAATGCCACATATTCATTTAACACCAAAATTAACTTTTTTACAAACACCACTTTTGCACCATAAATCTTAGCACCACTTGCGTATCCCCACATTATCCCCACTTTTGCACCACTATTTGAAAATTGAGGATTTCCCAATTCCTTTACAAATAGTGGTGCTAATGTGAGGCTAAAATGCCTTTTTTCTTGTAGTGTTCAAAAAATATCTCTGCAAACAAAGCCGATAAATGTAATTAGAATATTAAGGATAAGCAAGCGTAACTTATGGATTTTGTTTTAAAGATAAGCAATTTACCTGCCATAACTCCTGCAGAGACGATCTGACCAAGTCGAGGTCCTTCACAGAAAAAACTTAGTAAGATAACACAACGTAGATAGTGATAGGGAAAGACAACATCGTCTATGAAAGGAGTTTTCGAGATCCTTACCATTGCAATTCTTCTTGTGTACACCATCATGACAAATGCAATAATTCTCATAACTATGATTATTTTTATAATAACATCTTCCTTCATTGGCTTGACATGAAAGACAATCATCTGGTAGAGACCACGTAAATTGGGTACTTCTTTGTTAGAGTTGTTCAAAATTCTTATCCGCGCTAATGTTGTAGCTTTTGTCAGCTGGAACGATTATAACATACTCTTTGCAACGAGGAATGTCATTGGAGTCTTCCCAATCAACCGTTTCTCAGGGTAGAAGAAGTACTCAAAGTCTTCATCTCCACAATCGAGCCTTGTGACATTTTTGTCGATCTCCCCATGCTGTCATGAACATTCATAAAATGTTCCCTATTTGTATCCTTGTGAAAGACTGAACAATCCACCGTAGTTGGTGATTAAGTCATGCATGTAGTAAATGGATAAGGACTCAATGTGTCAATTGCCGATTTGTAAGGTTCCAGTAGAGTTGAATGATTGTATGATCTGTCCAATGGTCTGATTCTCCTCGTTGTTAATTTCAATGGTCTGATTCTCTGAGCAGTTAGAAAATACAACGCCACAGATTCCGAATGGATATTGGATGGTGGGATTACCACATATGGAAGGAGCACAATCACTATAAGATGGATAATCTTCTTCAGTATCGAGCTGATTGTCGAACTGGGTGATGTGGAAAGTAATAATGAGAATAAGAATAATAATAACACTTCCAATATAATTGAGGATGTCCCAGTGGGAGTTCATTTTCGCCTGGGCCAACACAGAGTGAGTTTGTGATGGAAACTGAAGAATTGCAAAGAGATTTAAGAGAAGGGAGGAGAAAGAAAGACAAAACTCTATCGAAGAGGATGGAAAAGCGAGTGTATTATGTTTGACTCGACCAACTATCACACATAAGTAGGACGATTGCAAAATTAACGCAAAAGCGGGAGGAGGATGGAAAAGCCAGTGGGTTGTCTTACTCGACCAACAATGACGCGGATGTTGGAAGAAGACTTGAAAAAGTCGATGTTTCTGATTTGACCCACAATCAATTGGACAGCTTGACCTCATTGTCATAGAGATTAAGCGGAAATATAATACATCCAGGGGCCAGGGGAATGAGTTCCCTTTTCCGAGTGTGTGATGAAAACTAAAGAATTGCATTAAAAGTGGGTGGATTGTGTTAGACTTGACCAACAACACATGCAAAATCAACGTGGAAGTGGGAGGATGGAAAAGCCCGTAGATTGTCTTTACATGACCAGCGGCCACGCGGATGTCGGGAGAAGGCTTACGTTGCTTACAAACAAGCAAAATTGGGTATCAAATGTTTCTTTAGATTGCTCACGAACAAGAAAAATTGGGTATCAAACGCTGCCTTTGATGTCGTCATCCTGTAGTGGACAGAGTTTAAAAAAGAAACCTTGATCTCAACTGCAAAAAATTAGAAGTCAACTAACTTTACCCTATTCGGCCATTGAAGAGTCCTTCATACCTGGACATATAAGATAAACCCTGAACAGTAATTCACACAAATGGAAATTGAGAGCTCTAGAATCTTGACTTGATGCTATCGTCACCGGTGCCCCCATTTTAACACTGCACATCCAAAACAAACAACATAAAATTAATACCCAAACTAACTAAAATTCAGATGAAGAAATAGCTAAATGAGTAAGGAGAAATGTTAAATTGTACCTGTGTGTGGGTAGATGAAAGGGCATGGCACCAAGAATAACAACCCTATAAACCCACCACAAGGATTAACAAATTATTTAGTCCATACTTTAATGACTACTGTAGAAAAATAATACGCACTTAACCAGTTTACCTCTTCCATGAGGTGCTTGACGTGTAAAACTAAATCCTTCATTAACGACTACTGTAGAAAAATAATATGCACTTAACCAGTTTACCTCTTCCATGAGGTGCTCGGCGTCTAAAACTAAATCCTTCATTTCCTGCTCTGTGGGCCAAAGGGCCAGTCGAAAATCTAAGAGACCAAATACTTTGAGAAATCGCAACAATAAAATGGTTTGCACCCGTAGAACGAGGCATAGAGATCCATGGACCCAGGCATAGAGATCCAAGCAAGGTGATCAAATGCCAAATGTAAAGATTGAACGGACCCTCCACTTTCGTACCCTTGTAGTTTTAATGAACTGCGGTGCTTTAAATGTTGAAGGCAGTAGTGTCAACTCTTCACCTTCCAAGCCGTCGGATGCCCAATAACCAATATTTATCATTATATTTATTGCACAGAGATTTTCGCAAGAGCTACCAAGCACAGACGCCAACGTCAGCCCGCCTATAAAGGCCCGCTCCAGAGCCCGAGAAACCCAGAGCAGCTAATACTTGCAAAACTGATGCAAGATGTCATAGGACACCAATCATATACACTGAACTATATACATTAGCAAGATAATGTACGGGACACATGGTGACTGAAATCCACTCTTCAAATATCGAGGAAAAAATCAAATGTTGTAACAAAGTTAAACTTTGTAAGTTGGAAAAATTTGCCACACCGACCATTTAATATGTCCAAAATGGACACAAGATGTCACAGACATAATAAATCATTCATTTCATTTGAAAATGTAGAATACATCAAAATTTCATTGTATATTAAAAGCAATGTAATCCAATTTTTTCAATATAGTGATAAAATTTGCATCGTTCACTCTCCTTTTTAATAAGTAATGTACAACGCAAAAACTCATATAGAGGAAATTTTAGAAACATAAAAAATACTTGACAATATGAAGAAATCAATTGAAAAACATTTATAACGAGTCGAGATTGAGTCGAAAAGTAATAGAAAAATCAATGTTGGATGAAAATGGATTACAATCTATGCAATGTTTAACGAACATAGAGATTGATAAATGCAAAAGATGGAGTGAATCTAAAAAATATGTTCATGAATACCAAAACTATTATATTGAATCACTTCAATAACCAACTTCACTCTTTTCGTAGAAGAAGCAAATAAATACTTATAAAATAACACAACAAAAAAAATATTCTCATGATGCACATCCATTCATTCGTAGGAACAACCTAACCAATATTGAGCTCCACCAAGGGAAGCAATCCCTTTATATATGTTTCTAGTCGCTCAACTATGTGAACCAAAGGAGAGACATACCCCCCTGTAAGAAACAATCATTAGGGGAGGTGTATTTTCTGTCTCGAGTGGATACATGTGCACTTATTCAGGTTGGTGGTGGATCAGTGGTGTCGAGGCGGATGTGTCCTTCCTTTTCTCAATCAAAGCCCCTGGAGTTTGAAGAGGGTATGATTTACCTTATGAATGAATAGGGAAAGAAAGAGTGGGATCCGCCTAAGCAGGGGTCGATGGTGATGGTGGAAACAGCTTGGATAAGAGTTTAACTCAATAGTGGAAGCAACTTGAGCAAGGGTGAAGAGTTACTCCATTTCAAACTTGTGATTTCGATATGAGTGGTTTAAAGTACCTCTTCCCCTTGAACCTAATTCGTGGGCCAAATGACAAGCTTAGTTTATCACTATTCTTGCAAACACTGATAGTGATATCAAATAATAAGGCAAGTTCTCCACCTATGATTTTTGGGGGCCTTTGAGCAGTACATTCATCTCTCTATAAATACCAATGGAGCCATTCGAGATAGATGGATGAAATCTTCCAGTCAAGTCTCCATATCAACCATTCACAAACCCAATGAAAGAGGTAGTGACCCACCATCTCGCTTACTAGCATGAATCTCCATGTCTCACTTCTTAATGATGAAGTAAATATTGATAAAAAAAGTGATCAAGGTACTTGCTCCAACATGAGCCTTGATAATTATGTCTATTCACATACCTGACTAGCTAACTCAATCGATTCTCAATTAAATCCCAGAGCTACCCGTGCCTTGGCATGAGCTCCCCCCCCTATCTAACTACCATAACTGTAGCATCTACTAAAACACAAAACAAGGCAGAAATATGAAATTGAAATAGGCTCGAGAATCAATGATGATGGTGGAAGTAGGCACAACATAAGCATTATGCAAGGTCAACGAGTTTGGAAATTATAATAATGACAAACAAAATTTTAAAGTTTAAAACCACTTAAGTTCCAAACTTTCAACTTGCATAATCACATTTCCAAAATCCAATAACAATTTGATTAACCACAATTCCAAATCCAATTTCATAATCACATTTCCAAATTCCTATAACCAAAATCCAGATCCCCTAATTCCAATCACTCAACAACATTAATTATAAATTAGTGCAAAAAATGATTAATCGATTCTAATTCTAATTTCTGATCATCTAGTGCACAATTTAATTCCATATTATGTGATTGTATTCTCTATTAATACATTACTTATTGACCTTACACATAGACTATTTCGGAGTTGAGAAGGAATAGTTGTCAAGCTGCATTAAGCGTTTGAAGCATGTTGTTTCAACTATGATAGCCTACTAAAACACAACCATCATTGATGCATTTATTTGCTACTAGGCTACTAGCTTACCACAACAAATTATCAATTAATGCTTTATTTGCTACCAGACTATGAACTTACTAGAGGTGTTTGTCAATTAATTCTTGGCAATTAGGGTTGCATCCTATGTCACGGGTGATTATTGGTTATAACTTTGTGGCAAAGAGTGGAAATGTATAGACTCCTGGCATTTATGGATCACATTTGTAAATATAATACAAATTTTCCTTCAAATTTAACCTAGGAGAAAGAGCTACCAAATCACCTTATTTTGAGAAGTTTTTTCAATCAAATCCCTTCATTTTGGATAATCCTTTTAACCAAAAAATTGAAGCATATAACTATACCAAAAGAGTGTGTAAATCTGACTTCCACATGTCACACACTCTCTTCTCAAAGTTTGGAAATCTTGTTGTATCATTCTCCTCCATTAATATATTGATGTACAATCTCATTCAATTATGCTCTAATCCTCTAGGATCTATCTAGCCGTAGTTTATGAAATCATGAATCCATGGCTAGTAGCACAACCACCTTACAATATAGCACATGTCCCATCCAACAAATGATCATTATTGCATACAATAAACTAGACAAGGCTTTGCAAAACATGGTTTTGGAGGATTCGAACCCTGAAAGGGGACAAGGTTGTGGAGCAGAATTTTGAAGGCTTGCACAATATCTCGATGGCCTCTTGCCTACAACAATGAAGAAAATTTCCATATGCAAATCCAAGAAAGATGATTCTATTATGAAAGGAATAGTAGTGATGGCAATGCAACCATCCTATGGTCCTAGGAAATGAGCATTTAAGTCTTCCTCCCCAATGCATCCATGATAGAAAATAAAAATATAAGTATTATATCATGTCAATCATGTTATCAGTAATAGCACATATAGTTAATTAATACTAGTGTAATTGTATAGTTAGTCGAAGATCCAAACCACATAATTATAGTTTTAATAAATTTTATAAAATCAAATACAACATGTTAGTGCTAAAAGATGCACTCCGACTGCAGAGAGAGCATGGCTAGCACATCTTAATGTTCAAGGTAAATATTGATTGAATTGAGTGGGTATGTGGTTGTGTAATGGGCCAAAAGATTAATGCAAACAGAGAAAGCATAAGACAATTGAAAACTTCAGACTTTGAAAATAACATAGATTACTGAACAAAAGCAAGAATGATATCAGGGATGAATTAGGTTCAAAGTTGATTAATAACAGAAGGAACAAACAGTTCAAACATGTGTTAAAATGAAGAACTATGTTTAGAAAAACATTCCAAACACAGAAAAGGAAGAACATTACATCACAGTATTGAGCATGCATAGAGAAAATATCAATATGAAGGAATTCGTTATTGTGACAGTTTTAACAAAACCACATAATGTTCAAACTCAATGATGGCTAAACCCGATTCATGAAAACAAGATCTCATATTCAGCTTGACATGGCTCTCCGTAGAAATTACAGAGCATAGTCTTCCCAACTTTCTATAATAAGCCTCTTGGCCAATTTTACAACACACTCAGCCTCTCGGCTGGAACCTCCTCTTGTTTTACATTCTAGATGTGTGGATATATATAGAAGAATACAATCAACCAACAGTTACAAGTTTTAAGGAATAAAATCTTATCACCAAGTTCAAAAATAGAATAAATCTCGATCTGCCACAAGAAATCTGGAACTGTTTCTTTGTTGTCAAGTGCCCTGCCACTTCATTTATCCAACAAATAGGAATCAATTTTAATCTCTGTTTTAACTGAGAGTTGTTTGATCCATGACTCAAAATATGCTAGATCCTTGTTAATGATAATAATCTTCTGCTACCATATGTCTTGTTATTCAATTGAATCTGCACTTTGATGTGTTGGAAATAGTTCAATCGACTGCTAATCTAATGCCTGGAAATATAGACCTGACTTTGTTTTGACCAACTGCTGATTCATAATTGCTGCCTTCAAATAATGGAATTAGTTTCTAGGAACGAGGACCTATCACTTAAATTATTGCTTAAATCTTGATATTGATTTCTTCCTCGAATCTCAAAACCAATGAACAATTTCCATACAATAAACAATAAATGCCCATAGCTATACTCAAGCAACTCTAAAATTAGAAGATACAGAGAAACTGTATCTTTCCTGCCAGTAAGCATCATAACACTGTTGATTGAGGACTTATACCTGATAATCACACAGATTTGAACCAATCTTTCTTCAACAGTATCCAATGAAACTCGAGCTTTGAGCAATTGGCGATTTTGTGAGTTGTTTTTGGGTGCAATCGCCTTTGGATGGCGATCATTAATATATTCACATGCTGGAAATTTGCTACTCTAAATCCTCGCCTTTAAACAATGGATACTTATTAACAATTGGAAGTGTTAAACTCTAGCATCTGGATGTCCCGTCAACACCTCAACATGGACATGGATGCTCAATACTAGATTGAGGTCTGGAATGAAGGCATTCAAAACTTTATCCTGGCACAAAGTGATTTCAGTACATTATGTTTGTAGCTGCTAATGCTTCTTATCGACACGTTGTGTGGTCTTTTGAACCTGTGGACTTTCTCATGTAAACAACTTTGTAATAGTGTTGCTTTGATGACATTTGCACTCGGGGCTTGATGCTTGGATTCTTTCTTTGATGCTGAGTTGTTGGCATGTAGAGTGCTTAGCATTACTTCATGACCTTCTCCCTTATTGCACCCAAGACTTGGCATTTGGTGGTTGACCTTGGTGAGAGTGCTTTTGAAGTGGTGGTTGGTGGAAAAGAACTTCGACAAGTTGACAAAAACTCAAGGTTTTGACAAAGATGCTAATGGAATTTCTGGTGGCAAAAATTGGAGTCCCTCTTTAGATGTGCACTGTCTAGAAACTAGCAATGTTTGGTGGGGCAGATCCTGGTACCAACACAACACATAGCAAAGTCACATCGTAACAAAAAAATAAACTATTGTAGTATTGAAACAAATTAACTAACATTAAAAAAGTTATTTTCATTTATTTTTTCTCTAAAGATCTTATATTTGAATAAAAAATAATTATAAAAACATCGATCTCGAGTCGAAAGTCCATCAATATCTTGTTGTATAATCTCATTCGATTAATAATTGAATGAGATTTCACTATTGACTTTATTAGAAGCTTAAGTTTGTTGCACAATTTTATCGATATATGAATTTAGATCCAAGTTAATTGTATTTGGGTTCATTAATTATCTAGGACAGTGAAAGTGAAAGTTAAGCTGTGTGTTGTGGATGTGTTCGGAGTTGAACATTGAGAAACAAGATGGAATAAACTACATGTAATGTGGCAATAATATTTAAGCTTAATTTTAATTTTTTTAAAGTTTTACCATGATTTAAATTTTGATAAATAATGTTGATGGAATGTGTGGTAGACTCTCTTAGACTTCCGCTTTTGTTGCTACCTAATTGTCCATTCTCAACCATCTAAAAATTTGTCAGGAAAAAATTGAAGCAACCCTTTAATTGCAAAGTTGCAAAATAATGGTCAATTTCATTATCAAAAGGACTGATACAATTTTTTTTTTTTGCATGGAAAAATTTGTTGTGCCTTTCTATGAAGGGTAAAATAGGATGTGAAGGGCATTGAAGGCTTCAAATTTGAAGCTTGCAAGTTCTGGTCTATCATAGACTTGATGAAAACTTCAAATTTTAGAGTTGGGGGCATGAAAAAGCTTGCAGTAAGGTTTGCCACCTCTTAGGTGCCCCAGTTGGGCAAATAGGAAATTATGGACAAAGACAGAAGGATAGGTGTCAAAGCACATTTCTCATTAATTCAAATGTACAATATATACATTGAGTTGTCCCTTGGATTCATCTTCCAAGGTGACTCTTAGACTCCTCGGTGACTCTTGTCTCCCTTTTCACATTAATATTCTTCACACCGAGGTTTAGGCTCCAACAAATCCACCCTTAATTAGAATGGGTTTATGTGATTGTGATTGAGTCATTTACAATAGTAAGTACTAGAGTGCTTAACAACTCTAATGTTTCTTCGGTTTGAGACATTGTGAGGACTATGTGAGGCCTCCTTGTGTAGGAAGGACCAAGTAGACTCAATCAGACTGATAGCTTCTTGCAACTCCACCCTTTATAAACAAGACTCAACATATTCAAACTCAAAAGGTGAGGGGTCTCGGTCTCAGCAAAAAATGCACCCACATACAATGTGCAATTCAACTTTTTCTTCAATTTTGGTACTATACAAAAACATATATGCAAGTACCAAAAAAATGCACTAGAACTTACAAACAAACAATAGTTTGCAAGTTACACCTATGACTCTTGAATTGATGAATCTGCTATACCTGAGTTCTTGGACAATTTGCTTCTGCGACTTCTTCGTTTGGAGTAGCTGTAGCAACAACTCCACACTTGCTAGTTTCAAATTTTCTTTGGAAGCTCAACTACAACTTTCACAATGAAAGTCTTCAACTAAACATATTTTCAGAGTATGTTACAATAGGTTTTGTTGCAACAGTGAATGGCATAGTTTGTGCAACACCAGAGGGATTTCACTAGCAATACTTAGCAAATGATGTTCAACTTTGATGTGGTGTTAAGGCCAACATCGTTCTATGCACACATAAAAATGAGCAGATTTGTCCTGCCAATTGTTTCTTGCAATCAAAATTTTCTCTACAATAACTTAAAGTATTAATCAAACCTCACTTATGTGTTATTATTGTGTGATCAACAACACACAATGCAACCTTCCCTACTATTTTCCAATTATGTCATACAACGTTTATCCAAGATATTCATAGCAATTGCACCTTGAGTAGAAATGCCTTAAAATTTGAGGTATTCCATTACTAAGTAATGACAAACAATGAACCAATCACAGCAAGAGAAATGTCAATACCTTTATTAAGCTCCTGTAGGACCTCGGTCCTAGTTAATCTAAGTTCTTAAATAAAGATCTTTCTAACTTCGTTTACATAGTGTTTCATATCTTTGTTTTGTTTCCGTTTTCTAATTTGGTTTAATTTCACGCCTGTAAAAAAATATAGCACATTTTCATTTGCAGGTCGAATTTATTTCTAACATTTGCTACCTTTGTGCAGGTGTAACAATGTATATATAAATACATTTACTTATTCAAATTTAATTCCGTTATAACATGAAGTAATGAATATTGACAGAGTTAGAAATGGGTGTTTATACCTGTAGGGAAAATACCTATAAATTTAGCTAGTAGATCCCCTTTGCTGCTCCTTTTGCTCTGATGTATGCCCTACAACCATTAGCTTTCCCAAACCCTTGAAACTCAACTGACCAAATAAGTATGCCACCCTGCCAACTGGCGAGGTCTCACCGACCACCCAGCTCCAAAGGTACCCCTTTGGACCCCCGAGCCCAAACCGAGTACAAGCCAACCAATATTTCCCTTCTGCAAACTCTCCAACAAGAACCCCTCTTCTTTTTTGCTCTCCCAATTTCTATCTCTGCTCAAATTTCCCAAAATATCCAAGGGTGATGAAGATCCCTTCTCCCTCTCCTCTTCTCGACCTTATTCCCCATTTTCTTTGCCGACTCTTTTCCTACCATTAATACCCTTATCTCTATCATAAATGTTTTTGACTCCAATGTCAGTCCTTGAGCCCTTAACCTTTGACTCAAAACATTAATTTGCATTATTTTAATATTCTTTCATTATTTCAAAATATAATATTTTATTTAATAATTGATAATTTATTTTACAAATTTTTTAATTAACTCAAAAACTTACTTTATCACATTGTTATTTAGTAAAATTTATTTAAAGAACGGTGAATAAGTATATTCCACAATTCAACCGACCTTCACACAATCACTATTATTTACACTTAAATTTTATCAATATATTATCATATTGGTTAAATAATATTATCTAATATTTAATCAAACTCTTCCCCCTAATACCATATTATACCTTAGGTTATTATTAAACTTTTTAATAATTATTACTTAAGATAATAATAGTCTCATTAATATTAATTGACATTATTAACACTTATTTAATTTAAGAAATCCAGTTAATAATATTTTTAATTAATATTCTTAACACAATTAACCTATGATAACGAGGTAATTAAACTAGCTTATACTATTTACACTTATTAACATTAGTCATCAATATTAACATTAATCATCAGTAATTAACATTCATCAACATCACTAACATTATTCGACAACAATTAACATTATCGACATTAATCAACCATGACTAACATTAATCAATATTACTAACATTAATCGATAATATTTAACATTAATACTTCATTGACAGTCTTTCATTACCACCTAATTCACTATATTATCCTATTCAATTATTTAAACCAAAATTTACTAACTCAACGTATTAATTTAGTCTCCTAGTTAAATAAGTAGTAATAATGTAATTAATGCCTAAACATTATAGTTCAGTTTTATTTCACGCAATTTATAAATATGTAGGCGAGTTATGTAAGCGTAGCTACTGCTTACATACCTCGCGTAAGTACACTAACAGTAATAAATCACACACATCAATCATAAACACACAACATATTGTTTACCGACGCAAGTTTAAACATAGTTTGCAAGGTATAATCCTTTACCTAACTACGATCTTATTAAGTTATGTCAATTCATACATTACTGAGTTACGACACTTAATCAATCAAAGGTTTTCCAACAAGCACAGTTAGATCGCGTTTTCTTCTCGGATTCAAGCTACACTTATTTACCTACATCATCTACCTAATCACAACTAACTTCCACATCCTATCCTTTCCTCTGTTGGACTACCCTGAAGTGTTAAGCCATGACCGGCTCCAGCTAGAACCCATAAGCAGAAGTGTCGACTACATCGACCAAACTTCCCCAGCAGGAAACCACCAATCATCATCACACACCTTGGGGAGCGCACCATAGCACAGCCCTCCCATGACTCTGGGTTTCGGGGATAAACGGTGGGTAAAGCCTCCACCCCCCTAATGGAACAATGGACTATGTCTACCCGACATAATAACTGCGTTGCACTTGTACTCAGTTTGCCATTGTATAACCAAGTTGGGCGGTTGAGTTTCCTGAAACCCTACCCCACCCATACATCATAATAAATAGCATAATAATCACGCGAAAAAAATAATGCATCACTCGCATACCATTCATCTTTCGGATTCCATGTCCCCGGGGCTCTCCCACCTCGTAGGATCCAGCTATCACTTAGCCATTTTAACCTGTAAGTCAGTCCTTGACATACAATCTAGAATATCGTGCACAAATCCTCATCATGTACACATACATTTCGTCATAACATAACAACAATAATCAATTCATTATATTCACCATGCACCTCGTATAACATTCATTCGTTCAACAAATAACTTTAACGGTATCCATGTACCCATCATTCATTAACTTGCATAGCTGAGACATAATTAACACATGATACATATCCAACATGACTATGTACCCTAATAATAACATCACACACACACATATACATATCAACAAAATAATAGAACCACATGTCCATAGTGTTGTCAAACCGACGAAGTCTCACAATCAAGCAAATATAACATATAATAGTAGTTCAAGTAGTAATGTCAAAATAGGGTGTTACATACACCCACCCTTCAGGAAACTTCATCCCGAAGTTATGGTCAAAACAATGTGGGATGATCATGATGCATGATTTGTGCATCCTCCTAGGTGGCAGAACCTAGGGTATACTTTCCCTACTGAGCCACCTCCCAAAACTTGTTGTGCGTTTCTATGGAGGGTAAAATAGGTCATGAAGTCATTGAAGGATTCAAATTTGAATAATTTTACTAATCTGGCTCTCACTCATGCTTCACCAATGAGCCAAAGAGAGATATAAATACAATTTACAAGTCAAAAGGCGTTTGCTTGGTTCCACAACTCAACCGAAGCAACAATACAATGTAATAAAAAATAATTAAGTAGAACTACAGAGTTTCCAAGTAAACCTGAAACTACACAAGTATGCAACAAACATATCTATACTTGGCATTGGAGGAACTACATATTTGAAAGTGCACATGCCAAACTCAAGAAAGATTTAACCAAGTGTGACTCCAAAAGTCAATTCTTCTTTTTAGATGATCTAAATGAGGTGCAATCCCATGAATTTAAATGGTAAGAGCTTACCTTTGAAGGTTGGAAGTTTCCATCTCTCAAGGATTACTTTCACACTAGCTTGAGTTTGGTATGTGTTACTACATGACTTGGTGTTGCCACATTTTTTGGCCAACTAGCCGATATGGAGTTTGTTTGGGGTGTCCTGTTAGGCATTTTTGTACTATGTATGATAGTATGTTAGTTTCGTAAGCTTTTAGTGTTTTTTTTGGAATCTATGCATGTGGTGGTTGTGTTGATGGATCCCTTTTTTACCAATTGTTGTGTACATAGTGTATATTTAATAGTTAAAGGAAACAGTTATCCCAAAAAGAGACTAAATAATTAATTGATTTCTAAATACCAATGGATAGAGAGAAGTGCCCTAGTTGTTCTCCAAAATGAAGTAGGTCTTTGCTTATTGGTGACATGCTCATCAAAGTAATTATCATTGGATAACCCATTATCTAAATAATAAGAAAAAAAGCTACAAAGGAGCATGGTCCCTCCCCTTTTTGCAATACCAAGAAGAATGATAAGAACATTGTTTTCTCATTTAGTTTGCTCAAAATGCCTATAGAATTATCTTTAATACTATCTCCTTTTGTTGTTTTATAGTGGGGAAACATAAGATGAGAGGTTTCCTATTGCTTTTGGATTTCAAAGTAGTCCATCTCTTAAAAGTTTCAAACCTTTATGTCTAGATCTAGAATCCTTCATGTCTATATTTGAAGTGGTCCTAAGCAAGATTGAGAATGAATAAAAGCAATAGGATTAATGTTTTTTAGGATGTTTTCACCAGTAAACATTAAACAAAAACACAATGTCCAAGCCATATGAATATGTTCTGTATGTTCTGAACATGCTAGGAATATCCATTATAGTCTCCATATTTCAATAAACCAATGGTTTAAAGAGATATTAAAATGAAAATGATAAAAAAATCAAGATCGTGGGAGTAGTTCGGACTCTTGGTATATGTTTCTAGTCTATAAGTAGAGTCTAGCTACTCAGAGATGATTAACATATATTAACATGTTTATTAGCATGAAAACAACATAACCCGTGGCCATCTTTCAATAAACCAATGGTTTAAAGAGATATTAAAATGAAAATGATGAAAAAATCAAGATCCTTGGAGTAGTTTGACCTCTTGGTATATGTTTCTAATCTATAAGTAGATTCTAGCTACTCAAAGATGGTTAACATATATCAACATGTTTATTAGCATGAAAACACCATAACATGTGGTGAATTGTTTTTTACTAAAATATAGTTAACATAAAGTTGGATAACCATTTTTACTTGTTTTTTTGACAAACAAAACTGCAAAATTTTATATTTTTCAACTTCAACTCCTTTAAACCCATATCTCCCTTAGGAATTTCACCTTGAAGTAAACACAAATGTTTTAGAGAATTGAACTAGCTTTGTACATGTAATTAAAATAAATAAATTATGGTTATATAGTGGGACAAATTTGGTGCTCACTAACGACGTATACTTGAAACTTTTAGGTATGGATAATGAGTGACCTGAGTGAGCACTAGTTGTTTTAGAGATGGCTATTCATTTTAGGAAAAAAAAATGTATGCTCATAATCTAGACACACTACACTTGTGCATGGACTATATTTTGAACTTTTTTCAGACCTGGGAACTATTTTTTATTATTTATCGAAATAGCATATGTCCAGAAAATGGTGCCTTATCGACACATGTTGGTGAGCTTCAATTTTTTTTTTAGTGTGACTCTTATTGAAAAAACTAAAAGTACACTTTTGAATAGGATAGGGCAATGAATATCTATGTGAGGATTTCATATTTTTCGGTATTGTTTTTGTTATGATATTGAATTTTCATTTCGGGTGGTTTTTAGAACAATAAAATTCTTAAGGGATAAGGTTTAGAAAAAAATATTAGTAAATACCAACTCAAAATGAAATGAAATAATTCTTATATCATTGGAAACTAGATTAGGATATGAATCGATTGGTACCGAGTTTGACAAATAATATTTAAAATTTGTAGGGGTTTTGCATTGTTGAAGTTGTGGGTTCCAGAAAGATGCAAAAGATTTTCTCAGATTTTGTTGACCACACACTTTTTGCTGAGAAACTTGTTACACAGAAATCTTCTACCCAGTGAGCATCAGCATTACTTGGCCTGTAGGATCCATTTCAGTGACTTAGATCCATTTTCATCCTTCAGTGATACCATTCTATCCTATTTTTGTTCCTACCCGCATGTTGCATCACTATAGCATGCGTACCCGCGAGTTGCATCCCTATAGCCTGCGGGTATCAAGTAAAATGGTAAAAACCACTATTTTATTACTTTTTACTCCCAAAAAGCGGTCATTGGGTGACCTTTGGCTCTCCATCTACCCAAGTAACATCTCGATGAGTCCTTTCACCTACCTTTGAGAGGACTATATATTGAGCACATATGGCTTATGGACGGGAGGAAGAAGAGAATAGTAAAGGCACTCTAGTGGATTTTTGCCCTATCTTGAGTCTGCACTCATTGATCCTTGTAGTTGTGAACCAGTTATGTTCACCTTCCAAACTCCTTTCTAGTTTGAGTTTGCCATTCATGGAGGATTGAAGTGGTGGAGGCACAAGTGGATTGATCTAGATCTTGGTTTAGATTGGTTGCTGGCAAGAGGTTGTATCACTTTGTACTTCTTCTTGTTCATTAATAGAAATACTCATATTCTCGTCCATTCATGGTGTGAATATAGTTTATTATATATTGTGTTGCATTTGCTTATGATATTATGGACCATTGTTATTGATGATGTTAATGTTATTTATATATCACATGTACTTATTAGATATTGGTTGTCGAGACTAATTTGCAGATTACAAGTGCTTGGATGTGCACGGATTGAAAGCTCCAACGGGGTTCTACATCAAACGTTGGTTACAATTCTCCATTGTTTTAACATTGTCATTTATAATAGCATTGTTTTGAGAATTGAGTAGATTTCTGGTAGTCATCTGTTTGTTCTGGTATTCCCAAGCCATAGTGAGTTTTCTCCAATACAGAAATGGCGACTCCACTGGGGAAAACATCCATGTTTGGAAATTTTTTTGAGCATTAGTCCATATTTAGAGTTGCTGTTTATTGAAGCTCTGTGTCACTGATTGGCCGTTAAGATACACTGTAACAAAATTGCTTTTTTCTGATCCTCTGGACCCTCTGTTTGACCATTTGTTGTTACTCACCCGCGGTCTAGCTAAGTTATGCCCGCGTATACCCGCCTTTGTTTACACTACTGCTCGTGGGTACCTGCAGGTATTCCTTCGACAGTAGCGTGTAACTCCGTCTTTTGTTGGTTTATGGCTATTGGTTGTGTTGGGTGAGTTTGGTTGATTCTTGAGTCTTTGTTGGCCTCTTTCTTGACTGTTTCATGCCTTGGTTGTGACTAGATCTCTTCGTTTCTCTTGGTTGAGCCTTCTTGGTTTTTTACCAATATTTGGTTTTAACCTCTTGGTTTCTTCCTTTTGAGGTCTTCCTTTTGGCTGAGTCTTGCTGTTTAGGATCTGCTGGGTTATCTTAGTGATCTTCTCGGCACTTCAGTGACTGAATAGTAGGAATTGCCTTGCATTTCTTCATTCCATATATATTGAAAAAATACAAAAATATTCATTTAGTTTTTGCAATTTCCTTTCTGTTTATAAGAGAAAATACAAAAATATTTTATTTCCATGTATTGCATTTTGCATTGAGTGCTTGTTGCCTTCATTTTAGGTTCTGCTTGTGCATTGAAAAGATAAAAGTTTGCATATTTATTTCGGAATTGTTGATTGACTTTGCATATTAGTGACATTGCTTTATTGGATAGTTGAGTCTAGGATTGGACGATGGTGCATATTATTGAGTCTACACATCACTAGTTTCACGACCATATCCCTTGAGTAATCACAGCCACTAAAATTAACGCTTAATCATAAAATTGATTAGACTTATTTTATTTATAGGGTACACCAACTGGTATAGGTTTAGAGTCTTGGAATAGATCATTGTGAGTTAACAATCCAAAACTACTGAATGAAACATTAGGTGTCTGACCAGGGAGTGGAGGAATCCATGGTATAGATCAGTGTTCTCAGGAAAGCTCTACTCAAACCAGAGCTAAGCCCGAGGTCACGGGAGGTTGGTTGAGGAGATATCCCTCTGATACCGGCTGAACATGGGAGATATATCCAGGATTTGTTCGTATCTGGGGGTACCGAAGGTTCGTCCTCTTGTGCTTCGGGCTTAACTACCCTTCCCATACGACGGGTCCCACCTGCGACTATTCCCCTGAGCATTGGTTATATTGTGGTAGACATAGTTGCCTTACCTAGGTACCGCACAGGGTACTTGCAGTGGTTATGCTATTTGTGTTCTGAGTCAGATAGGGATTGGACAGCACAGTTGTGTTTGTGCAGTGGACTTGACCCTGTTGACACAGTGAAGCCTGGGTGTCTCTATAATTGATTCTGTTACCTTCGGCTATAGTTTGGGAGTCTCAAGCCTCTCCTCAGAGAGACATACCGACTCTAGTGTAGGGAGCTCATTTAGCCACTTTGTTTGTCTACTCTTGGCTATAGATTCTCTAGGTGTGTGCTTTTGATTTACTGTTTTTTGATCGATAGTTGGCCTTAAGGAGATGCTGTGTCTCTCTCCGGAGAGAACGTGGTGTGGAGCCTTACACTCCGCTAGTCCCGTCGTTTGGCTGGTTTAAAGCTAGCTTTGGTTACATAACGCATTACTAGAAGACGCCGGAGGGCTCCCTTTGAGTCTTCAGATTCTTACACGACTTACGTTGAGGATTACATGGCTACACATCCCGATATCGGGAAAGACCTTTCTACTCCTTCGGGTAGAGTTGAACACATTTCAAATCCCAGACTCCTCGTGAGGCTTGGGGAGGTGACCCACCTGTGACTCAACCTGGTTCTATTTGGACTGATCCACTTGACCGGGATCCGTTTGATCCTTCAAATTTGCATAATTATCTTTACGGGATGCCCGACTTACCTGAGGAGGAAGAACAGGACGAGCCTTTCGTTCCTTCGTTTCCATGCGATTCTAGATATAGGAGGCCTGAGACTCATGATGATTCTGACCCTATGGTCAACCCCACTGCACTCGCTTTTGGTATGCCTAGTTACAATATTGTCGAACCTTCCACTATGGTTGGTACTCATGCTGGCACTAGTCAAAGTGTTAGCCATACTATACCCACTGGGGGCACTACATTATCCACCCACTCACATAGTATGGGGACTAGTTTGATTCCTAACCATGCTAATGTTGGAACGCGACCACCTCCTAGGAATACTCAACCTAGTCGGAATGCTGTCCAAAACACGACTCGCCATCCACCACCTAGTACACATGTCGCTACTCGTCAACCTAGGACCACTTTTGCACATGATAATGTTCCTCCCAACCATGGGGGTGGACACTTACCGCATACTTTTGCGTCCACTACCGCCACTAGTAATAGTAATGTAGGGGGTGGGAATATTTCCTATCCACATGGACATCACACCACCAACCTTGCTATTGGTCACACCCATATTGGACCTATGAATACTTCTCATGCTTATGGTCATCACATGACTGCTCAAGCTAATCCTAATATTTCGGGTGGGAACATACCTTACCATTACAGTCAATACAACACGGTTCCCACTATGAATAGTACATACATGCCCCATACCCATGGTGGCAACCCTTACTACAACACAGTTGGTGCTAGCCACCAGTATCACCCACCACCCCAATATGGTGCTCAAAATGCACATATACCTGCTTACTCTCAAATGGCTCAGGCAGGGGGAGGTTATCCATCTTATGGCCATGGGAAAGCTTATGGGCCGTCAGGTCCTTAGTATCAGTAGTTTAACCCTCATGGTCAAGCTTTTGGTCCATCGTACAACACAGTTCCATTCAATCAACCTTTTATGGGAGCTTATAATCAAGCTTTCCAGCCGCAGCTCCCGTTCCTTGCATGCTTGAATCTCCTGGATCTTTCGAAGCTCACGAATGATCCGGTGTGTCACGACCCTACTTGGCCCCCGGTCCCTACCAAGCTCCCTTCGGACATTCCAAAGTTTGAGGGGAAAGGTGGCAAGGACCCGGGAGATCATGTTACGACATTTCACCTGTGGTATTCCTCCAACTCTTTGAATCATGATTCCATTCGATTATGACTATTTCAACGCACCCTCACGGGGGCAGCCGCTAAGTGGCATGTGGAGTTGCTCGGAAACACCTATAGGGGTTTCAATGAGATTGCTTTGGTTTTCATAGACCATTTCCAGCTGCCATTTCATTACGATACTGGTACTAAGTTGTTGTCTACATTCCATTAGAATAAGGCCACACATATTTCTGACCACATTCAAGAGTGGCATCGGCGGAAGAGATTAGTGAAAGCCAACATTCCTCCAAAGTTCTTGTTGGAATGGTTCCTCAAGTCTTTACTTCCATATATTGCTAAGGATGTTTCGATGTCCAGCATTATGACTGAGGAGCAAGCTATTTTGAAAGTCCAGCAATTAGATCTTCTTTATTCTCAATCTGGCATTTTGTATGACATTATTCTTGACGCACCGAGAACAAGACATGAGCCCACGTCAGTTCCTGGACCAAATGCCGATGGCATCGTGGGGTCCGCATGCACTCACCCTATAGACTTGGTAGCTAATCAAATGAAATTTTTTTCGCTCAACCAGTCTGCACGCGGACAGGTTCACACCTTGTCCACTTCCACTTCGTCGTCTGATGTACACAATGTGCAATCAACAAAACCATTGTGTAACTAGCAACCTGGTGGTAAGAAAAAGGGGAGAAATAATCGTAGGGTTGGAAACAATGGAAGTAACAATAATAGCAATCGTAATACTCATCGTAAAGAGAATGCCAACCCTCCTCGGGAAGGTGGTAATGCTAGCGAGGATCGTAAACCTAGGCATAAGGTGAAATTCCCTTGCAAGCTTTGTGGGGAGGATCATCTTACTCACTTATGTCCTCGTATTGAAGAAGCATCGAAGCATTTGGCACAGAGCCCAGCTGTGTTGAAGGATCCCCTACCTCATCACCAAAACATGGCTTCGCATGCTCCCACCATTGGTTATGGTACTAATGAAACGACAACGTCTTCTTCCAATACCAGTGGTTACGGATGCGTGAATATGGTTCAGTCGGAGGTTTGTGTTGCTACTCGTCAACGTGATTATGGTGCACCACAACCAAATTTGGGGAATGAGCCTCCCCCTCCTCCTGATAATTCCTTGCATATCGAGAAGCCTTCTATTATGCCGCGGATACCGAAAGGTGTTCTCATGCGCTCTATGCATAATCCTAATGCTCGAGCCACCCAGAACTACTCCATCGTAGAAGATTTGGGCCAAACTCCGTGTGCCATGTCAGATCTTGAAGTTTTGCAAGCCTATCCTTCTCAGAAGCATGCCCTTTTGAGTGTGTTAGGAGTTCAGGATGGGGGAAGTCCTAGTGTTATCAAGTTCGATACTACTGATGTCCAACCTCGCTTTCCTTACCACATGGATTTTCAAATTGAGGTGGTTTTCCTTAAGAGCTTCGTCAAACGTACTATGGTTGATGAAGGTTCTTTCGCGTCAGTAATGTCGTTGACTTGTTGGAAAGCTCTTGGCTCTCCTCCCCTACTCGCTTCTAGAACTACACTCACTACATTCGACGGTAGATCTTTTACGCCACATGGAATTATCCCTTCCCTTGTTGTCTCCTTGGGAGGTAAGTCCGTGCCTATTGAAATCGAAGTGGTTGATGAGCCCATCGACTACAACCTGTTACTGGGTTGGAACTGGATGTACGCTATGAAGGCTGTCACGTCTACTATATTTCGAGTTATTTGCTTTCCCCATGAAGGCAAGATTGTGACGATCGATTAGCTGGATTATGTTGGCACTCATTCCACAGCATCTATGGGATCAATAGTCCCGCAAGTTTCTGATTCTCAGTCGACAACTGGGAACATAGGTGTTGGAATGTACCCCTCATTGATGGAAACTTTTAACCATTTTGCACCTGTGAATTTTATTGGAACCATTTCCGACAGTGCGCCTCCTCCTTCGAATAGTATGCCATTTCAGACTTCCTATTGTGGTGATCCATGGATTTTGCCATCCGCGGATTCTATGTCTAGAGACATTGCACACGTTGGGATGTCTATGCCTTTATCTATAGCGGAGCTCACTTACGATCACGTCCAACAAACCACTGCGGATCCGGATCTCTCTTCTCCCCAGACAGTTGAAGAAGATCCCATTATGCTGCGAGTTTGGGCAGCCAACTCATCTTGCTCTCACGATTGCCTCGATGATACTTTGCCATCTGATGAAGGTATCCTCGAAGCCATGTGTGGTAGTGAGAGGCCTTGGGAAGATATGCACCATCGATCTTATTTCCTTCCCAACCTTGAGCTCACTGAGCAAGAGGAGTTTAGGATGACTCTGGCTGAGATGGTTGGTCACCCTGTGGCTCTTTTGCAGTCGCATGCTGTTTTCTTGGAAGGGAATATGGCCAATATTTCCCCAACCACTTCAATAAACATCTCTCGCACTCCCGGAAAGATTGAGAATGTTTATGTCGGTGACGATTGCACTCCAGAGGAGATTTCTATTTACACTGATTTGTTTATTGAACTTCGGGAAGATTTCGCCTAGTCATATGAGGAGATGCCAAGAATAGACCCCCGCATTGTTGAACACGAGATTAAAACGTATCCTGATGCTAAACCGGTTTGACAACACTTACGTGTTGTGAACCCTAGGAAGGCAGCTGTTATTAAGGCAGAGGTGGAGAAACTGCTCAAAGCTGGTTTCATCTACCCCGTTCCTCTTACCGAATGGGTGTCAAACCCTGTTCCTATGGATAAGAAGCAGGGAACGATCCGTGTATGCACTGATTTCAGAGATTTGAACTGTGCATGTCCGAAAGACAACTTCCCCATGCCATTCATTGATCAAATATTGGATGCTTGTGCGGGAAGTGAGATTTTTTCATTCATGGACGGATTCTCGGGTTATAATCAAATTCAAATCAAACCCGTGGACCAACATAAAACAGAATTTATTTGTCCATGGGGAACTTTTGCATACCGAAAAATGCCCTTCGGCCTCAAGAACGTCGGTGCTACTTTTCAGTGAGCCATGACCTATGCCTTTCACGATCTTGAGAAGATTATGGAAGTTTTCTTGGATGATCTTGCTGGCCATTCTCGCAAGAGAGTGGACCACCCCAAGCACCTCCGTATGATTCTCGAACGATGTATCCACTACAAAATTCGATTGAATTCGAACAAATGCATCTTAGCTGTTAGGATTGGTTGCCTTCTAGGATTCGTAGTTTCGAAAGAGGGTATTAGAGTCGATCCTCTCAAAGTTGAGGCAATACTTCAGTTGCCTCCTCCGCGTAATCTGTTTCAACTTCAGAGCCTCCAAGGGAGAGCTACTTTTCTGCGTCGGTTCATAGTTAACTATGCCAGTCTTACTAAAGGTTTTGCAAGCCTATTGAAGAAAGACACACCTTTTATCTAGGATGAGCAAGCCCAGCAGTCTTTCGACGCCCTTAAGAAAGCTTTGGTATCGGCCCCCATGCTTAGTCCACCGGACTTTACACGAGATTTCATTCTTTGTGTGGCCGCGTCTCAAGAGACTATTGGTATTGTATTGGTTCAGGTAGATGATGCGCTTGTCAAGCATGTTATCTATTATCTTAGTCAAAATTTAGTAGACGCTGAACTAAGGTACGCCCACGTAGAAAAGTTGGCACTTGCGACTGTTCACGCAGTCCAGCGGTTACGGCATTACATTTTGCTTCGAACAACCACTGTTGTAGCTCATATCAATCTATTTTAGTTCCTGCTATCGCGACGCCTTATCGGGGGTAAATATAATAAATGGCTTGTGATTCTTCAGGAATTTGATCTCGAGTTTGCTTCTACAAAGTCGGTGAAATCATTGGTGTTCGCTGAGCTTATGTCGGACCTTCCACGACTTGATGAGGATGTCATTCATGAAGATTCCTTTGTGGATGAACACCTATTTCTTATCTTGACCGAGGACCCTTGGTATGGGGATGTCATTAGATATCTCCAAACTTTGAAGTTTCCTCCGCATTATTTACGAGACGAGTGACGGCGTGTGAGACATCATGCTAAAGATTATACTATTGTCGGTGACACTTTGTATTGCCGAGGAAAGGATTCCATTCTTTGTTGTTGTTTGACCCACGAAGAAGCAAAATGGGTACTTAATGATTGCCATGTGGGGGAGTGTGGCAGTCACTTATTCGGGTTTGATACATCCCAGCATATTATGCGAGCAGGTTATTTTTGGCCTACTATCTTTAAAGATTGTATTAACGCTGTGAAGAGATGTCACCCTTGCCAAGTGTTTTCTCGGAACATACACTCACATCCAACGCCCCTCCATCCGGTCGTCACCATCGGTCCCTTCACTAAGTGGGGGGTAGATTTCATGGATTGCAAACCAGCTTCAGCTGGGGGGCATCATCATATTATTGTGGCTGTGGATTATTTTTCCAAATGGGCTAAGGCCATGCCTACCATTAAAGCCGATGGTGCTACTGCAGTCCATTTCGTGTTCAACCAGATTATCACTCGATTCGGTATCCCAAAAGAGATTGTCACTAACCATGGCAGTCACTTTCAAAATAAGATGGTGGAGGATTTGTCTCTCAAGCTTGGGTTTCATTAGGAACACTCGTCTTCCTACTATCCTCAAGCGAATGGTCAGGTTGAAGCAGTCAATAAGTCTTTGAAGACCATTCTCCAATGTACCATCCAACAAAGCAAGACCAATTGGCATATCATGTTATATCTTGCTTTGTGGGCTTATCGAACCGCAGTTAAGACTGCCACCGGGTTCTCACCGTTCCAGTTAGTTCATGGTGTGGAGTCACTTTTACCGGTTGAATGCGAGATTCCTTCACTCAAGCTAGCCATAGAGCTCATCCTTGATACGATAGAGATTGAGCAATGTTGAGTACACCTTAAGCAACTTGACGAGTACCGTCGAGATGCCGCTGTGGCCATTGATGTTAACAAGCGTCATGTCAAGGTTCAATATGTTAGGTCTATCCATCCCCGGCAATATGCTGAAGGTGACTTGGTACTCTTATATGACCAAGCTAAAGAATCCTTGGTGGCAGGCAAGTTCAATCCCATGTGGCACGGTCCTTACATTGTGAGGCGTGTCTTGGAAAAAGGAGCTTATGAGTTAGAAGATTATGAGGGAGTTGTCTTGAAGGAGCCTAGAAATGGGCTCTACCTCAAGCGGTATTACACTTGAACCTTTGGTTCGAGCCGATACTTGTACACTATTGTATAGTTTTTCTGTACATAGTCTAGGTTACATTTTTGGTTGTCGGGTCTGCTGATTAGCCTCTGTTTGATTGACAGATATCAGCAGGATGTTCTATGTTCTTAGGTTTCGCGGATGGTGCTAGCCGACATACGCAGCAGCTTGCTTCTATTGCTTGGGTTATCTTTTCACCTGACCATCTAGTTGTGTCCTCAGGAGGTGCTTGTCTCGGTCCTACATCGAACAATGTGGTTGAGTATAGTGCCGTTGTTGAGCTACTTCGGGATGCCATTTCACATGACATCCAGTCTTTAGAAGTCCGCTTGGATTCACAACTAGTTGTGTCTCAGCTGAATGGGCAGTATCGTGTACGAGACCCTACATTACTACGGATATTCCTTAAGGTACGACTCTTGGAGAGACATTTTGTTTCCATTACATATATTCACATTCCGAGAAGTCATAATTATATATCTGATGCATATGCTAACTATGTATTAGATTGGCATTTGTCACATTTATCATGAAGCACATAAATACAAAGACATTCATACATTTGTACCATACACACATATAGTAGAATCGAGAACCAAAGTTGTATATATATATAAATATGTCCAAAAATGGTAGTGTCATACAACACTGGAGCCCGTAGCCCTTAAAAATATACATATCGATGCAAAACAATGATGAGACCCTGGGATATATACTCCCTCCGAGGAGGTCTAGCTGCCGACTTGACGGGATGTGTCTCATAATAGTACTGTACTGCGTTGGCCATCTGCTGCAGTAGCCGCACCCACTCACCAGGAACACCCACTACCTGGCGCTGCATAGCCTCCGGTAGTCAGGCTACCTCTATCAGTGGTACTCGGGAAACCATTTGTGATATGTTGCGCCGCAACGTCTGTAGTGTGTGCCTTGCTTCAGCATCTGCTGCCACCTCATCTCTACCCCAACGACCATGTCTCGGGAAGCCCTCGGGTCTCATTGGGCCTTTGTCTGCAAGAAAACAGTCACCCATTAGCACATGACATTACCACCAAAAAGATTTTTTGCATTCTAACTATCATAAAAAAATCCATAAAAATTTAAAAACACAAAACAAAAAGAGTACCCACCGATGTCTCCGAAGGCTGCACCTGGTGGGAGCATCATGTCACGGTCCTGTCTAGAATCTATCCCCGCATAGGGGTAGTCCTCGATAGCAATCACTTGCCGGTTCCACCAGCAGAAGAACTCCTTAGTATATGGTGATGCCAGACGGCCACCACCCTGTCGTGTCAGTATCTCAGCCCACCGGGTTAGGGATGGATCTCGGAGACTGTGAGGAGAGACATCCACCCTCAGGCTAAGTCCCGGAACCCTCTCAAAGAAGAAATTGTAGAGGATACTACCATACCCAAAGTTTTTGGCGTTCCCCTCTTTGCATTCCGTCAGTTGTGTCTTCATAGACACCAGCAGAGTAGTACACCAATCAAATATAGTAGGCTTCAAGCATTGTGATGCATAGAACATCACCGGTCTGGATGCCTGATGTAGTGCTTTGGATCCCGTGATCCGTACCAGAGTTGCCACTATGATCTTTGTGCTCAAGTCCGTTATGAGATTGACCGGCACCTGACTTCCCACTGGTCGTGTGTTGGTGGGACAGTACCGTACTATGTAGTCTTTCACAGTGATCCCACCACCCACGGTTCGTGACCGAAGACTAGCCACTTCCCCTCTACGGGACAAACCAGTAATGAAATAGATATCCTCTACTTCCAATGTCAGTGTTTTCCCATCGAGGATAAAGTGTTGAGCATCCACATCCCAGTAGTTCACCAAATGACAGAGTAGTAGGTTTTGGGCCCTTAAGCCCCCGAGACTCCAGTATTTATATAAGCAACATGCTTGCAATGCTTGTTGTGCTTGCAAATCATTGCGCACGGCCTCATCTACCTGGTCATGCTCTCTCTCCCTCCACTCTAGAACCATCTTGGAGTGCAAAGCAAGAGATTTTTAGTCAGTTTCATGCTTAAAAACTTCTTCACGGCCTTACCCGTGAGCTATATTGTAGACAGGTGCGGGTAGACGCAGGCAGTCAGTTTTTGGATTGCGTGTTTGATGCCCTACCCGTGACCCGCATACTTACAGCTCGCGGGTAGCACCGAAGCCATTTAGGGCTTGGCCAAACAAAATAACCCACCGACCAAAATTGAAATAAAAGCACTTAAATGAAAGGTATGACAGTGACCACTAACCTGCTCCAAACGGTTTGCTGAACGGTTGCTCGTAGCTCCCATGATCGGCGCTTGAAATTTTAGGTGCAAATTTACCACTCAACTCCAAAACGGTGAATAGTGCAAATGAATTGAAAATTATTAAATTTTGTTACTATTTATAATTTTCTAGACCCACTTTTCTATAGTTTTGTTCATTTTGGGCCGTTATGAACTAATATCATGTCATGGAATAATGTTTTTTCAACAGATTTCATCGACGAGAGTTGTTCTGATTCATTTCACACCTACGGCAGGTATGTTTCACACCTGGCATATAGGTTAGATGCCATTTCCACATGCATTATGCATTTGACTTGTTGACCATTTTCATAAACCCTAGGTGCAACCTCGCTTCGTGACTGACACAGAACCTTCACACTGTTATAGAAATGTCATCATGTGGCGGTAGGGCTTTCCCGAACATGGGTACCCTAGTTAGAACCCCCTTATGCATTTTGGTGCCTATGCCGTTGTTTGTCCTCAGGATTGGGAATCCTTTGTAGTCACACCATGACATTGCGATAAATACTCATACTCTAATTTGTCTTATGCTGGCCATCTCCCTTAAGGACTCCCCTCAGTTATATCATGTTGTGATTGCATTGCATCATCCTGCTTGCCGCTTAAGCCTTGTGCCGGCTCCCGGTTTCTCAATGGTTAGCCTGGTGCCTGAGCACTTTCCCTGTTGAGCCCTGCAGAGCTTATACATTTTTCCTTCACAATTTGATGACCCTTTGAACCTGAGGAAACACACCCCCGAGTGTCCACATCCTGCACGCACTTCCTTGCATTGAGCATAGGTATGTTCCACTGCTTGGGACTAGTCTACTAGCTATTTGACACTCGTTCCCTCACTTGTTGTACTATAAGAAATTTTATTCTTTTTCAAGCTTTTCCCAAATATGAAAAAGACAAAAAAAATAAAATATTCCAAAAAGCCGGACGAGATTATGGTCATTATTTCTTGTTGGCAGCTGTTGTGTCGCCTTTGAACAGAGCATTCATTCCACTTCGCACATTATGAGTTGGGACTATAGTTGGGTCTTAGGAGCTGTACTTGTTTCTTAGTTTTCTCCACTGATTGGTTAAGCTTCCAGTTATTATGGGGCCCTCTGTAATGCCTCCTGCATTGCACAGTTTATGTCGAGTCTATGCTGCCTGAGTCTATCCATCTGCTCATACTCTTGTTCAAAGGAAGTCCTGAAACCAATGTTGGCCACTCCTCAGATATCTTGACTATTGCATGTCGACCATCCTTATTGAGTCAGTCCATTTCACCTGAGATATTCCAAATCTTTCAACATTGCTGATACCTCGTGCTGGTTGATGGGGGATGCCTTAATGCCCTCCTTCCAACGAGTCTTGTTCCATCGACCTCAACTCATTTATTCCGGGACTTGAGCCTTAGAGTTCGGTTGAGTACCTTGAGGCTTGCAGTCATTAGTGGTAGGTTCTCTCGCCATCGACAGTTTTGGGAATACATCAATGTCCCCTGATCGATGGATTCATCCTAGTGTTCGACTTCAACACATTTATTCACACTTTGATGATTGTGCTCTATGCCTTGATGCCCATTTTCATTATCGGTGGGTCATCTCGCGTCTGTTAATGGTATACATCAATGACCAGTAATCAGACAATGTCTCATCAGGTTCGACCCCAACTACTTTATTCACTTGATGGGACTTGCACCGTCAAAAACTTATGTAGAAGACCCCAGGCAATTGTGGCATTTAGTATGCTACATATGACTTTGACTTTACATCTGAGATGTCACCTCTCATATTTCAATAGTTTGTACCTTCAGTTTGCACCAATTGTCTTCTTTTCAGCAGAAGACCATATCTTACTATAGAGGGATCATGGCTATGATCACTTATGACATGTATCTACTTATGTACTGCCTATTCATGGCCATTGTATCAGATTGTTGTACTATACCGACATGTATTCAGAACTACTATTGTATTATGACGAGTGATTCGTTCTTTTCACTTGTGTCTCCATCACTCTACTTCTGAGTTTTATAATGTATTTCGGCCATCGTACCACTTTCAGTCTCTGACCTCACACATTAGGGGGCATCTGTTACACATAATCTTCCATCCTATGAGCATCAGTATTCTTTGGTCTATAGAATCCATTTCAGTGACTCAAATCCATTTTCATCCTTCAGTGATACCAGTCTATCCTATTTTTGTTCCTACCCACATGTTGTATCACTATAGCATGCGTACCTGTGAGTTGCATCCCTATAGCCCGCGGGTATCAAGTAAAATGGTAAAAACCACTATTTTATTATTTTTTACTCCCAAAAAGCAGTCATTGGGTGACCTTTGGCTCTCTATCTGCCAAAGTAACGTTTCGATGAGTCCTTTCACCTACCTTTGAGAGGACTATATATTGAGCACATATGGCTTATGGACGGGAGGAAGAAGAGAATAGTAAAGGCACTCTAGTGGATTTTTGCCCTATCTTGAGTCTGCACTCATTGATCCTTGTAGTTGTGAACCAGTTATGTTCACCTTCCAAACTCCTTTCTAGTTTGAGTTTGCCATTCATGGAGGATTGAAGTGGTGGAGGCACAAGTGGATTGATCTAGATCTTGGTTCAGATTGGTTGTCGGCAAGAGGTCGTATCACTTTGTACTTCTTCTTGTTCATTAATAGAAATACTCATATTCTCGTCCATTCATGGTATGAATGTAGTTTATTATACATTGGGTTGCATTTGCTTATGATATTATGGACCATTGTTATTAATGATGTTAATGTTATTTATATATTACATGTACTTGTTAGATATTGGTTGTCGAGACTAATTTGTAGATTATAAGTGCTTGGATGTGCGCGGATTGAAAGCTCCAATGGGGATCTACATCAAACGTTGGATCGAGGTTGGTTACATTTCTCCATTGTTTTAACATTGTCATTTATAATAGCATTGTTTTGAGAATTGAGTAGATTTCTGGTAGTCATCTGTCTGTTGTGGTATTCCCAAGCCATAGTGAGTTTTCTCCGATACAAAACTATCTTCCAAACTCTCGACGGAGAGTTTATTTCAAACTCTCGGAAATAAACTTTCGGCTGAGAGTTTTTTTTTAAATACGGAGCTACGATTGGTTCAAACTCTCGACCTAGAGTTTTATTAAACTCTCAACCTAGAGTTTTATTAAACTCTCAACCAATAGTTTAAACTCTCACAAACTCTCGGCCTAGAGTTTTTTAAACTCTCAACCTATACTAATGACATGAAAAGATATAATTGGTAAATCATAATTCCATGAGCCCGTTTCATGTAGTTTTATAATTTTAAAGGTCGATATGTTATTTTTGTTTTTGAAAAAGCATTTTCAAAACAAAATGTGACCTCGACTACTAACACAAACAAGTATGTAATGAAGAACTTATAAACCAATGGCATTATTTGCACAAGGCGAATTGACAACACTAGGAAAAACACTATTTTTTTATAATGAAGGGGTTAGTTAACAGAGCCTTCAACCTCAAGACAACAACATTACAGACAACTCAGTTTTCTATCTTTGATACCTATTGACTCCCTACAACCATGCTATAAATTTTGCAATTTAGAGATGTAATAACTAAATGTGCTTAGATTCCACCACATTTATTTTGTAAAATACATTAGGATTTTGCATAAACATAAACCAATTATCTTTTGTCTGAGCAAAATGCATTCGCACATATCACAAAAGGTAGAAGTAAAGAAAAAAAATCAAATTCACTTTTTTGTCCATCTTGATTTGTATTTTAAAAATACTCAATTATAGAGATCTCTTCATTTACCTTCGGCCCCTGACAGGTTGAAGTAGATTCCCTAATAGATTTACGGATCAAGGCCCATATCTCATAAAAACGATGCATAATCATGGAATTAAATCAAAAGTTGCAAGACCTCTTAAACCAGAGCAAATACCAATTAAGAAAAAGACCAACCTACTCTAATCAACTAAAGCTTCTGTACTTGTGTCGAAGAGGCTCATTCTATCCCTAGTAGGGGGAGATGTGTAACTTTTCCTGTGCTCATCTTATAACTGACAGGTGTTCTTTATAAAAAAAAACATGTCGGGTCAAATTAGATTTAAAATATTTAGAACGATATTATATAAAACTACATAAATTAGATAAATTAAAACCATAGACATTGCATTCTACACTTCCTCAACATTTCCAGTCTAAAAAGGGGTTTGAACCTCTAAGAGATTTGATCCCTCTAGAGGCTTGGTAGATCCCCTTTTAAAATGGATCTATGCTGATATACACACAAAATAAACAATACTAGCAAATACTTACTTGCCCCACCACAGTCCGTATGTCCATGACAACATGCTTATCTGTGGGAGCATGTCTAGTCTTAGATTCATAATGAGTAGCAAGAGCACCAGTTGATGTAATGAGGAAGGAAAAAATCTCATCCTCCCTCTTTAGCTCAATAGCGGTGAGGTGCCGCTGAGCCTTCTCATGCTATGCATTTGTTGCCCACACCTTGGTTGCACCACTACTCCATGGCTTCAAAGTTTAATGTGGAGGAAGGCAAGGGACACTGCAAGCGACCTAAATCCCACAAGTCTAATATTTAAGGTGAACTTGGTTGCCTAAAGCGATTTCACTTTAAACGGTAAATGGACCCACCATCGGGCGTGTGATAACTAGCACTCAAATCGTCCCTTGTTGGCGATAGAAAATTTTCTAGCGAGGCACAGTTCCACCCCTTCTCGTTATGTTTTTGGAATTTCGACGATTTGGGTCGTCTTAAAATGAGCCAAAACTCCTAGGGACGCAGTGCCATGACATAGTTTTGCAATAAATGAGATAGAACTACGATTCTGCCGGTTTTTATAACCAAATCTAGGAAACAAAAAAGCGGGGCGATTTGAGTGTTAGTTATCCCACACCCCACCATTGTACATGACCCCTTTACTTACCAACCCAATCAAATCGACTTTATGGTGCATTGAAGTCCCAACCGGCCATTCTCCTCTTGTTATCAAAATCGTCGTGCCCTAAAACCTTGATTGTTTGAGCTGATCCTTGCACCTCTTGGCTTTGGGTGATCTCTGTGGCTTGTTCCCACATATAAGAGAACAAGTTTCGTTCCAGATTTGATAGATTCGATAAGGGTTCAAGGAGGATTTGAAATCCCAGGCCTGCCCCAACTCTGACATTTGAAGTTTTCGTGGTCTCTTTGAAGAAAGAAGGAAGGATGAACCAATGGCCCAGTGTACACTGCCATCGTTGAAGAGAGTTATGTCAAAGATCTCTAATGCGTGACAATATATTGATACGTACCAGCTTCTAACACAATTAACTTTTGCACGAGGTATGTACGCTGAGGAATAATTAAGAAGAGACATATGTGGCCAATGGTCATTGCATGGCCAGCAATGGGATATCGGGTAAGACGGAATTCATTTCACCGGCGAGAAGTTGTCTATGAAAAGGTGCGTTATATTTAAATTGTGTTGCCATTACTATCAATCAATGTCATCTTCTGGGAATGGAAATGGGGAACGATAGGTTGAGTGCTATGACAGATAGGTTACTTTGCTCTTTCATCCTCTCAAAGCTCTCTCTCAGAGATGCAGTACGCTGTTCTATTCTTTCTCGTAGATGGCGATCTCTCTGGACTTTATTACCCCATCTCAATTTCACCGAAGAGTCTTTTGAGTCCATCGTCTGTTCTGGATCACGAGTTACAAATAAAAAAAGAAAACGAGCAATCGATAACATTTTTCTATTTCATTCAACTCAAATTGAAAGCCTCCAGCTCTCAGAGTTATTTCTGAATAGCGGCCACAATAGAAAAAAGAAGATTTCTGAATGGTTTTGGAAATGGATTCGTTGTGCAGCTTTCAAAAGAGTAAAAGAAATCGATCTCACAGATACTTACAGTAAATATAACCGTTTAAATGTTCCAACTTCACTCTATTTGTGTGATTGCCTCATATGCTTGAAGCTTATGCGTTTTACACTTACAAAGTTACCTCGTTATTTCTCCGGTTTCCCATATCTTATAACCTGTTCTCTGTCCTGTATTGATATAAATGACGAAATACTTGAGCAGCTGGTAGCAAAATGCCCTCTCCTTGAAAATTTGACTCTCACAAATTGTACAGGGCTGAGCGATTTGAAAATTTTTGCAATCAATCTCAATTATTTGAATTTGACAGGGGATTGGTACATAAATTCAGTGAAAGTGAACTCCCCACAGCTGCAGAACATCATAGTAGATAGTTGTTCGTATATGTCCACGTTAGAACTTGGTTCTTGCCATGATGTACATTTGTCCACAACTGAGAATACGCTATTTGAAGGACTTGAAGGAATTTCAACCATAAAATTATTGAAAAAAATTACTCTTCATGCGTTCATTACACCCGTGCCTCCTCTAGTACTTGGCAAGTTTTCCTACCTGGAAGAACTCTATCTCGAAAGTGAATGTTTTGAGGTCAGTAATTGGCATTTAATCTTCCATGTTTGAATTAGTATTATTGCTGTTATTATGTATCCAGTTAGTTATCATCCAAATTTTGCATGGCAGGAGGCGGAGGCAGCAAGCCTGATTCTCCCACTACAATACCTAAAGAAAGTTCATGTAAAGGTTTCGAAATTCGAAGACGAGAAAATTGCTATGCTAGGCTGCCTTCTCCGAAGTTCTCCTTTGCTGCAAACAATGACACTTGCTCTGCCAGAATGTTCTGAACATATCCATGAGCTGAGATTCCTACAACAGGTTTTGGGTTTGAAAAGATCTTCTCGAGAAGCAAGTGTCTTTGTCACAGAAAAATATGGACTGTGCAGTGGATGCGCTGAATTATTTGACTGTCCGGGTATAGCTTCTGTTCAAGAAAGCTAAGCAGAAGAGCAGACAAAGTGATTTTATATGTGCGTAGTTTAAGCAGGGGATTTTTTTTTGTCCTTTGAATTTTTGAAATTCCATGTAACAGTGGTTAAATTTACATAATTCAAATGATATGAGAGTTTTTGAGTGTAACAGTGGTTAAATTTACATAATTCAAATGAGATGGGAGTTTTTTAGTGTAACAGTGGTTAAATTTATATAATTCAAATATTATGAGAGTTTTTGAGTTCGCTGAATTTATTTTTACATTGAAAATGATTTAAATTTTAGAAAAAATAAAATTCAAAGAAAAAATTCATCAAATTCCAACCAAAAATAGCTAGCCTCCTTTTCTATAAGGATTGAATCGTCTTCTTAGATACCCTTCGAAAATTTTGTGAAGTCCCATATTTATTCAGTAGATATTTTAACTATATTCCATTGAGAATTTGTGAGGTTATCATTCACAAGCTATGCACATATTTTTATATATATATTATTTCTGGTTAACCAGTTGAGTTTATATTTTATAATTTGGAGTGGATCAGAAAGGATCTTTTTTTAGTTTATTGTTAAAATTTTATTTTATGGAAATTGTTTCAAATTCGAAATAAATAGTTATAAAATAAAAAATAAAAAAAAATCTTAATTTACATTTGTAAATAAAAATAAATATATATTGAAAGAACTTGTGACCTAACTTGTAGCTGTGCTAATGCTATATCTCTTTATATCCAATATAAGTTGGTTATTAAAATTAATAGCATCATTGTGTTATAACTAAAAAAGATACAAAATTTATTTTTCTACCCTACATTGATTTCTACTTTATAGCTTGAAGTTCAACTTTTTAAATGACCTGCACATTCAATTCCACTATTAATCAACTACAACCACACAACCACACCAGGCTTGTGTAATTACCTACAATGTCATTGAGCCCAATTCACCCTCAAGAGTGTAATTACCTACAATGTCACTGGGCCTAACTCACACACAAGTCTGTTTGTTGGAGTATCAATTATATACTCCTTTGGCTAGACCATTACACTTAACCATCACTTTACACAGAGGTCCACTCTTTATTTTTGAGGAGTTTGTAGGAGCTTTGGCCTCATCTTGAAGTATTTTTGGGCCAAACTCACACACAAGTCTGTTTGTTGGAGTATCAATTATATACTCTTTTGGCTTGACCATTACACTTAACCATCACTTTACACAGAGGTTGACTCTTTATTTTTAGGAGTTTGCAGGAGCTTTGGCCTCATCTTGAGGTATTGTTAGTTTGATTACACTTGAGCATAACTTTACACATAGGTCCACTCTTTATTTTGAGGAGTTTGTAGGAGCTCTGACCTCATCTTGAGGTATTGTTAGTTTGTGTATTTAAAGTTCATTCATGCCGTGAGTGTCATTAACGTCTAAGATTCGGTCTTTTTGGCCGAGGAAGGTTTCGAAGGCTCTTTTACAACATATTATTTTCTGGTTAGTGTGAGATTTGGCATTTAAGGAGGAATTTGGGAAAATCTTCCAAATGTTTCAGTCTTGCTGCCTTCCAAAGAGATGAAAACTCGCATGTGAGTATTTAGAATTTTGGGAGCCGTGAGCTTGTAACGAGCTTGAAAACCGACGAGTCCTGTAAAGTTGCTTGACTGTTTGACCCTGTCACTGCCACATATCCTTCTTGGTTCGCTTCTGAAGTTCATGTGGGGGTTTGGTTTCATCTATATGCACATGAAAAAGGTCTCTGGCTTTTTACTGCAGAAATCTGAATTCTTTTTCGAACTTTTCAAAAGGTTGGAAGAAAAGGTCTCCGGCTTTTAACCACATAAACCTGAAAAAATGTTTGGACTTTTCAGAGAGTTTGAGGACTTTGGGTTTTTAAAAGGGATTCTGGGATTTAAAGTTTATTTTATTTCAAATGCAACACAAAACATTACTTGACCAATGGGCTTCTAATGGATCCTACGAAAACCCAACTTTATTTCAAAGAGAAGAAAAAAATAAAGGTGTTTGACAGGCAGTGCTTGCTTCATGTTATTTGATTATTGAACTGGGCAGAAATCTGAATTGTTTTTTGAACTTTTCAAAGGGTTTGAGGAAAAGGTCTCTGGCTTTTAACCACATAAATTTGAAAAAATGTTTGAACTTTTCAAAGGGTTCGAGGACTTTGGATTAAAAAAAAAATGTTTTGAACTTTTCAAAGGGTTCGAGGACTTTGGGTTCTAAAAGGGATTTAAAAGGGATTCTAGGATTTAAAGCTTATTTTATTTTAAATACAATACAAAATATTATTGATTATTTGATCAATGGGACTCTAATGGATTCAGCAAAAACTTAACTTTATTTCAAAGAGAAAAGAAAAAAAATAAAGGTGTTTGAAAGGCAGTGCTTGCTTCATGTTATTTGATTATTGAACTGGTTGATAGGAATTGGTAAAACTTCATGTGATTGCTTCTTATTATTTGATTATTGTGCCTGCTTCAAGTTATTTGATTATTGAGCTGGTTGATAATGGAATTGGTAAAAACTTTATGTACTTGTTTCTTGTTATTTGATTATTGAGTTGGTTGATAATGGATTTGGTAAAAACCTAATTTCTTCAAAGATAAAGTAAAAAATTACACTGGATGTGCTTGTTGTTGTTTTTGTAGAGATTAAGTAGATATTGTACTTCTTGTTGATGTTGTTGTGGTTTGTTATTTAATTATTGAGTAGGTATGTGCTTGTTCTTGTTGTTTCTACAAGGGTTAGTTAGGTGTTTAGTTCTTGTTGATGTTTTTGTGATTTGTTATTTGATTATTGAGCTGGTTGATAATGGATTTGGTAAAAATCCAACTTCTTCTTTAAAAAGAAGGAAAAAAGTATACTTGTTTATGTTGGGCTTAGGTAGGTGTTTTAAATTTTATGTTGTTGATCTTGTTGCACCGAGAGTAGCAAGAAGGTGCTCTCTAGCCCAATATAGGGGAGATGATGTTGTCACGTTACCTAAAGTAAGGTTCTGAAAAATAAAAAGTAATTAAAAAATTCATGTTGTCTCATAACTTTTTTTTTTAACAGAAATGGTTAATATCATTGATAATATATAAAAAAGAGGGTTACAACTAAGTGAGGTTGATCAAATTGCTTCTCTGAATGAGTAACAACAATCAAACCTACTTCATCATGATTCTGCAGATTGATTACATAATCCCTTCTAGTTCCAAGTGTACTGTAACTTCTAATAAACTGTCCTAGTAGTAATATGCAAAAAAAGAGCATTTTTAGCAGTCTTGCATTTACAAAAACTGGACTTTAAGCCCATCCTGAGATTCATAAAAAAACTATAGCCTATATAGTAAACCACAGTGCGCTGATAACTGTTTCTAAATAACAAAAAAGTCATTAAAATACCACTTTCAAGGACCAACATCCATTGCTACACCCACATCATTTGCAGGGGAATTCTGTTCGTTGCCGAGGTCCACATAATTTCCAGCAGTCTCCATGTAGTTCTTGAGTTTTTTCATCTTCCTACTAATGACCTCCATCTCACTTTCAGTCACTTTGGTCTTCTTTTTCTTGCGTGGGTGAGCCGATTCCAGAGTTTCCTTCATATCTTCAATGTTCCCTGCCATTCCTATGAACTGGGCCTTGAGCTCATTGTATGCCATGAAGGAGAAGTTGTACATTTGCGAAATCACTTTCCTGAACTCCATGTTCTCTCCCTTAACCATACACACCTGCAACTCCAGGTCTTGAACCCGATCCAATAGCTCTGCTTCATAACTCGAAAGTCTGCGATTCTCCTCCCTTTTGATCACTTTTTCCACCCCTGTATGCCTACGACATGAACTTTGACTTGAGCATTGTTCTTCAAAAACATCCCTACTACGCACATGTTTGCAGCAGTGCCAACCTCAGGAGTGACTTTCATTTCCAAAAGTGTGCCCAGAGCCATTACAAAGATGCTCGCCACTACATCCATGACCTCGCTTCACCATTTCTAAGCCAGAACAGAGGAGGAGCAATGGACTAGAGCTATTCCTATTTTAGAACACAATCCCGAACCGAGCGAAGTGTAGAGAGCTGTAAAATGAACCGGAGGACAGAGAATAGGGTATTTGAAACGACCGCATGTCGACCAGTTGGTAGGACTGCAGGAATCCTTTACATCAAGCGTGTAAAAGCACTGATCGAGGCTTGGAGAGACCGCCATATCTCCTTGGGAGATTTCCCAAATATTTTTAATTAATGAACTTATTGAATTGCTGCGATCCATCATTATGAGGAGTTGAATGAGGTTGACAAGAGTGTTAAGCCATAATCTTGCTCTTGGACTATGGGATCCAAGTGGCTTTGGTGTGGTCATTTCCGCATCTATGCAAACCATAGTCTAGCCCAACTCCTAGATTTTCCAATGCATCTGCTTTCTCATTCAACCCACGCAAGATATGAAAGAATGTGAGCTCATGAAAATTGGTACTAATGCAATGGAGAAGATAGTGCATTTTGGTCGATGGATCCTTTCTTTTGGCGATGATACGCCTAGCTTCTCTAATTATGATTAAGGAGTCTCCAAGGATGGTGAGCTTCTTGATTCCTAGACCAATTGCTATCTCCAGTCCTTTGATAAGTCCCAACCATTCAGCTGCGTTGTTGGTTTTCCTCCCGATGCCCCAAGTGAAGTCCTTCTTCTTGTTCCCCTAAGAGTCATGTTGACTCATAACTAATAAAAAAATAAAAAGTAATTAAAAAATTCATGAAGGCTCATAAAATAAAAAAAATTAAAACTAGTATATAGATCCATCTTAAACCCGGATCTATTAAGTATTTAGAGGGATCCAATTTCTTGATATGTAATTTATTTTTATGTGTAAAAAATTTAAGATAAAAATCTATACCTCAAGAAATTGGATCCCTCTGGGTACTTAATAGATTTGGGATTAAGATGGATCTATGTGGTTGTAAACAAAATTAGCATTTGAACACTTTTATGTTTAGTTTGTTAAATATATGTTTATGTTTAATGAGTTAAAGTTTGATATATTCAATATTGATATTCTCCCTTGATCATTATAACTAATAGATAATTTTTAGTTAAAGAATATTGGATGGAACATTAGAATATTATAAATGTAGAATTGATGGATATTTGCCTTTAACCTTTATAATTGTCAAGGGGAATATTGAATGGAACTTGATATAATATGAATCTTTAATTAATAGGTAATTGTTAAACAAATATATAGTGGATACAACTCTAGCATATTATTAATGGATAATTGTTATTAAAGGTATATTATTGGGAAGTTTAATACAATATGAATGTATAAATAATAAATAATTGTTATTAACATAATTTAAATGTATGTATGAATTCAAATTTAATTTATGTTTCAGTTTTTTAGTTTATTTGGTTTTGGATATTTGGTCAAATATATATATCATAAAATCCCAAACATGTCATACACTAACTTTGTGTTTTTTTTTTTTATGAAAGTTGATGTCATATGTATTAGGTTTTATAAAAAAAAATCTCAAAATCCTGAAATTATTATTAACAAGTCTTATCTTGTTCTTTAGCATATGATTTTTATAAACAAAGTGATAAATGATTTTTTTCAACTGTCAAAATTTCTTCTAAATTAATATTATCTTTGAAAAGAGGATGTCAAATTCAACCATAATTGAAATGAGCTTCAAAAGTATGAAGTTAAAATGATTTCTAATAATGATGCCAAATAATCGAGGGGTTCAACTATATCATCAATTTAGCCAATCGACCAGATCATGTTTCTTAAGAACTTCATTGATCATAACTAAATACATTTGTGTTGAACTAAAATATTGGTGGTCTATTTTAACCTAGAGATCTAAGCAATTCTCCTTGAGCTAGTGCGAAATAGTTTAAACAACAAAGATACATGATGTAAAACATTACAATGCATTTTTGACATATTTAGTGAATATACAAATAAAAATATTTGACATATTATGTGTTAAAATTTTTAATGAAAGAACGATTTAGAAATTGACACAATTTTTTGTGTAAAAGAATTTAATTCCTAGTGAACTGTGTTTATCATTTTAGAGAATTTGTGTTTACCATTTAATTGTGTTAATATAGAAAATAATTCTTAGTAATGATGATATAAACATGGTTTTGAAAACGAACACTAAAAAACACGATATGATGGGTTTTGTAGGACAAACTATGACAAAATAATGTGAAATAAGGGATAGTCATAAGCCCATCACAAGATCATTTGTGTTGTAAGTATGTATGCAACCAAATTTCAATCCTACAAGATTGTCACATAATTTTATATAATTATATATTATCATGCTTGTATTGATATATGAAATAAATATATGTAATTAAATTTAATTTAATAAATATATGCAATTAAATATGTAAAAATTAAGTTTATTTATAATCAAGTAAAATAGTTATTCTTGTAATTATTTATAAAAAAAATGATTTAAAATGTAAAGATGCATGAATAGAAATTAAAATTAAAATTCAATATATATTTATATAAATAATTTTATAATCTAACCAATTAAAAAAAATATTAATAATATTTTTTAAATAAAATAAATAAATTAATCACTATATTTAAAACATTCATAAAACGATCTTAAACATAAATACATTGTATATAAATTAACTTATATTTTAACATAGTTAATATAACACCACAACCTCTTTTAAATTAATCACAAGCTATATATATATGCTCATGGTAAGGAATAACTTATATTTTAACATAGTTAATATAACACCACAACCTCTTTTAAATTAATCACAATCTCTCTCTATATATATGCTCATGGTAAGGAATAACCCATTTATACCCTTTCCAAAGCAAGCAAGCTATGTAGGCTATGTGACTTATGAATATTCTTGCCAACTTGGAGTTTATCCTTTTTAAGAAAATTACAAATATTTCCTTTTCATCCAGGAAAGAATGATGGTGCTTTTTGTCGAGGAAAAAATGACCGTGCTTCAAATCCTGAATTATTTGAAGATTTTACTTGCTATAATGCATTATCGCAAAAGTAGAAAAAACAAATCATGACCCCGAGAGAAAAATATAATTTAGAAAAAGCATTTCATAATTGCTAGTATTTGAAAACACATCTTCAGGAATCATTCTTACTAGCCTATTTTCTAGGGGCATTGCATGGAAATGAGTTTTTGTCCGTTGGCCTTGATTGTGTAATAGCTAATGGACATCGAAGCATTGAATACTGCATACATGTTTTCCTCTCTTTAAGATATGATTGTATGACATTGCAACTCAAGATTAGAGACAGTTCTAAAGAATACAATATTTTGCTATCAAAAAAGGATTGATTAGAGTTTGTGTACTATATGATGAAGGCTAAAGGATATATGATGAAACCAAAATTGAATTTTGTTAATTTTAAATTTTAATTTATGTTTTTTTTTTTATTTTACTTTTATTTTTATTATTATGTATTATTTATAAATATGTGTTATATTTTTAATAAAATGTAGTGATGAATTTATATACATAATATGAATTTAAGTGTGTACTTAGGGAATTTTGTTGTCTTTTTTTCAATAATTTTCTCAAAAAATATTAATGAAATTTAATGTGTCAAATTTACATTTAATTAAATAATTGTCTTTTCAAATTTCTAGAAAAGTTAACAAGTGATTTTTGTTCAAAACACTTTTGTTAGTGTTCAATGTACATATTTTTTTTTTATAATTTTAGTGTTTAATGTACATATTTTTTTTTTATAATTTTAGTGTTTAATGTACATATTTTTTTTAAAAATTATACGAGCATGATTAACATAGAATGTATTAGTGCTTCCTTTTTTGGGAAAATAAGTTTTGTATTAACATATTTTTTTTATAATTTTTTATTGTGGACAATTATTAAGACACATGTTTATATGAGTGCCTTAACTATTTGAGAGAAAAATGTTTGTGTACCTTAAAATAATAAAAATATATATAGTATGAAATAAAAATGAAAAAATTATATGTCATTAGCTGGATAATTCAATGATGAATTTACATAAACTGGGTTTTCCACCTTCCGTGGGAAAGATGAAGGAATAAACTTATTGGAAGTTGCAACTTCATGAAAATTTGCAAAAAAGGAGAAGGATTCTTGGTTTTTAAGCTCTCAATTTAGGGTTAGACTTTGATTGAGGGTTTTAAAATACATTGATTAAGGAATTTAAAATCTTTTGATTGAGGTATTTTAAAAACATCAATCAAGGTATCTTTGAAACATAGTTTTTGTTTTAAGAGACTTGATTGAGGTTTACTGTGATGGATATTTTAAGCCCTCTATCAAGGTTTCGAAATCTTGATCGATGGCTTAAAGCCTCAATCGAGGGTGCACATAGCCCATTTTCACGTGGATGACTTGCCAAAAAATGTGATTGAGATTGATGGATTCACCCTAATGTAGGTGATGAATAACAAAAGAAAAATATTCGTTGAGGGCTTAAAATCTCCATCGGGGTAAAAGCTCAATCGAGGGGCCACATAGGTCATTTCCAAAATTTGTGATCAAGATTCTTGGATTCATCCTAATGCATGTGATGAATGGTGAATGGTTTTTTTTTGGTTGATAATTGATTGTAAATAATATTTTGTGTCTTTATCTTTCAACTTTGTCTTTATAATGCCCTTCAATGTCTTGGGTGAGACCTTAACCTTCCAGAGGGTATCACAAAATTCAATGTTGATGGGTTTGTTGTTGGACAATGGATTGAACCTTGGGTTTGGTGTTTAATGCCAACAATTAGTTCTGTTGTTGGCAATTAACAAATTCTTACAGAAAGAAACCTTCAACATGTCATGGAAACCCTTGTTGTTGGAAATCGAGTAGTGGATGATTGGAAAAAGAGGTTGAGTTCACCCCAAAAGAGACTCAAAACTTGCATTCATGCACCAAATGGTGGAAACATAGGTATAATTAGTCAAATAAGAACAAATATTTCTTTGTTGATTTTTCTAGTTTGGTATATGAATGGTTGAAAAGATAGATTAAAATCAATTTACCCTAAGGTTATTTGAAGACACTATTTTCTGGGATCAAGAAAATATTGAGGAGTTGAAAACTCTAGATAGCAAGTGGAACCATACCATTGACCTTCGGTTCGATTGGATGATTAGAAGGATATATTGTAGAGTTTTCCATTGAATATGACCAATATTTTAGTGTTGTTGAAAGATATTCATGGGTTAGGTTGAGAGGAAGAATTTTGGAGCTTATATAGTCACGGATCAAGATGTAGTGTGTTGAAAAAGCGTTGATGTAGATTCTCCCTGGTCCCATGGTGATGTAAAATATCATAATGGGTGGAGAGGGGGTGAGTAAATGAACTAAACGGGGGATGTGATGAGATAGATAAGGTGGGAGGCTAATGAATCCAAAGAAGTAGAGACGGGTTAGAAAGGATAGATATGCGAGGAGAAATGAGTTGAGTTGTGAAATTTGGAAGATTTAGATGGATATTCTAAGGAAGAGAGGAAGAAAATTGAGTAGGAGTGTTGAGAAAAGGAAAAGAGGCGAGATAGTGTCATCGAATACCATTGAAGGAGATTCCATGCTTGAGGATTGCATAAAGGAGGAGGAGGAGGAGGAGGTGACATAGGGATGCACCCATATTTGTTAGGATGTAGAGGTAGACGTTGAACCTTAGTGGAGTATGAGGTTATGAAGTGGATTAGAAGATGAGTTCGAAGTTGCTTCAAGAGGAGATTATGGGAGACTAGTGATAGATGAATAGTCTATGGATATAGAATATGCTTATGTGTTGGTAAAGCTATTGGCATACTTGACGATACGTGAAGGATCTAGATCCCATAAGGAAATTATTAGAAAAAATGAGATAGGAGAGTCCCATTTGGAACCACCACTTGCACACATTTTACAGGAAGAAGAAATTTTGGTAGATACATAGGTGAGGAACATACTACATCAAAGTATAGTAGCAACACCAACAAATAGGGGTATAATAGTAGTGAGAATTTTTAATTTTGCAATGTTGAGAGATACAATATATTGCATGCAGGGTAAGTTTTAAGGGTGGAATTTCGCCAATTGGCTATTTTTTGGGCTTTTAAAAAAAAAAAAAAATTCGCTATTTGGTCATTTTTAGACTCTAATATCGCCTATATTTACATAAATATGTTTTTTATCATAATATTCGCCAAAATTTACACGTTTCAATAGTAAATTGCATGTTTCATATTTAATATTCACCTACCTATATATATACATGATTTTTTCAATCCAAAATAATTGCCTAGGATACTATACTTATGTAAAATATTAGAATCCTTAAAAATAACCCCGATTCCATGATAAGACTTCATGTGCGCCACATACTGTGAAGGATGATGTTGAATAACATTGGTTTATTTGTGAGTCCATTTGGATAGTGAAAAAAATCACGGATGAGGATGTCAAGATTGCATAGTTGAAGACCACTTTAAGGGATAGGGACCTGCAATGGTACATGAAGTATACAACTAATGTAGTAATTTGACAAACTAGGACTTTGCAAAAGATAAACACTAATTTTACAAAGAAGTTTTAGAAGTATAAGTCTAAACAACAAAGCATAGAAGAATTGAAGGAAATCAAATATAGAGTAGGTGAGTCAATTTTATATTATAGTCAAAGTGTTAAATACCTTTTGGGAAGACTAAATTTTTGTATTAAGGGTGCCCAACATAAAATATGGTTTATTACTAGGTTTCTTCCCTACATTCAAATTCCCTTGACATGGTAGGACAATTCCTCCACAAGTAGAGGTATTGGAGATTGATATGTACTTGGAGTTGACAGGAGGATTCCTTGAGACCTCATTAAGCTTAGTGTAGGTTCAAAAGTAGTTGGCCACTTTGACCAACTAGTTGTAGGAGATCTCGAAAAAAAGAAGTTTGTGAGTGTGTATGGTGTAGTTTGTGTGAAATAGAGGGACATCACAAAAATGAGTGCCCAATACTTAGAAATTACATTGTTGCAACAGGTGTGTTGAATCCATTTCCCTCTGGGGGAAATCTTAAATAGTGTGAGATTTATAAAGCTTGGGGGTATGAACTTGCTTATTGTCCTATGTTCTAGAAATATTAGACTTCCACTTAAACACCATTTTGTGAGTTGTGAAATTCCATGAGGCGTGATGTGAATATTTGCAAAGTTTTGGATTTAATGAAAAAGCAAACACAAATTCTTACCGTGTGCAAGGAACATAGGACAATTTGGGAACAAGACAAGGAGGCTTTAGAGGTGGTTAAAGGGGCCAAGGATAATGGATTATTACTATAAGTACAATGGTTTTCTTTCTCAACTAATGATCTAGGACCATTAAATATTTCAATTTGGATTATGCTCCATTATCTCCTTATTAAATTTTGAGTATGGGATTTATTAGCAAAGATGTCCTTTATATTCAAAATAGTCTTGCAATTGGACCCTTTAATATGAAACATACAAACAAAGGGGATAGCTAGGGTTTGTGTCTAAATAAATATATAACAAATAAAATGGAGGATCACATTGTAGAGGTGGGAAATTGCTCATGAAGGATTGAGGTAGACTATAGAAGGGTTTTATTCCACTACAACTAGTGACATGTCATCAAACATTTAAGGAAAAATGATCCAAAAATTCAATTTAAATAGAGGTTCAACACAAGGTGTAGAGATACGAGACACTAAATTAGATCATCCTAATCTATTGGGGAAAATATTAGGTTGACCATGGGGATTCAAGTTGACATACAAATTCTATGTGTGTGGAATTAAGGGTCCAAGGATTTTATTCGTAGAATTTAAGAGAGAATGGCCCTTTGGGGGACTCCATGAATACCTCATCGAGCATCCAATATTAAGAGAACAATGAAGACACCTTCCATTACTATGAAGTGGGGTATTACTATGTTGAGCAACATAGTATTGAATTATGTTGTATTACTGAAAGTGTTACGAGGTAAATAGGTTAATAAGGGCATGCATTTGAGCAAAATGTCATTTGAAATCTAGGGAAAATTACATAATTTTGTCATGTAATGTAATTTCAAGGGGTTTTCTAGTGCCTCTATGGAAGGGACATAACTAATGATTTTGGTTATTCTAGTACTCATGATCTTCCTTGATAATATACAAGTAATAGAAAACAAGAAAATTATATAAATAAGGAGAAAATAGGTAAGAAAGCGAGCATTTAACTTGACATCTTTAATATATGGGATTTGGCATGAAAAGTCATTGTCCATAAGTTAATCCTTAGGTGAGAATTCAAGATGTCATTGATAGATCTAACATCTATGGATGGACTATATAAAATGTTTAAATCCTTGATGGTGGAGGATCTAAAATGAAAGCAATTTTAATTCAAACAAGGGTATGTTGCATAGCAACAAGTCCCTACCATGTAGTGAGGCATTTCATTATTAGGATCTTGGACAAGACATATAAATATATACATAGTGCAATTTTTCACTGAAAATATTGGTTTACTCTATAATCGCTTGTCTAAGATTCTTATAAGAGCTACAAACAACCAATGTTAATTAAGTTGTGGGAATATGTGAGTGTTTTTTAATGCAAAAATAAATAAAAATTACATTTAAATGGGTTGTGTTGTCCTTTTGGAAGATGTATTTCATTAAGGATATCACATGTTGTACAACATCATGGATTTTTAGCGAGTAGCCATGACATATGATTAGACTAGTTGAATGTTTCTAGGAGGTTGGGGCTCTTTCAGTAGGTGTGATTAAAAAATCATGGTACAATGCTACACACTCTCATTTTGTATGTCAGAAAGATATGTTATAGTAACTGCGGATCATTATTTTGAATAATTCTTCAAGGAATCTTTGGTGAAGGTTTGAATTGAGGGATGGAAGCTAAATTTTTTGGTATACATCAAGACTTTGATATGTAACAGGACGAACAAACACAATTTTCACTATATGCATGCATCGCCATGCAATTCAAAATACAATAAACTCTTTATGTTAGGATAGTATAAATATGCACTCCTTGATGCTATGGGTGTAGTTGGTATACTCTTCCAATTTAGCAGTTCGTGAGGGCATATCAATTTTTTTACAAAACAATCACTCTTTATGCATAGAATACACCCAAACACCCCAATGACCCATACACTCTTTGAATTTTCATTTTTTTATGATTTTTTTTTGCATAATAACATGGTTGCATGCCAAATTTTCAATATGCATATGCCATTGTAAACATTTCAATAAGTAGAGGTGATACCATGGGGTTGGTTGGCCCTTCCAAACTAAGATTGCTCTCAAAATTACAATTTGAATCCATTTTAAATTACCGAAGTACTTAAAATTGCAAGATAAAATCCTTCCATTCACACCAACTTTCGATTATCCTTAAAACTAATAAAATATCATCCATAAAGATTAAAAAAGCAATCATATTTTTTATATTTTTTCCATAAAAAAAAATTATATTTTCTATTTCATAACATAAATCAAAATATACATAGTTTAGCCTTCTCTTAACCAGTCCACTACTTTTTTAAAGTATCTTATGTTTCATTTATATGATTCATTCGACTCTATGCTTAACCTTCACTGCCCCGAAAGAAATATGTCTTACATTAATCTATACTCGACAATTGCTATTCAAACAAACTTTTTATCATGTCATATTTTGTGAGACTCCTCGAAATAAAATATTTTTAGATTGTTCTTGAGCGATTAAGGTTCCTTCTTCCAAACTAAGATCATCTTTTGAGATTTCAAAGATAAGAGCATCTTTTGAGATTTCATTTGCTTTGAGGCTGAATTCTCTATACACATTATTAAAAGAAATTAATTGATATTTTGATTTTGCTTCCATCACCCTACCAAGTAATGGGGATAGCACGAGGTTTGAAATATTGCCTTTATTATTGCACCAGCCTACTAATAGTTTGGAATCACCAAAGACTTGCCCATTGGAGATATATTTTGAAGAGGCAAACCCGAGGAGATTCCAAGCATGCATATTTCAGCTTGGTTATTGTTTCTCACGAAAAAAAAATCCCTTAAAGAATGATCTGATTTTATGTGCCACTCTATCCACCACCACATCCTTCCCTTCATAAATCATCTTATTTCTTTATACCCATATCCCCGAAATCAAGTAGAATAGAAATGAGAGGAAAGGTTTTACCATCCATTTTGCATACCAATCTTCATAAAACTGTATTAGAGTTTGGCTCGTCCACCTACCCAGGAAATGTAGTTGATGCCACACATCCTACCAAATTCATTTTGAGAAAGAACACTCAACAAAAAGATGATCAATAGATTTGACTTCTGTTTTTAAAAGTATACATTGATTTGGTCCGTGCCAATTGAGCTTTATACCACTATACCACGTTAATATTTTGTTGATAGTGCAAGCCATTCAATTTTTGTATATAAAAAGGGCAGTCTAATCCCCATATTGCCTTCCACCACCAAACTAAGTCTTCATTAATTATTGCATCTAAAACAATGGCGTCATATGTAGGTTTGGGCATGATATTTCCATTAGCCACTTTCTTTGACCATATTGATTTATCCTCCTGATTGGATAGTCTGATTGCGCTATGAGATAATAGATGTATCCATTCAATCTTTTGTCTTCCAAGAGGTTGAAGTCTGAAGCCGATTTCCATTTTTGGATCCAATAATTTTCATTCCTCCAATTTGCGATATCACATAACTTATATACCACTGAATATTCACTTTCAAATCATTAAAGTAAGAAGTTTCCTACGCAACCTATCCATGGACAAGTTGAGCCAGGATATCACATAACTTATATGCCATGTAGGGACAAGTTGAGCTAGTTTCATGTCCACCATATGAAGATCACTAATCAAATGAAAAGAAAATACTCAGATAAGGGATCTTATCTGGCCTTTCCCCCCATAATTCTCAAGAGGGTAGAGTGAAATTAAGGTCCCCTCCCAATATAATATTTTCACCATTTAATATTCCTTGTCCTTTCAAGTCTTCCAAAACGGATTATGATCTATATAAGGTCCATAAAGATTTATGAAATTCAAGGTCTTTCCAAACTCTTTATCCTCACCTTCTATAATGATGCTTTTATTAATCACATGAGAAGAAATAGGTTTAAAAGTTGGACTCCATCCTAATAGAAATTCTCTATGATGTCCATCAGAATCTACAACAGTAAAGTTCCTATCATTAAGAAAACTCATCAAGATCTCAATTACCTTTTCACCGACGTACATAGTCTCTTGAAGCATAATGAAATATAGTTGATATATTGTAAACAAACGCTTGAGGGAAATTTTTTAAGGGGTCCCACTACCCCTCTGGCATTTAACGATAGAAATATCATGATGGTAACTTCTTAGGGGTTTTAGGTGCTCTAAGTACCCCATTAATGATTAATTTCTTTCCAAACTATACCTCAATGGATGCTTTGGTTTTTGCTTTAGAAATATGAAATTTTATTCTAATAAGAAGAGGATGTTCATGGTTAGGGCCCATACACTATATAATTTCTATACCATCTAAAAATATCAATGGTTTTTTTCGATCTAAGCATGTAGGAGAAAGTGATTTTTGACTTATTCGCATTAAACAAAGAGTCTAAAATCGAGGAAGACTTGTTGGACAAGGATAGAGGAGGATCCTATGAAGAAATAGGACTAGAGATAGACCTTTCAATAATGGTATAATAGGATTAGTGTGAGCATCAAGACCAAACCCTTGTGGATGATCTCTTCTGAAATATTGTACATACCTTTCGGATGATTATTGTTGGAATAATTCACTCATTCTAGTGGAGTTTCAGGATGTGGAACAATGTTGGGTGTATCTAGGACCACTGATTCCTCCTTCGGAACTTCCACCACCTTATGAGAACTCACTTCCAAACTTTCCTTCTAAATCGAAAGTTGAGAGACCCCTTTTCTCTTTTTGACCCAAATTTTCTTTGTTACCTTCATATTGACCTTTGAGCATTCATGGCATAAATGGACCACCTCTCCGCATAGTGAACAATGAAATGGTAGTTTCCAGTAATCTAAGGGTTGTATTAGCATGCCCATTCTCCATTCCAATTGCAAATTTTCCTGAATTCCTTTTGATAAATCCACTTCAACAAGGACTTCTTCCAATTGCTTTCCAGAAAATTCCTCAAATTTGTCTTTGAACGCAATGAACTTCCGTAATGTATTGCCAATATTCTACAATACCTCCTTCAACTAGAGATCGATAGGTAACCCTCACAATAACACCCATATATGTTGGATGAAGAATGGTTCATGCCATGGGTCAAAAGTGGGGGTCCAGTTCCTCAACACAAGACTGGATGACCCCCATGCCAAAACTGACTTTTGATTTTGTCTCTATCTAGAATAGATCAAAATTCAAAGCAATCCCAACCTTTAAGAAAAATGTGAAAACTAGATATATATCCCAAAATAGGTTTCCAACCTTCAACCATCCAGTCATGAAGTGAGCCAAAGGAAACCTGCTTCCCCATAAATTTACCCACAAGGGCACATGAAGACAGAGTCTTCACCCAAGCCACACCTATATTAAGACCAAGGACCAATTTCACTCGATCTCCCCGATCCTTGAGTCATTTGGCTTTTCTTTTGTGTGCATGCTTGTTGAGAGGTCCAGTGGTAGGAGTTTGTGGTGGATTGGGAAAATCCTCATCAGAAAGGGGAGAAGAAGGGTTAATGGAATTATGGTTCCCAAGGATTAATCCCAAGGAAGAAGGAAGAGAATCCTTAGCTCTTGAACATCATGGATATATGTCAGAGTGTTGGGAGGAGGGTCCAAAACAATGGTGCCATGAAGAGGAGGATTGTTGAGGGAACAAATCTAAGACTAAGTGAGGCTAGAATTTAAATCCCAAAAGGACTTCTAGACTTCCATTAATACCACACGTGTCTGAAAATTTGTAGGATATGACAACAAATCATCATCCTCGTAGTCCAAAAGTTCATTCACGTCATCCATAGACATCCAATAACACCCTAGTACGAACAAAAAAGGTCAAAAGGAAAAAGGAGAGTTGGAATTTACCTTCGCATAAGACCTTACCTCATACTCGATCGAACCTCCAAATATCAGATCAACCCCCCTAAAAAAACCCTCCAATCATGTTTTTTTATACATCTCAAAAGGAAATTAAATAATTATGTTGATATGTATTAGAATAACACCTATCGATGTTAATTCGTTATTCTCTCCAAATTAATGGGTGAGATGGAGGTGAGTCCACCTTACTATTTTATCACAACAATTATTTTATGTGCAAAACAATATAACTTATTATTTTCTATAAAATTGAGTTGTGGAATCAATAATTTTTTTGTCAAACAAATATAACAAATATTTATTTCTAACCTTTTTTTTTCAAAATTACCTATATCAAATAAAAGGTTAGGAAAGTTTCAAAGGATGTATATATCATATATTATAATTTAATTGAAATAAGTGAATCTAAATAATATATGTTTAAAAACACGAGCACATGCAAATTAATTAATAAATTCAAATTCACACTTAATGTCATGTCCCCAACCAACCCAATATCACTTTTGGGTTGGTGAGAGACTCCCTCATTGCCACTTTGATAAAATTTCGACTCTGATACCACACTATAATGTCTAATGACTAATATCCAATAATAGCCTCATTGGTAATTTCTCTTTCCAACTCATTGGTAATTAATAAATTCAAATTCACACTTAATGTCATGTCCCCAACCAACCCAATATCACTTTTGGGTTGGTGAGAGACTCCCTCATTGCCACTCTGATAAAATTCGACTCTGATACCATACTATAATGTCTAATGACTAATATCCGATAATAGCCCTCATTGGTAATAACGTAACGCACGAAAGAAACTCATTGGTAATTTCTCTTTCCAACTGAAACTCCAGAGACATAAGAATCCCCTTTCCTATACAACTAGCACTCCCGCGAGATAAGAATCATGAATTAATGAAGGGATGCTATCTAATGTGTAACTACACCCCTATACAACAAGAAATCCTAGTTCTAGATTACAAGGCGACTCAGACATGAGATGACACCCATTCCTTCCCTTTCCCAAGGAAATAATTGCCTCAACCACCTCCTTCCTAGAAGACTTGAATGATTGAGTGCACAGGTCAATTTGAGAGTTAATGGCTCATGGGTTTCGAATAGATTTGTCCCTAATCTTGTGAAGATGATGTCCCCTTGTTTCTTGTTGCTTGCACAATCATTTGTGGGTTTCTTATATATATCACATTGATTATTCTAATTGTGCCTAATCAATACACAATCCAACTGTGCCATATCTAATTGCTAATATATGATCAAGAAATCAATGGTATCTCCTTGGCCTTGAGTTACTCACCATAATATCATTTACATGTTCACATACAACATGGTCAAAATTGGGGGTATTACATTACCCCCCCCCTTAAATTAGCACTATCTTCAATGTTGTAATTTACAATGTATAGCCTTTGTCAAGGTATGTTCATTTTTTTCCAAGCAACTTGCAAGACAATAATGCTTTTCTATCATCTTGTTCATCATTAAGAGATCATGTCTCTCGCTTTTAGTAGCACGTACTATGCCATTTTCCTCATTTACAACTTACATCCGATGGCTATATTTGAGCAACAACGGCCACAATTGTCATCAATGTTTTGCATGCAGATGTTACCTACAACAGTAGAAAAAGCAATCATGCATACCATATCCATATCAATGGAAACATTCGATAACATGATTTTAGTGGCATAATCGAAGGACATATTAATAAACTAGAAAGACAAGTATGCATAGAAGCCCAATAATTTCTTCATGAATATGTTCCAGCTTCACATGGTTGCCATAGGCGAGGTTCAACTTTTCACCATTATGTCCATCAAGTTCATATCCAAGACAACACACAACTGGGTTTATTAGGCTATTTAATGAATTTAGGGGTGGAATCTACTAATTTAGTGAGGTCAATCACAGATCTATAGGTACCTCTACCAGACTTAGTCAACTCAGGGTCCACATTACCTTCCCCACACAACACCAATAAGGTAGCCCTTCTCTGATCATAGTACTTTGGGCATCCCCTTACTCTAGGTTCTATTCATTGTGTGCATAGAAAGATCACCAAAACCATGCCATCCTCATAGAGGTATCAGACTAAACCAGGTTTATCAAGTAATTCCCTGTCCCTTCCGTTTTGCACTCTCTATCTCAATGATATTGGTAACCTCCCCATGCTTTCCAAATTATAGAAGCCATTGCTTGTCCTCTTGGGAAAAGTCTCATAATATCACCTTGTAGGAAATAATACATATCCTTCCTCACGGGATTACACTCACTGACATGTCCAATACAATTCTACCTGCAATATGAACTTTTCAATTAACCAAACAAAGTGTGAGTATTCATCCATGCACTACAACAAATTTTGGAATTAGCATCCATTTTAGCATTCTTTCTTAGTGTATTTTTTTTTTCATTGAGTGGTCGAAGTAGACGCTAAATGGGACACGTTATGTACAAAACGTAAAGAGTCTAAAATAACGTCTTTTTTTGCATCCTAGATAGCATCCTTTCTGACGTCCAAAACAACGCCCATCTTTTGCTTCCAGAATAATGTCCAATTTTTCTTCCCAAACAACGTCGAGGTTTGCTTCCAAAATAACATCCTATTTTTCTTCCTAGAGATCGTCCTCTTTTGCTTCCTAAATGACGTCCCCATTAGCGCCATATCTCCATCCTTAAAAGTGTCATGTTAGTATTTATGTTTCCATCTATGTCCGTGCCATATTTGCATCCAATATTGCATCCATATATGCTACCACTTTAGCTTACCATTTTGCACCACATTTTACTTCCAAATATGTGCCAATTTTCGCTTCTAATTTTGCACCAATTTTTACTTCCTTTTTTGCATCATGTTTTGCTACCAAAATGGCGCCAAAATTTTCTTCTATTGTTGCACCATATTTTTCTTCCTATGTAGTGCCCTGTTTTTGCATCCAAAGTAACGTCTTATTTTGCTACCATATAAACACCATGTTTGGCTTCCTCATTAGCGCCAAGTGTTGCATCATTTTTAACGCCTAGTTTTACATCTCTATTGACGTCCACATTAGCACCATGTTTTGATACCACTTTAGCATCCATTTTTACTCCCACACTATAGCCACATTTTGCTTCCCGTTTATCTCCTTGGATTTCTTTTTAGTTTGCTTCCTCATAAATGCCGCATTTAGCTTCCCATTTAGCATCTAATTTTGCTTCTTTGTTGGCCACTAGTTTAGCTTCTAGTGTGGCTTCTACTTTGACGTCCAAAATAGCATCAAAATTGACTTCCAACTTAGTGCCAGGTTTTACATCCAATGTTGCTTCTAGATCCGTGACGTAATGGGCTTCCATTTTAGCTCCTAGTTTTGCTTCCTATTTTGCTTCCTTGTTAACACCACATTAGGCTTGTTATTTAACACCTACAACTATATCCAATTGTGTGCTAATATATTTATTATATCAAATTATTATAATTATTTCATTAATTTTAATAGTTCTCATATATCATTTAGTTCATAGTTCTAAAATCACATAATGAAAGTAACATTCAAATTAATTGTAGATACCATTATTGAAATTAATTACATAGCATTTATGAAGAAATTTAACACAAACATAAAACATTTATCCAAAGTAGTAACATCATCATATATATTAATTTTCCATGAAAAGATCATCGACAACTTCCAATATATATAAATTTACAATATAATAATGATAACATCACCATTATCTTTCATCAAAAGAAGTGAAATTATACAACATCATCACATCAATAACTTATCATACAGATCATCATATTAAGGTTAAAAGAACAAGTGAACGATCTATATAGTGAAAATACCAATATCAAAAGAAATATCTTTTTTGATATCCATATCTAGAAATGTCAAAATGATCAAGCGTAATCAAAGTTTATATGTCAACATAAATCCACCATACAAATCAAAATGACCAAAAATGTAATATGAACTTGGATCATTACAAAAATAACAATATGTTTCTAGTAGCATGGAGAAAGCAATAAACATCCACAATATCAATAGTAGCATCAATGGCTAACACCACCACCACCACCACCACCACCATCATCATCATCATCATCCTCATCTATCCCAACATCATATCCATCATCATTTTCATCTGATCCATTTGCATCTTTACCAGCAATATCTTTCTCTGGTACATTGGTGACAACATAATCTGGATCATATAAGGAGTCATCTTCACCATTTTTATGCAAATAACAAGAAATTATCAAGTTAAAACATTAGTATTAATTTCATTACATAATGCATATTTTGTGTTATGATGCAAATATTAGTGTGATAATTTATGCATTCTCACGAGTTTTTCAACCATGAATATAAACATCATCTGATCAACAGATAGTAACCACACATATAAAGTGTATCCACAACTATGCACACACTCACACATACACACACATGTACACCATAAATTTTCATATCACAATAGAACAAGACATAGAGGCAAGGAAAAATAGACATCCTAGTGATTATATATAAAGTGAAGAAAAATATGATATCGCATATACTATTCGCTTCGAATCATTTTTTTGCCTAAAGTTGTTATATCATTAAATCTCTCTCTCTCTCTCTATATAACATGTTATTCAATCTATATCTTTAAGAGCATACTAACCATGGTTTTCATCTCTCAATCAAGTTCATGAATTGTTTACATTGTAATCTAAAAGTAAATTTAATATAACATGGTTGATAATATCCCCTCATAAGCATGGCTAAAAGAATATTATCATAGATATAGTTTTTAACATATTAATCATATAATTGGTATAATAATGGCAAATCTTACAAAGCTTCGTTGGAATCATGTTATCCAAGTACTTACAAGAGGTAACGGAACTCAATTCCATTGCTTGGATTGGTTTTTATGCCCCTGGTTGAATTTTCGCTTGGTATCCCTGAATGGCCTTGGGAAGCAAGTTGAAATTGAAATAAATAAAAAACCGAGGCTCGGATGGACAAAGCGTCAGTTCCAATGGATTCTTGACATCCGAGCACCTCTAGGGACACCCCTGTGCGGTGACTTCATGTACCAAACATTGTTTATTTTGATGGTTTTCTACACTAGGGTTTTGATCAGAGAAATGCAGTGCAATTTTTGCATGATGGGATAAGATGTTCTAAATGTGTCAAGTGAGTGCATGGGCATAGTGGTCCTCTCTCCATTTCCCAAATACACCCGCAAGACGTAACATAACTCAATTATGTTGCTCAGTTTGGTTTTTATGCCCCCGGTTGAAATTTTTCTAGTGTCCTTGAATGGATTTGGGAGGCAAGATGAAACTCTCCATAACTCTAAAACCGAGTTTTAGAAGGACAAACAATTATTTCCATTAGATTTGTGACATCTGATTACTGATAGGGACACCCCTATTTGGTGGCTTCATGGGCCGAATGTTGTGTATTTTGATGGTTTTCTAAACTAGGGTTTTGCTCAATGACGTGTAGTGCAATTTTTGGACCATAGGCTAATATTTTGAAAAATGTGGCAAGCGAGTGTGTGGGAATCCTGGTCATCTCGCCCTTACCCAAACACACATGTAGGAGGAAACATAACTAAATTTCGTTGCTCAGTTTGGTTTTTATGCCCTCGGTTGAAATTTGCCTAGTGTCCCTGAATGGCCTTTGGAAGCAAGATGAAACTCGCCATAACACGAAATCCGTGGCTTTGATGGACAAAACGTCAGTTACATTGGATCATGACATCCGAGTAACGCAAGGGACATACATGTATAATGGCTTCATGGACAAAAAATTATCTATTTTGATGGTTTTCTAAACTAGGGTTTTGCTCAGTGATGTGCAGTGCAATTTCTACATGATAGGATAAGATTTTGAAAAATGTTCCAAGCTAGTGAATGAGAATCGCGGTCATATTTAATTTTCCAAAACACACTTGTACGAGGAAACGAAAATCAATTCCATTGCTCGGTTTGGTTTTATGCCCCAGGTTGAAATTTGTTTGGTGTCCTTGAATGGACTTGGGAAGTGAGATAAAAATCGCCTTAACTCGAAAACCGTGGCTCTAATGGAAAATCCTTTAGTTCTGTCGGATTCATGACATCCAAGTACTGCTAGGAACACCCCTAGTCGTTGGCTTCATGGACCGAAATTTGTCTATTTTGATGGTTTTTTAAACTAGGGTTTTGTTAAGTGACGTGCAGTGCAATTTCTGCATGATAAGATAATATTTGAAAAATGTGTCGAGTGAGTGCATGGGAATTGTAGTCATCTCTTTCTTTCCCAAACACACATGCAGGAGGCAACGAAACTCGATTCTGTTGCTCGTTTTTTTTTTTATGTGACCGGTTGAAATTTGCCTAGTGTCCCTGAATGGCCTTGGGAAGTGAGATGAAACTCGCCATAACTCAAAAATCGTGGCTCCGATGGAAAAATGTCGATTCCTTTGGATTTGTGACATCCGAGTACCATTAGGGACACCCTTGTCAGGTGGCTTCATGGACTGAAGGTTGTCTATTCTGACAGTTTTCTAAACTAGGGTTTTTGTTTAAGTGATGTGCAGTACAATTTCTGCATGATAGGGTAATATTTTGAAAAATGTGTCGAGTGAGTGCATGGGAATCACAGTTATATCACCCTTTCCCAAACACAATTGTAGGAGAAAGGAACTCAATTCCATTGCTCGGTTTGGTTTTTATGCCCCCGGTTGAAATTTGTCTTGTGTCCTTGAATGGCCTTGAGAAGTAAGAAGAAACTCGCCATAAATAAAAAACCGAGGCTCCAATGGAAAAACCATCAGATTCATTTAATTCGTGACACCCAAGTACTACTAGGGACGCCATTGTCTAGTGGCTTCATTGACCAAAAGTTTCTATTTTGATAGTTTTCGAAAGTAGGGTCTTGCTCGGTGATGTGCATTACAATTTCCACACTATAGTCCAAGATTTTGAAAAATGTGGGGAGTGAGTGGATGGGAATCACTTTCATCTTTCCCTTACCCAAACACACTTGCAAGAGGCAACGTAACTCAATTTCATTGCTCAGTTTTGTTTTTATGCCCCCGCTTGAAATTTTTCTGGTCTCCCTGAATGGCCCTGGGAAGTGAGATGAAACTCACCATAACTCAAAAATTGAGTGCTCCAATGGACAAAACACCAGTTTCATTGCATTCGTGACATTCAAGTACCACTAGGGACACCCCTATCTGATGGCTTCATTGACCGAACATTGTCTATTTTGATGGTTTTCTAAAATAGGGTTTCGCTTAGTGATATGTAGTGCAATTTCTGTACCATAGGCTAAGATTTTGAAAAATGTGGGGAGCGACTGTGTGGGAATCGTTTTCATCTCGCCCTTGCCTTAGTAGCTGGCTAATTAGTACAACCTTAAAATATGAAATTTTTACAGCCTTAGTAGTTGGCTAATCAGTACTAGATGACAATAGAGTTATCAACAGATGCAACTAGTTAGAGGATGAAACCTCAGAATGTGAAAGGAAGGAAGGGTAGTTTCAATGAATGATAATTAAGAGAGTGAAGTTTTAGAATACTGTTTTGGAGTGAAATAAAAGGCTATAATCAATACAATCACTTCACGGCATATCTAAGCAGGTTGGGGATGAATTGTGCATTCTAGACCATGTGTGAATGAATTTGGGCCTTCAAAAAGGAGCAATTTATCAAATTCTAGATGACATGGGAACGTTGAGCCAATTTCAACCATGTTTTGTGCTCAAACAACTCGATTATCAGCAATTTTGGGCATGCTTCAACCTTCTATCAACAATAAACATTAGTAACAACCCCAACTACTAATTCTGGGCACTTTTGAGCATTAAAACAACAATATGGAGAATTATTTTAAATCTGGTCACATTTTAGGTCATCTTGTAGCATGCAATGAATATCAGCCCTGAATCATATGTTCTACTTATGGCCATTTCTAAACATTATTTCACCCTCATACAATAGTAAATTGGGAGTTTTGAGCATTCTTGTGAGTAAAAACAACATCAAAACTGCAAAGAACCAATTATGTGTGTGAAAGCAGCAATTGGTCTCCAATTCTGGGCAATTTGTGGATGAAAAGGGCATTAAAAAAACCTCATATCTCAGTTCTAGGCCTCCCAATGCCGGACATTTGAAGTTCCGTGGGATTATCTGAGGGTTTAATCCAACATTTCAACCCAGCATGCCTAATCTTCTAGCAATGCATCTTGAGGAGGCTATCGTTCAGTTTCAGCCTTACCTTGAGACAACATTCAACGATTAGGAAGATCCTCTCACTGTTTGGAGAACTTATAATTTTTTTTTGTGCTATTTAGAGGGGGACATTCCCCTCGGAGTAGGCTTCTTTCATGTTTTCTATGCCTGATGGAGGGCACATCTAGGTTAGCTAGGACACTTGTTAGGGAAGTTTACATTTTGAGGGTTCTTATACATTTCTAGACAGTTAGCCGTTGTTTGAAATGTTTTAGTCAAATTATTTAACATGGTAGTTTTTTCAACATAAAACCGATTCATAATTTGTTGATGTATAGGGAAATTATTTGTACCTGGTTCTTTGAGACAGAGAATGCTATCACGATGCAAGGGGGACATTGGCGTGGCAAAAAGCATTGATCAAGGAGCCACCTGGCAACATTTAGGAATTGCTTTAGACAAATAGTTTCATCTTTCTTATCCTTACGTTTTTAACTATGATGGGCAGGTGATATAACATATATCTTACGTAATTTCATAAACATATGTTGGGGAGTGAAGGCTTATTCCTTAGGTTTCTTGTATGATGTCTAGAAGTGAAAGTTGACTTCCTGAAATGTGGGTACTTTTATAAAATTATGATTTCAATTCTTGTTTATACATCCACTGCTTAAAGTTTTTATCCCCATAACTCTTATATGCTTTTAATGTTTACACATGACAATTCCTGAATGAGTATAACTTGTACTCTTCTTAGGGCACGCATAGGCAAGTTAATGGGTTTTTACCATTCACCCTCCCTATTGTGATCATGGATAAGTTCCCAGATCATGGTGATTGAAATATAGAGTTCTCAAAGCAACTGGTGTGGACCTTGTAAGCCATGATAAGAACATGGGAGACCAATAAGAATGGATTATGTTCAAGCAATAATCTCATCATCTTCATATCCAACTCATTTTTCACATTTCAAACTTCATCTTGTCAATATAAATGAGACGATTTGTTTAGGAAATGGTTTTCTGAAACTTTTGCGCAACAACAGGATTACAAGGTAAATGCTTTTAGCAAGAAAATGTGATGAGGTGAAGGAACACATACATTCCTCAGGATTTTGTTTGAATGCATCTTTGCAAAAGGTTGTTCAATATCTAAAGGATGTTTATGGAACCTTAAAAGTTCAGCGTTAGTTTTGTACTTATTTAACTGTTTAGTTTGAATTGATGTGAATTGCTCCCTTTATCATCCTCTTCCGTGTCCATTTTAAAAGAGCAACTCTATTTAGTAACAACTTAATGATGTTTAGGAACACCGGTCTGAACAAAATGGTAGAAAGGGTGGCAATTTTCCAGCGTAAATATTGAGATTTGTTTCTGATTTATCCCTGACCATTTTCTTATACAAATAAAGAATGCTTGCTATATTTCATTTATTTTCCTCATTACGCCATCATTAGGGTCATCTATTTCTGTTTTATAGATATTTTATCTGCGCATTTTCCTCTTACATTGTTGTTTTGTATATGCAGATATACATGATGCCTGAGAGTAGTAAAAAAGGGGATCTTTGGCTTTACCGGGCATTGAATTTTCCCCTTGAGTGGAGACTAGAAAAAGTGCTTCTTAGGAAGCCGCTTGTAGATTCCTTATTGATCCAGTATAATGAAAATCATTGGGTTTTTGGATCAGATTTCAGTCGGTTTGGTGCAATAAAAATGGAGAGCTAGAAATCTGGTATGCTAATTCACCACTTGGCACATGGAAACAACACAAGGGGAATCCTATCCATAATTTTGATAAAAGCTTAGGTGAAAGGAATGATGGAAGGCCTTTTATGTATGAGGGACATCTCTATCACATGGGTGAAGATTGTGATGACACTTATGGACATCATATACGAGCATTTAAAGTAGAAGTGCTCACCAAAGAAAGTACAGAGAAGTAAAAGTTCACCTTGGAATTGTTGATTCCAGGAAAGGACAAAATGGATAGAATGGAATTGGATATCATCATTTGGATGCACAACAACAACCTTCAGGTGATTTCGGATAGCAGTGATGGATGGAGACAGATTTCCTTTTGGTGATTCAACAAGGAGGTTCCTAATTGGATCATTGACACTATTATTTTGAGTAGTACTGATTATTCTTGTGGGTTTTACTAGGCGTGGTGAGATGTGTTTTTCCTTTAAGTAGGTGCCTAGCTGCTGGAAAGAGAAACGATACTCTATAATTATGGACATATCCTCAATTTACATCAAAGTTGCACAGGGAATTTGCTCACTTGAATAGAAGTAGCTTTTCCCTAAGGGGGGAAATTAGGTTAAACACATGTGGAAGCACATTGCTTTTGTGTTTTATTTTTTTCCTTGGAGCAACATAAGTCTTTTTTATTGTGCGATGCTTTTTTTGGGTAATGGTTCAGAAAAGGTATATCGTGTTGAAGGACAATATTCTTGATTTATTATGCTTATTATGACTTATGAAGCAAGACTTTGGAATTTGAAGATGTATATCAAGCACTACTCTCATTGTGCATTAGTTAGGGAGATAGGTGTTATTTGGAATAAGGGCCAACTTCCAAACCCTGATGACATTGACTCAACTGTATTATTCCTTATAATATTTGAGGAGAAGAACTCTTTAAACAATCGTTTCAAGTATGATCCTCTGATTAAGACAAGATTTGTACTTAAATTGGCTGATTATATAATGATGTTGAAATAGGTTTCAAATCATGGCGTGAAAACCTTGATCGACTTGTGGGGTTTTATCAATGTTTGATATATGGGAGTACTTTGAAATATAGAGATGAAAAGTATGCCCATACAAGGAGCTACGTTCATGGATAGCAAGTCAACATTTCAGAAGTACTTGAAGTAAAAGAGGGAAGAGATATCATTGATAAGTACTTTAACTGTGAAGACATCCCTGTGAATTTTCTTCTTGCAAATGAGAATTCCTAGAGAATAGTTGAATATGTTCATCTAGCATGGGCTATTGACACATCAAAGCTTTCCAGTGTAGCTATTAGCAGAAATACCCAAATGCATTACAGGATAAGGAAAAATTGTTTGTTGAAGTTATCTGACATCTATGGTCATATTCCTATATATAAGTGGGAGTTTGATAGTCAAAAATATGGTTGGGACCTATAATATAGTAGGAATATGTTGAAGACTGTATATTGTTGCATCTATTTGTATAACTTACTCAACCCTTGAAAATTTGTTGATGCACCATTTATTTTTATTCACTGGACCACTTGTACATTAATTCTACCATTTTTTTTCCAAAGCATAGTCAATCTCAACTTTTTTGTTTGCGGCTCGCTAAGAATGTCCCAATTTTTTGTTTGCGGCCCTGTAAGATGTTGTTTCATTGTGAAAGTAGTTCTCATAGGAATGATTCTAACTTTGTTTCATATCAATTCATCAAACATCCCAGAGGATGTCTCCCTTGTATTTGTGAGGCTTTTCTAAATGTCAAAAATCAAAATTTCTGCAGTAACTTCAAATTTGCTAGAGAAAATTATCGGTTGAAAGGATAAAGTGTTCAAATGTTTTTTTAATTTGGTTAGCATTAATTGTTTTTCTTGCTGTGGAAACATATGTTCAGTTAATGACCAATAAAGGAAAGGATTTCAATATATATGTATCTAAGGGGATCTATAGGTAGGTAAGACGTTATTTATAGGAATCTAGAGGTGCGTTGATGTGTCATTTCCGGATGATTTGCATATTTTGGGTTGCAGTGGTGTTGAAATAGAGTGTATAAACTATTATTCATGTCTTGGAAATATAGGCCTGTGTGGAATTTAAACATTCTATAACATTTTATGTCTTTCATTTTGATATCTTGTTAGAAAGAGTTGCTAAGGTCTAATTAGTTTTGTTTCCCATTCAATGTGATAGTCAAATAGGTTGAATGGTACCCAATTATTTTGTTTTCAATATCCTTTAGGGAAATCTCTCACAGGACGGAGTGTGCCACTTCTAGCTTCACTCGCTCGTTTAAGGAGATCCACACTCAACTATCGCAACATCCATTCACAGTTCAGGAAGATCTTATGAAGATAAACAATCAAAAACCCCTCTTTGTCTTACACAAGATCCTTTAGTGGGAAGCACAAAATGTATGGGACTAGTATGGATCAAGACCTCAACTCAATTCTAATAGACGGTTGGTCCAATATGTTCCCTATTCTATATATGTGTGGTAGTCCAGACGGCGCTGCCAGAGTGAAGGAGGATTGGCATATTTTTGAATTTGTGTATGAAAATATTATTGGCGGAGACACAGGTACAGTGAGGGGGAATTGTGAAAATATTATCTCTAGTCTTTCAAAACAGAGGAATAAAAAGCGGGGAAACAACCTCATCACTCTCCCCTTAGTGTTTAAGCTCAAAGCAACAGGTGAGAAATTTGACGAGACCAAAGGGTCACTTTCCCAAATTCATTTTGTCATTGAAACCTCATGCTTTACTTACCCAAAATTAAAATGACAAGCAAAACAAAAGTCTTCTTGAGAAGTTTGGTGGAGTTTAAGAAATATAAAGCAGAAAAGGAGTTTGAGAAATCAATACCACTTCATGCATTGATTTAAACTCTAATCGAAGAATTTCAAAACTTGTTTAAACTCTTATCGTAGATAATCGAAACCCTTACTGGGATGGCCCACTACTTACCGCTTCAGGCAGGTATGCTAGGGAAGTGCTAAAATATTCAAGGAAGAAAGCATTATTGAATGGGGATTCCACTGTGAATGGGAGAAGGAGCCAAGGTTCCCGAGAGTGGACGATTAAAATCCATCGCCCTTCCACTGGTCGAGGGAGTAGCAAAGCATAGGTGGCGATAGTGGCAACCCGGAACAAATCCATATTAGGAAAGCAACCTAGGAATCAGTTAGGATACTTACCTAATGGTTACATAAAGGTCTTGCATAGCTTTAATGAAAATCCATGCAGAACTCTAAAGATCAATTTCATCAGAACTCTAAAGCCCAATTTGATCTACCGGGTGACAAAAAAATTCCGTTTTGTAGTTATTTCCTGAAACACTATTAAGGTTTCGTAGAGGGCATAATCCCCCTGTGTGAAAGGGGCTTCAAATCAAATAAAAACTGAAATGGTTCAGATAATATTACCACTCTGGAATCCACCATAGAGTTCGAGTAAAAATACCAATGGAACGAGCATGGATAGCAGCACACGACACACAACCGCAACTCCATATCTCCTCCATCCCTTCTTCATAAGCATACTTCTCAAAACCCTAATCGGTGAGTGCTATCCTTCTTTGCTTTGCTTGCACCATCAGATATGGAGGTTCAGGCATAGATAAACCCAAACCAGGAAACGACTTCAGCTTCAATATTATCATATCACATAAGAGCTCCAAATAAAAGAGTGATGAAATTTTCATATTTTACCCCCAAAATGTTAGATTTAGCCCATCTTGACATGTTTTCTATTTTTTGTTCTGATTATTTTTTGGTCAACTAAAGTAAACTAAATTAATGTTTAAATAATTTTTTTAACTAAAATAAAAATAAAATTTTAATAAAAACTTTAATCAAATAAATTTAAAATAACAGAAAAACTTTTAATAAAATTAATTTTATTATAACTAAAAAACCATAATAATAAAATTTTAATATATAATGAAAACTTTTACTAATAAAAAATCTTTATATATATATATATATATGGCATTTTAATATATGGAGAAAAACTTTATTGATAAAAACCTTAATATGGATATATAATAAGAAAATTTTAATAACAAAATATAATGAAAAATATTAAATAATAAAACTTTAAATATATAATTAGTTAAGAATTTTTAGGAACCTAGCTCATGTTATAAATAAATTTTTTGGTTAAACTAAAAGAAAATGTATTTATAAACTCATATTGTAGCTACATTAAACTTGATTCATTGTTCTCTTGATATGAAATCAAAACATAAAAAAAATGGTTTAAAAATATGGTTTTGGCTATGAAATCAATAGTTAAAATGTCCAATGTGGATTCTTCGGAAAAGTTTTAGGAAATCTAAAAAATGAAATGATAGAACTAATATATATATAGTTATATTATAATTTTTTGAGAGACACTTCTTATATTTAAAAGACCATATTTATAATCATGTCTAAGGAGGGTTTTCAATCTAAGTCTCTAAATTAATACAAGTCGGCTCACCTCACTACATGCAGATATACCACACTCTAATGGTCTAATACTATGAATTATTAAGTTATATATATATATATATATATATATATTCCCTTGAATTGGGCGTTGGGGAAGAGTTTTGGCATGTTGGGATTTAAGTGGGTGGCATTGGATCCGACCACCATGTTGCCACCATGTTGCCACCAATCGATCCTGCATGCAGGACAGGATATGCATGTCCTAACACATGCATAACTTAATGGGAGGTGATATGTGGAGGAGTTTCAACCATTGGCCATCAATGTAGGAGAGCTTGTGGAGGTTAGGGATGTTATGTCGGTGATATTTTTATACATGCTAATTAGTGGCCATCCACTCCACTAACTTGTTATATTACTTTCACACTAATTAGTAATCGCTTAATTTATTAAATCACAATCTCTCATTCTTCTCTTTTTGGTAAGTGGAAAATTACAACTTTGACAATGAATTTTTATAATTTACTAAATTCTAACACTGCAGATGGATTTAGAGACCCCTTCTAGTACATATCTGAATCCATCTGCAGGGTTAGAATTTAGTAAATTGTAACACTTTACATGGATTAAGAAACCCCCTATGTCACTGGGCAATGAAAATTTGCAATTTTGACAATGGATTCAGGGTCTTTGAATCCATATGTGGTTTTAAAATTTAGTAAATTGTATTTAGGGGGTCTCTTAATCCATCTACAGTGTTAAAATTTAGTAAATTGTAACAATTCATTGTCAAAACTACAACTTTCCATATGCAATTCTATGGGGTCTTTGAATCCATCTACAATGTTAAAATTTAGTAAATTGTAACAATCATTGTCAAAATTGCAATTTTCCATTGTCGAAGTGACACAATTAAAAATGACTAACATAAACAACTAATTCATATTCTTGTAGTTAGTCATATTTTTATTCCTTGACTAAATTAGTTGTTTACGTTAGTCATTTTTAATTGTGTCACTTATTATCTAGTCGTATTTTTTAACTCGTGGCTATATTAGTTGTTTAATTTAGTCAATTTAACTCTTTGCAACTTGACACATTTGATATTTTATGGTTGTCTCTGCACCCTTACCCAATTGATATTATAAGGTGAGGATGTGCATGCATGATAATCCTTAGTTATGACTATGAGATGAGGATTTAAAGAGAAAAGGATATAAATACATGTAATTTTATATGTATTTTGGTGGTGAGCGCCAAAGACAAATGTGGTGAGAATAATCCTTAGTTATGACCATGAGATGAGGATTTAAAGAGAAGTGGATGTAAATACATGTAATTTTTATATGTATTTTGGTGGCGAGCGATTAAGACAAATGTGGTGAGAAACCATATATGTTTGGAAGGACAGAGGGAGATTACATCATGATCATTCTTCCCATCAAATTGAGACTATTCCTGAGCCAATTTTTTTATTTTATTTTATTAATAACCATTGTGGTGCTTTGGTCCAAATGTTTTTTCTAATTCATTGTTTCTCCATATTGTGTGCTGAGTGCCACTTCTCTATATCAATGCATAAATCGACCTCTACATGGTTTGTGGTGCTAGTTGCATGCCATTGAGTGTTGTTTAGAGTTTCCATGAGTATGTGACATTCATGCAAGAAATAAAGTATTGTAGAGGAGGACTCTGCATCAAACTAGCCATTTGAATTTCATTTTGATGAAAAACGATTGGACATTGGTAACCAACTTCACATAGGTAGTAGGCACAAAGTTTCAGTTTCGTTTTGGGCCTAGTAGTAGACCAGTAGTGGTTCTATGTTGTTACAGCTATAGACGTTGACACATTGTCACACCTTATATCTCAGCTTGAAGTGACTCGAGAGTCAAAGTCAAATCTCGGTGGCCAGTGCCTCGTAGTCGTCAGTCATCACTCGCCATCTTGTGTAGCTGAGCAATGAGTATGTGACATGAGTGAGTGATTATAATTTATGATATTTCCAATATTTTGAATGACAAATCGAATTTTATAGCATAGGAATTGAAATTTATATGAATGACTAAATTCAAATGTTGCCCTTGAAATGTTGATATAAATTATATCCGGATAAAATTCAGATTTTAAATTTTCTTTGAAAGACAATTTTAACTTTACATTTCTACAAAGTGCTAGAACCATGTGGAAGGACTTAGAAGGGTTCAAATTTGAACAATGGGCGTACCATCGATTGTCGTCAAAATCTGGAATCTTTCTATTGAAATCCATCACGGGATAGGTCATTAGGACGATCACGGGAGGACGGGATAGGTCATTAGGACGATCACGGGAGAAGGTGCCAACAAGGATCCTAATAGGATCTCAATGCGGTGTCAATGAGGCAGATGCTAGGTCGGGGGTCTAGCTCGCACATGCCAGGGACGACGGCTACAAGGGCTATCCTCTACAAATTTTACAAGCTAATATTTTATTTGTATTATTGATATCAATGATATGACACTTTCTCAATCATTTATATTAATTTTTTTTTTTAAAGGTGAACACTTTTAAAATGTTTATATGCATGTGGAAGAGGGTATCATGAGCACATCATCAAATGTACTACAGAAATCTATGATTTGGTCTCAAAAGGATTTGGTAAACTGAAAGCATGAGTGAGACCTAATGTTAAGAAACTTTTTTTTTTTTAATTGATAACGTAAAAAGTGGCAATGTTATGTTTTCACTCTAACGGTTGTTTTGTTTTTAAGCATTGCAACCCAATGGATACGATGAATTTGTTACCTTTCGCTATGAACATTATTTTAAGACATACATAACGCGTATCTCAAGAGATTGAGTAGGTGCGTGTGCCCATCCGAGACAACGAAAATGGGGTGGTAGGTCGAGGATCTGCTCATGTCATGAAAGAAACATATTATGTGTTCAGGACGCCGAAGAAAGATATATACTTTAATGTCAAAGGTTTGGTCGACCCACCTTGAATAAAGCTGAACATGATGGGCTCCATCTTCACCTATCTATAATAACCAGGCGATCCCCATGTACTATTAAATGCCTCCCCTCCCTGCTGTGGATATGCGTTTCAATGGGCATTATTTGTTGCCTTTTTGCATGGTATAGTTGATAAGTTTCTCATCTTCCTCACGTTCAATGTGAAGAGTTCAGACCAGTTCTCTGCTCATCCGATGAAGATGAGATTTATCAACTGTATCATGAAAAACGGCTTTTTGTTGGAGATCTTTGTTTGTTGGAGATACGCTTGGTTTCGTTTGTAATTATGTAATTAAGTAGTTTATAAGACATAGACTAGATAGTGAATCGATGTACTGTCAAAGCATTTCTTGAATATCACTTCTTCTACTTGTTCACTTCAATATCTTACCTTGTAAGACTTGAATTCATTTATACAAATATCTACTTTGATTCATTTATACTAATATCTATGCTACCGCTTAATATATTTATATGATGAACACTTTAACAAATTCACAGCTCACCTGTCCCGGCTACCTTTCGCCGACCATTTGAGTAAAGGCCTACATCCATGGAGGAAGGGGGCCGGGTAGCGAGGTGAAGATGAATTGCAATATCCAACAGTAGAACATGGCCATGAATGCAATGCAAATACATGCGTTCCATGCAAAGATTTGGAAAGAGTCGCATGCTGAAATTGGATCGACTACTTCCTCCTTCAAGAACGTCAACTGATCGTACTTTTCCAATCATTCTTGGTAACAGGTTCTTTTTTTTTTCCCATAATTCCCAGTCTTCTCCTCTTTGTTAATTGTTCTATTACCAGTCCCTGTTCGTCTGTCAGTTAACTTGGCGATCAACGGGAATGCTCAGTACAATATACAGCTTTAATCCCTGCCTGTATTCAGTAAAATATACAGCTTTAGTCCCTGCCTGCCTGCAGAGCAGCAAAGACTATAGGAATGGATTTCCTCCATTAATTAATTAGTTTGGTACAAAAACCAAAACGTTTTAACCTAATGTTTTTTGTATTATTTTGTGTTCTGACCAATTAATTATTTGGGAACTTTATTTAGCTTTAACTTAAAGTTTTTTGTATTATTTTGTGTTCTGACCAATTAATTATTTGGTAACTTTATTTAGCTTTTACTTAAAGCAAGCCAGTATACGAGGACTTGAACTTCGACTGTCCGCCTGCATGCCATGCATACCCTCCACCTACATAGTCTTCCAATCCAGAATGCAGACCTTTAATCTCCTTGATTCAGGAACCACAGCTGTTTTATTGTTATAGTTTACTATTGTCAAGAGTTTTGTGTCTGATTCAGTGGACAAAACCGAAGAAGAGGTCCCGGAGAAAAAGAGAATGCTGCAACCAAGAGAACTCGAACCTCAGACGCTTCCTTAAAGGTTAGTTTCTAAAGTTCACAAATTCTCTAAAAGATTTGAGCATTTTTATCAATTTCAGCAGCAGTTTTAAAAAAAAAAATTATACAGCCGGTTCTTTGAATTAGATCCATTTTAGGTAACAAATTAGCATCGTTTACCCCGGCTTTAAGATGGGCCGTGGTCAGTAGTAGTTAAGCATCGGTTTCTTATGTGGACCGGTTTGTAGTTTGATTACAATATTCTTCTATGTTTTAATTGTTTTTGTAAAATTAGATTTACTACAAACATTTTATCATAGTAACATAATTTGGTTGTATTGGCATTTACAGTAGAGAAATTCGGAGCAATTTGAATTCCTCGAATATTAGGTATAAATATGATACCAATATAAATTCTTACTAACGAAAAAAAGTAAATTTAAAAAAGTAAATTTAATTATTTAATAACTATAAAATATATAAATAGCATTCAATTTATTACTTTCATATAAAAATAACTATTAATAACTAGCTATTATCTTTCACGCCGAGTTCATTGACATTTTATATTTTTGTTTTTAAAGAGTAACTTTGGTTGTTTGTAAATAATATATCTAAAAATAAACCAATGGTTTTTAATGTATATTAATTATGCTACATTTGTTTATATATTTGATTAAAAGTATTATATATAATAATTCTACTTCTGTATCGGTATTCGTACTCTAATTATACTACTATGCATTTCATGACTGGATTGGATTTTATCTGTGCTAAATTAGTTTGGATGGATTGATTTCATAAGAGAAACAACTAAATTTGTTTATCTAAATCTTTATAAGAAGTTATAAAAAAGTTTATTGAAATGTAAATGTCTTTGGATATGAACTGTGTAACAGAAACTTGGCCAAAATTTGAACAGGTTACAATGAAAAACATATGATTATGAGACAACATGTATGCTTATGAGAGGACATAATCAAAATTAAGATAGGGTAATGAGGGTTTAAAGGAAAATATATTATTGATGAATGGGTTAGAAGAAAATATATTGTCTACTTATGAGAGGAGATAATCAAAATTAAGATAGAGTAATGAGGGTTTAAAGGAAAATATATTAGTGATAAATGGGTCAGAAGAAAATATATTGTCTTTTATAGGGCAGGAAAAATAATTCTAATTGTTGTAGTTTAGAAGTAACATTTTAATAGAATAATAAAATAAATTATAATAATAATAAGTTTAAAAAGAAATAAATATATTTTAATTAATTAAAATTAAACAAATAATAAAAATTAAATATGTTTTTTTGTCATAGAAAAGATTATAAAATATTTGTAAAAGTTTAATTGTGAATATGTATTTACTTGTATTTAGGAAAGATTTATTTTAATATTTATGAAAAGTATTCATTAACATAAATCTATCTTAATTCTAAATTTATAACCTAAAAAATACATTATATAAAAAGTTATAATACTATTTACTATGATATAAATATTTTTATATATATTTTTTTAAAATTAAAGTAGATATATTTTAAATAATCATTTTATCTTTCCTATATTGAAAAAAATTAATGTGAGCTTCTCTATTCTTCTTCTCAATGTCTACAATTATATGTTCATTATTATTTTCTCTTTCTCTCTTTGTCATTTCTTCTTCTTCTCAATGCCTACAATTATATATTCATTGTCATTTTATTTTCTCTCTTTGCTATTTCTGCTAACTTTATTTATTATAACCTTTCCATCTGTCTAACATTTTTGTTAACTTTTTTTTCTTTTATCTAACAAAGCGAACCATCTTATCTCCATTGTTAATTCTGCCTATCCAACAACATTTCTACTAACTTTTTCTAATTTTATTTAACAAAGATCATCTTATCCCATCATATCTCCATTGTTGATTCTGCCCATCCAACGTTGACCTTCCTCCATACCCGTTGGATGACTGTTATTAACAATTAAGATAAGCTCAGTGGACAAAGCCTTGGCCTTTCTAACGAACGATAACCCAGGCCAAGCCTCGGCCAAGGACCTGGACATCAGCAAAGGATAGAGCGCAAAGCCTTTCACCGGCCAAGCCAGGTGGGATAGACCTGACTGACAAAGCCGAGGCAAAGCATTTCACAAAGTAAGCACTCCTTACCTTCATTACAGATAGGGGGGAGCTTCAGTGACAATATAATAAGCCTGACTTTAACATACACTCAGTCTGTAACGAATGAAATAAGCACCAAAGATTCACCTATGGTCTTTAAAATGGTATCTAATTATGATATAACAGCCTTACGAAACTGCTGGAAGGGACATGCAAAGCCCTACTGAACTGACTGTTTGTAAAAAAACAATTACAAAGGCTTACATTCAGGCTTGTAGCAAACACCGAAACCTTAAATCACCTATTAGATGTAGAGTTGCCTAACTTACTTTCCTACCTTACTAACCCATAGACCGAAACATTGTTATGTTCTCGGCTAGCTAACCAGCTCGTTGTTATGCCTGTATGGATGACCAGGCATCACTACCTACCATAATTCATTTACTTACTGACTTATATTTTTTTGGCTTTCACTCAAGCACGCAATCACTTACCTAGCTTCTTAAGCTTTATTTGAGATAAGGGTCTTATTCCACTGACAAATGTTTGTATCTTAAAATTTGAGATGGATTAAAGTTAATGTTTTTTTTAGATTACAGGAGGATGATACAAGTGTAATGTCTAGATTATTTAGATTGATATGATCATAGTTCTAAATTAGAAATAGAGAATTAAAAAAATATAAAAAATTACTGATACAAGAATAAGTGGTAGCTAATGTCTCATAACTTTTATGATTTCAAACTATTTGTCAATCCATTCCACTTATAGGTTTAGGCAAGAATGTTTAAGACATCACTCCATATAATGAACCCTGAGAAGCTCGACTCTTTCAAAGGGTGGTTGTTTTTTTGTTTTTGTTTTTACCTTTGTTGGCTAACTCAGGCCCTGCTTTTCTACATGGAAAGCACAAGCCGCATAGCCGAGAAAGTCCCTTTCACGTAGCCAAGATCTACAGTCCAGGCAAAGTATTCTGGGTGGGGCCCGTGATTCTTTCATGGAAATGTCCTTATTTTCGGTCTAAAACGCACTTATAGAACTTCCGAACATAGAATAATGAAAGGGGCTAACCTGACCCGAGCTATTACGGGTGAATGGCCAACATCCGTAATTATCTCCTAGGGATTCTAATAATGAATTCTTATATGTAATTTTTTTTTCATCCAGAAAAAGGTTATACTCGATATTCATAACTAAACTAAATCAAAGTATATATATAGAAAGTTTTCACAACATAAATATTGTTTGCAGTCATCTCTTCACAGAACTAAGGCATAATGCCCTGTGAAAGAGCTTCAAAACAATGCCAGGCAAAATATCTTAATCACATTACAAAAATCTGCTATATAGCTAGCAGCAAAAACACTCAGCACCTAGGCACTCAGAGCAGAGAGAGAAAAAAACTGTTCCATAACCATACATGAACATCAGATTTTAATCCGACCTTCAAAACCCTTCCCTACATCCTCCACCTCCGCCACGCCAACAGCCGGAAGAATTCATACATGCATTTAAATGGCCAACATCAGGAATTCTCTCTCCCCAGGCGAGGGGCAAAGGAAGGATATAAGCCAGCGATCACATAGCTACATGCTGGCATAGAAACTTGGGCCTTTGACATCGTGTCTCTGCTCAATGGCTAACATCAAAATTATATACCCAACCTCATCAGTTTCTATAACGACTCCGACGTTTCTCTCCTCATTAAGACTTGTTTTCTTTCGCAGGAGGGAAGATAAATTTGATAGATAAATAAGTCTTTATAGGTTATTAGTTCAAATCTTGTGGTCTTTATAGGTAATCAGTTCAAATCTTGTGGGTGAGAGATTGAAATCTTGTGGGTGAGAGGTTGAGACTAAGAATCATTACGAAATCTGGATAAAGAGTATTTTTTGGTAGGTTGATTGTTTTCCCAATCAACACTAAAGCTGGCCTCAACAGAGGTTATATATTCATCTTAATGATCCATGATATACTTCCTCGATATGAAAAAAAAAATGCCTTGGCTTCCCCGGGTTGCTTCGTACAGGGAGAAGACACTGCTGGCTTTGTACAGGTTTTTAAAGGACGGTTCCTTCCCTTCGCAGAGCATAAACAATGCCAGGGAATACCTAAATCCCTCCCTCCCGTAGAACCCATTACGATATAACCAAGCAATCTCTTGCTGTATGGCACAAGAGCACTGGAACCAAAGGAAATTCAGTCTATGTAGTAAACAGGGGTGACAAGATTAACAGCTCTTGGCCACTTCCGTGCTCCATTATGATGTCCACTTCGTCACTACCATCATGGAGAGCCGTTTGGGGTTGGGGCCATCCATTATGAATGTGAACTACTTTTGGGGTGCTTTCTCATAATGCCATAACAGAGAGAGAGTGCTTTCGTACTTGTAATGCCATGTTTATTGAGGGGCCTGGTGTCCTGGGTAAAAAAACATAAAGAAGGTTGCCTCTAGTTTTTATTTCTTAAAGGCATTCTGCATTGAAGGTAAAGGGTTGTACGAGGTATTGCAGGGTTTTATCCTTTAGGGAATTGAATTTGGATTTCTCTTAGTTCAGTAATAAAGTTTTGTAACTGATTTTCATTTTAAATTGTAAAATATAAAATATAAATGACTATGGTTTTTATTTCAAATTGTAAGATATAAATACCTATTATTGTAAATATCATTTTTAAAATTTACAATATATTTGTTAGTTGTGTGGATCCTCCTTACAAACCTCTTGCCATTACATAATACATATCAAAGAGTGACTAAAATCAATATTACATCATATTAGTACAACCACTTAACTTGTGGACATCATACTGCACAACCATTTAACTTGTGGCGGGTGAGATAGGTCACAAGTTAAGTGCCATAAACTTGAGTTACTAACTAGTTATTTTTGATATTATTATTTTTATAATTTTTTTCTAATCTGGAGAGTACACTTGTCTCATCCTAATGCAATCTAAGAATATGTAAATATATATAAAAGAGACTAAAATCCATATATTAATTTTTTTTGAAATTTACACCATTATATATATATATATATATATTCACATCCTCCTAGCTCCGAACATAAGAAGTGCATTGAGGAATAAGAAACGTGTAGTAGCTTGAATTATACCCTTACAAGATTTCCTTGCATTATTTCTAACATTTGACAACTTCGTGGCTCCTATGCTTGTTAAAATCACAATACCAATCTTCATGAGGTTTGCTAAATTTTCAAAGAAATCTGAGAGCATTTTCAAGATTTCAAAACAAGACATATCAATGTAATGAGGATAAGCATTTCTAAACTTTTTCAACCTAGATCATTATTAATAAGATTTGTTAAATTTCAAAAGAATCTAAAAGTTATTTGTAGCACCGTGACAACCTTTGAAAAGAAGAGCAGATTACAAAATTCCACCATCAACATTTTCTTAAAAGTGCACACCACTATTCCACAAAATATTATACCACAATCAACAGTTTCTGAAAAGTGCACACCACTATTCCACAAAATATTATACCACAATCTTTAGAGGGGCTGCCACTACCATGACTTGGGAAACTTAAAAGTATCCCCATAGGAAATGTGGTAAATCTAGCTAGTCCCGACAATATTGTCCAATTAAGTGGAAGCCCCTTTTCTTTTTGTGGAATAGTTCAAACATGAACTCAAACTCATGATTAATAACATGATATTTGAAAAGAAAAAAGGTGCAATAAAAATGATGAACAAATAACAACAAATTACTTAATTTGAAGTTAAATTTGTTGATGCTGCCTATGCATTTTAATCTATGTTTGAATGTCCATAGTAATGCTCCTCCTTTTCCAGGTTTAGAGGAAGGGACCTTCAACAACACTGGATCAGTTCTGTTGCAGCAATGGTGGTGGTGAGGATATCATGCTTTCCAGAAGCTTCATTTCCTTTTTCCTTGCCTTTCCGTTCTTTTGATATCACAAATGAGGTTATGGAGAGTAGGTTGGAACTTAGAAACTAATCATCACAAGTAAGCTTTTTAATTATTAGACATGTATTATATTTTATAATTTGTGTCAAATAAAGAAAATTCCTGTTCTATTCTTAGATTGCAGGAAGATGAATCAAATATATTATCAAAATTGAGTCAAAATTAGAAATTTTGCCACAATCAAAATATGAAAAACTATCAAAATTAAATTAAAACTAGAAATTTGTCACAATCAAAATATAAAAAACTATCAAAATTAAGTCAAAACTAGAAATTTATCACAATCAAAATATGAAAAACTATCAAGATTGAGTCAAAACTAGAAATTTATCACAATCAAAATATGAAAAACTATCAAAATTGAATAAAAACAAGAAATTTGTCACAATCAAAATATGAAAAATGCTAAAAATATATATAGGTGTGACAAAAAAATACCTAAATAAATAAAACAAAATGACCCACGCATTTCCCATGTGTCTTTCTATTTGTAAGTGAAAATTGAAATGTTAATCGGTTGACTTATTATGAAATGTTCTAAACAACCATCTCTCACGTTCTTTGCACGTGTATAAATATTAATTTGTCATACTTTGGAAAAAATGCAAGAATTTTTCACATCTATTTATATAAAAAGAGGAGAAAGGTTTTAAGATTTTAAATTTTTTAATTTTTTTTTCAAACTAAAAAATGTAACTTGTTATTTCTAGAATCAAAGTTACATCATAATGATTGTTTTAACAATAAAGAGATCTTTTTAAGATTAGAATATTGCAAAAACTAAAATCAAAATTATCTTAGATAAGAGAAAGAGTACCAGAATCTATGAGGCATTCCTCATAAAATTCTTCAAAATACATTCAAACGTTCATATTGCAGATATCACGCTTAGAGAGATTGTCAGCTTCTTGATTGAAAATGAGGTAGACATGATTAAATGATATGCTTGCAAAATGATTGTCCAGATCTAATACCGTGTTCATCCAACGCTCCAACATATTATGAATTGAATATATACCATTCATCCAATCGATTATAACTTTAGAGTCTCCCATAATCTGCAAGTCCAAAATACCTCTTCTCTTAGCCATCCAAAGCAGACCCCAAAGAGCAACCAATTTAGCTTGTGTACTTGTTCCACTTCTAGCTTTCATCCACATTTTCAAAGAACATCTTTCTTTGATATTCAGTACCATGCCCGCAATCTACTCATAATAAATTCTACTAGGGTTTTCATAATTATTTAATTAAAGTTGTAATTTTGAATTACTATGATTTGATTTTTTTTCTACCATTCAAAATAAAGAAAAAGGAAATTCAATTTTTTTTTGTAATCCATCAAGTATCATTTTAAATTGATGGAATTGTAAATATCAATCATTTACATGTTTGCAATAGGGGTTTTAGAGGGTGTTGGATTCTTTTTTACATTAAAAATTACTTTAACAATCCAAAATTGCAATTTCAACAAAGATTTTATGACTCATAATGACAAATCCTAAAATTCAAAATCGTTAAATGTTTAGCCTTCTTCATGTTTTAGATTGAAATAAACACCAATCAACACCACAAAATAAAAATATAATAAAAAATGCACATCACATTTAGAGGCACTTTACCTTATTTCATTTCAAGGATGGTATGTAAGGCACTTACTCAAAAAAAAATCCATAAATATTGTTTGAATTAAAATAAATGTTATATTGTTTGGATTAAAGAGCTGATATACAATTATGAGCTCCTTTAAAGACATTTTGGTTTCCATATAAAATTGAAAAATCAGAGACCTTTGGCTTCAAGAGGCAATTAGAGATACTTTCATGACCATTTTTAAGATGATGTAAAAAGAAAAAAATAGATGAAATGAATTTAAGCTTTCATAATATATAAATTTCACTTTTAGAAATTTTGTGTAGTTGTTTCTAAAATATGTTTTTCTAAAATTGATGTTTTAAATTTTGAGCACAATATAACATATATGTCTATTCGCATGCATCACTATATGAACCAATTGATAGTATTTTTGAATAAAATTTTGTACATATGTAGAGGACATATTGTACTAGTGTAACACTAATTTTCCAAAATTATTCATGTTGTTTTCAATTTTTATGATTTATTGAAGTGAGAAAACCTGAAAAAAGGACATTGTGTGTGTTGAACACTTTAGAGGTATAACTTAATGAAATTTTGATTTTTTTATATATGAGTGTATAAATCTCTCTTTCTTCTAGTGGCCCATATAATTTGTTTGAGAAATGGTGAAGGAAATCAAAATTCATAGTAGAAACAACAACACATTGTATTTTTGAATCATGACATCTCTCACTTCAAAATTTAATAAAAAATGGAAAAAATAAGCATTTATATATTTAGAATCTGCAGAATCTATTCTACAAATCTATGTAATTTTATAAAAAAGTTATTTTGTTTTGCATAGCTTAAAGCGTCATTGAAATCAAACACCTCAGAGAGTTTTGGAGAAAAGCTAACAACCCTGTTTTTTTGTGTGCCAACTAATAGGTTCTTTATCCCAAACCTAATTCCGAACTATCCACACTTGTCACTCTCGCCTAAATTTTAAAATTAAAATAGCGCATTGTATTGTTATGTAACTCATATGTATTATATTGCATATGCGTTTTAGAACGCATACAAAACACATATGCACTATAACACATATGTGTTATTGATAACTTAGAATCATGCATATTTTCAATAGGATGAGGGTAATAAGTATGAAACAAAATTTAATAAAAATGACTATATAATCTAAGTGATGTATCTAGGGTAAAATGTGGTGGTTTGATGGCTTGTCCATGGCCCTCTTCCGTAACAAGTATTATACTAGGCCTTCAACCATTCATTCAACCCTAGACCAATGTGTAAAGGGGTGAAGATAAATACATGGTAGACAACTACTCGTAATCCCCACCCTCCATGCCTCCCTTTCTATCCCTATCACTCTCCCTCATCTCTCCCTTCGTACTTTCCTCCTTCTTCATCCCTATCTCTCTCTCCCCTCCATTAGTATCCCTCTCTCTTACACATTCCTTGCATCCCTCCTTCCCATCCACACTCCCTATCTATTCACTAACTCTCCCTCCCTCTCCCTCCCTCTCTCTCTCCCTCTCCCCCCACCCTCTCCCAATATATCTCTCCCTCACTCTTTTCCCGTCTTTTCCACACTCGCTCTCTCTCCCTCCTTCAATTACTCACTCTCTCACAATCCCTCCCCACCTCCCTCTCTCATCCTCATTAACGTATGGGGGGCCATGAGTTTTTCTTCTTAGGGCACAATTCACGAGGGGTGTTGTTGTAGGAACAATAGCTTCTATTGGTGAGGGGTTAAGGTGTTTTAAAATTTTATTATCATTATTGAGGTCTTTAGAGTTGGGGGGTGTATTTTTTAATGGGTTGGAAGACTCAGAATGAAATAAAAAGTAGCGTGTGAAGGGCCATAATGTTTGGGATTCAAGTGCATGAGTGTGGATAAGTGTGTGAGAGGGTCACTATAGTGGAATAATAATTTGTGCTTGGGGTTGTATTAGTTAAGGGTTAATGTTATTCTAGTGTCCATTATGTTGTGAGGGGTACTTGGGATGAGGAGTGTAGTATGTAAAGAGTTTAAGAGGTTAATGTGCATTAGAGTGTAGTGTCTAGGTTCATGACGGGTAATAGCAAGGTGTATGGGGATATTTGAAGGGTTAGTACATGAGAGGTATGCTCAAGGTTATAAGCATCAAGGGTTAAGGTTTTTGAGGGTTATAATGACATGTGAGGGGCCCCAATGATTAGGATTTTTAATGTGTGATATTTTGGAGGGATTAGTGTGAATTTAGGCATAGTGTGTCCAAGGACATAAGTGGTGGAGGCCAAGTGTGTGGAGTTTGGAAAGTGTGAGGATGTGATTCTCATTATGGGGTAATGTGTTCTTAGGTAAAAGGGGTAAATATTTAAGGTGTTTGAGTGGTTGATTGTAATCTTAGGGAGCTTAGGGTTTATGAAATATAGTGTGCATAGAATGGATGGTTAGTGTCTACAGGGTCATAATCGGAACATGCCCAAAGTGTCAAAGTGTGTACATGTGTGAAAGTGTACATTTACTAGTGGATTAACTTCAAGGATTGGGTGTAGAATGGATGGTTCTTGGGGCCCAAGAAATGGTCAAATTTAAAAATTAGTGTTTCAAAGCATCAATTTTACTTTCAAGGCTCATAATATTGTGCCCCTAACCATGACATAATCCCTCAAGATGAAAGTTTTGGGTAATGAGAATGATTATGATGATAAGATGTAAAATGGATGGGTTACATGGTGCAAGCCTTGATTTTGGTCCAAAAAATTAGGGATTTAGGCCTAAAAAATTTCTTTCAAGACTTACAAGCCATGCATGGGTATCTATACCAAAACAATTTCCTTGTATGAGAAATCCTTAGCATGTCAAAGGAATGTGGCCTTAAGTTTTGGTATTGGACACCCATAGATTGTATTTTGTGTCCCAATCCATATAATTTTGGGATAAAAACTAATGATTTAGGTCCTAATCATCATTCTTAGGGCTCATTTGGCATGAATATGACCCCATACCATGACACATAACTTATATAAGAAATATTTGTCTTGCAAGAGGATTAAGGACATGATTTTGAGGGTTAGACAAAAAGGACATGGGTTGCATTGTCTAATCCATGGTTTCTTAGCAAAAACGATGGATTCATTTCCTAACCATTGATTTCAAGGCTCAAAATTCATGCATAAGGCCCAAGACCATGTAATAAGCCCCTATGTAATGAATGTTTGGATTGCAAGGGAAATATAAACATAATTTTGAGGATTAGATGTATAAGGTATTGATGACATGGCCTAGTAAATGGTTTGGGGAAAAAACTCAAGCATTTGTGCTCTACACCATGACACATGTCTTATAAAATGGACTTTTGACATAGAAGAAGAGTATGGGCCCAATTTTTAGGATTTGACACAACAAGGATGGGTTGCATGGTTCCAGTTGTGGTTTAGGGTTTAAACTATATATTCATGCACAAAGCATTATTTCTATCCCTCACCAATCATCTATATGGATATAGATCATAACATATGCTCTAAATAAAGAAGCTTTGGTCTACAGGATGATTGTGTCTCCAATTTTAATAATTAGGCATAGTAGCGATGGGTTCAATCACTCAATTTATGGTTTAGGACCAAAACCATGGGTTTCTATCACAACTATTAATTTTATGGATTATAGTCCATGTTTAAGGATCTATACCACGCCACATACATTGTAGAAGGAATATAGGGCTCTATATTTAATGCCAAACTAGGGATTTACACAATGTATTTGAGGATTAATAAGGCTTGATTATATATTTAGAGATTTATTAATAGGCCATCCAATAACAATTATAAAAGAAGAATAATTAAGGTTTAATTTGCATTTAATATCACAATGAAGTTGATGAAAGAGTATATACACACATAAGGGGGGGACATAAATTCATCTAAATACTTGGGTGTGAGGAGCCTCAAGAAAAGAAATTGTAGCAATTACTATATCAAATCCAACATATGAGGCAACACGTTAGGTCTACCAAATATTTTTTAAATACAAAAACAATGAATATATAAAAGTAATTTTAGACTAGCCTCATCTAATAAACTATCCTGAATATGATCCTCTCTCGGGCCATAGCAAGTATAACCACAATGCGAGCATCAATGATGAACAAATGGCTTGGAACTAGAGAATCCATCCTGACTAAATGATGGCTTGACACCAAGTTGTCTAGCATCTTCAATCAATGTCTCTTTATGATATCGTGCTACAAATGCATCGTGTTGCACTAGACTGCATGTCAAGGATGATATTGCAATACTAGTGGCTTCTCCAAGTTGGAAAGCACTCACATTCTCTCCTAGGGGGTTCATCATTATTAGGGAGGTGTGCTCGATTAACAAAAATGTTAATCGATTATCCCTCTCTCTCCTTCCTTCCCTATATCTATCTTTATCCCTCTCTCCATGTTTATCCCTCGCTCTCTCTCCACCTCTCTCTCTCACACACCCTTTACCTCCCTATCTCCGCCTCTCTCTCCCTCCATCTCCATCCCTCCGTCTCCATCCCTCCATCTATATCCACCTTTACATCTCTATATCTGCTTCCTTCCCAATCTATATCTCTTTCCCTCTCTCCCCCCCTCCCTCTCCATTCATCTACCTCCTTCTCTCTCTCTTTACCTTTACCTCTCTATCCATTCCTTCATCTCTCTCCTTCACTCCATATCTCTATATTTTTCCTCTCTATCCCCTTCTCTTGTGACTCACTCTCTCAATCACTTTCTCTCTCTCACCCTTTAAATCCTTATATCCCCACTCACTCACTCTCTCTCTCTCCCTCCCTCCCTCTCCCTCCCTCCATCTCTCCCACTCCCCCCCTGTATATCTCTCCACCTTTACCTCTCTATCTCCCCTTCATTCACTCTCCCTCCCTCCATCTCCCTCTCTCCCTCTCCACCTTTTCCTATCTATCCCCTCTTCCATCCCTCACTATATATCTCTCTCCCCCCCCCCCTCGCCCTATATCTTTATATTTCTCTCCCACTCTCTCTCCCTAACCCCCCCCAACCCTCTCTCTCTCTCTCTGCATCCATAATCTCTCTCTCTCTAGGAATCCATAAGAAAAATGGATCTAGGCATCCATTTGAATTATGGATTCCTAGATCTGCATAACACATATGCCTTATAACGTATATACTTTATAATGCATATGCGTTTTGGACTTCATAGCAAAAATGGAAAGATTTGTTTCCATTTGTGCCACATAAGATTAGCTCTCCATAACGCACTTGTGTTATAACACATCTACATTATGTCTAAGTATTCATTTGCACTATGGAGGCATAGAACTCCATAACGCACTTGCATTTTAATGCATATGCGTTATGGGTTTTTATGCATTTAATACATTAACCGTTGGAATTTATCTTTTTTCATAATGCATGTGCATTATAACGCATATGAATTTCTTCTTTTTATAAAAAATTGTTTCGCGGGATGAGATCTCCAAATGTTCTCTTTGCACTATGGGACAAAAACAAATCTATACCCGTGCACAAAACATTCTCAAGCTTGATATTTCTCTTGTTTTTTATCAAATTCATAGGGAAACAATAATCTTTCATAGTTTTTTGATGGGAATTTACATAGTAGAAGAAGAACATATTCAAGGAAGGTGGTTACACCAGAAGAAATGGAAGAACAAACGAAAAAGGAATGGGAACGAGCATGGAATCATAGACACTCAACCGGTGAGAGATAAATTACCACCCCTAAAAATATATTCCATCAAAAGAGACAATATTGACAAAGATGGAGAAATAAATAAATTATGGACATTAAGTGGTAGGTTTCTATGTAAATAAATGAATTTAGTTGAAGCAGTGAAGGGACTAGTGCATGCATTTTGGCATGATAACACTAGGTCTTATTCCAACACAAAGGATGTGTTAAAACACTGTAGGGGTTCTAGGGATCATGAACCACACATTAAACACTATCTTCACATGACACAAACTCAACTTTATGAGATGTTTGAGCCTTCTATGTAGAGTTGATGCTTGGCACCGATTTTTGAAAAATGGAAATGTTGGTATGCTAGGATGAACACTATCTCTAACACATGTTGTTGTAGATACTGCATAGAGTTTGATTATTATTATCATGCTTTGTACATATACGTCATTTTGTGCATTCTAACTATGAATAGGAATGCTCAAGTACAATACTGCCAATGTCCAATAGAGATTTCATCCATACCATCATGTGTCCAAGGAAATATGGACATACATATTATGCAAAACCTTGTGTAGATGGTACTTGCAACAAATGTGGTGGAATATCACTATGGAGTGAGTGCATCCATAAGAATGAAAATCATCCATTTGGGAAGACAATTGTTGAGAAACAGAGCTTCCAATATGAGACCTATCGGTTACATGATGGGAAAAAAAGTTAAGAGAATAGATTAGTGATTTCACATGTAACCAATGTCTTTGTGAAATTTTGATTAAAATTAGCGTATTGTATTTCTAATTGGTCTATCTAGTTATCTAATTCTTGATTTTTATTTTCCCAACATGTGCAAGTATGCGATTTTATTCTAGAGTTCCCTGTAAATATTCAACATTACATTCAACATGTCAATATGGCTCAGTGGAAATATCAAAAATTTATACATGTAGAGATACATCCCCCCTCGAAACAATATTGTCAGTGGTTGATTTCACTGAAAACTGCACCCTACAACCATAAAATGAGATACAAAGTCACTACTATCATTCATATTAGGTGAGCATAATGGTACATATCACTTACAGACACGAGCCAGATAGTAGTGAAGAGAAGCATGTGATATTGAAAGAAAGTTACTTCTATATAAATGATGATTGGACCCACGACATCCATTATGTGCAACATTGCTTCCAATTGTTCTATGATTAGTTTATCACTAGGGATATACCATTTTGTCGACATTGGATATGGTCAGATGGTTGTATAGGGAAGTTAAAAAATGCTTGTATATTTCAATGGTTGTCTTTGTTGCACATCAAATACAAGGTGAAACATATAAAGAACTATTTTGAGACTCGACATGGAAAAGGAGAGCATGATAGGGTTGGTGCATGCATAAAAATTGCTCTTCAAAGGGAAGAGATGAAGTTTACAATTTCTCACCTTCGAGATGCCGTGTCTATAGTTAATTGGTGTACATTAGTGATGGGAGAGAAATCAACAAGGAAAATCCATGTATGGATAATTTCATGGGAGGCGAGAGATATTGACCTATCACACACATATTGGGTAAACATACTGCATATAACTTGAATATTTCATTCTATTAGAAGCTCAAACAATTTAGCTCTTGAAATATGGGCAATAAATAAGGCTTGCTTTTGTGGCTCTGGTAGCATTAAAGAATGAGACGAGTGTGAATCTGCAGAGTTGGTTAATACATGGGACCAATTCATGCTTGTGGTGATATGCATGTCTTTAATGAAATAATCCCTTTGTAAGAGGATGGAATGTTTACTTCTTCATATTATGGTAAAAAATCAGATATTCTACAAGCAGTTAATAATACGTTACATTGAGGCATTCAATATAATTTTCTCTATATGCTTGTGAAACTTGAGCTTTATTATGTATACTCCTCTTTTTTGACATAGTTCATGTGTACATTTTGTTCCATTTTGTAGGTCACATATATGTAGTGATCTCCCCAAAAAACAATGATTTGGGTTTTGAATATTGGTTGGCACACTTCTTAAAGGGAAAGAAAACCATTCTTGAAACTATTATAGATGATGAAATTGAAAAAACTTCAACTGTATCAATGGTTGTTAAAGGTGAATACTTAACACTAGCAACACAACAATAAAAGAAGAATGTCTATGTATATTAGGATTACAGACTAGGAGATGTTCTATACCACTAATCCAACATAATAGTCAATGTAAACATTAAGTTAGATACACATTCCAAAAAAAATAGGTCACAGGTACGATACTTGCTACCTCATTCCGAGCATGAGAAATTAATGGATACCATTAGGAATAGAGATGATCCATATGTCCTACTTGAGCGAGTGATGCAATGAGTCTATTGTTATGGTCAGGTGATTGTTTTAAAATTCATTTCTTATAGTTTCATTAAGTGATTCTCTATTTTATTTCAAAGGCTCTAACATTTATCCTTTGGTGTTCATAGTGTAGTGAGCAATTGGAGTGCCTCTTAATGGAGTGAGCGATGTAAGGAATCTATTGTTATTGGCATGTGAGATTTTTAAAATTCATGTCTGATACTTTCATTAAGTCATTCTTTATGTTTTTTAAGGTTCTTACTTTTATCATTTCGCATGCCCAGGAAACATACTTGATCTACAGACACATTGAAGGCACTAAGAACAATTATGGCCCTTTTGTGTGCACAGGTTATATGGAACTAACACATATTTCATTAAATTTGGAATTGAATAGTGGATCTAGAATTCCAAAATAGCTAAAAAAATCAACTTTTGTGATGTCCTTGGAATAAAATGTTTTCAATTTTAATGAAATATGTTGCAATGTCATCAATGACCATTGACTACTATCAAATTCCTTGGTAAGTAGATGCCCTAGTTTGTATTCTAAACACTAGAAACCCTAACTTGTAGCCTAAACCCTAGGTTGTATTCTAAACGATGGAAATCCTAATTTGTATCTCCCAATGCTATCATTGACTAATGACTAATATCAAGTGCAATGTATTTTCCAAGCTAACCCCTGGTTTGTATTCTAAACACTAGAAAACCTAATTTGTAGCCTAAACCCTAGTTTGTATTCTAAACCCTATAAACCCTAATTTGTAGCTCCTAGTTCTATAATTGACCAATGAATAATATAAAGTGCAGTGTATTTCCCAAGTTGAACCCTTAGTGCAGAAATTCTATAGTAAGATGCAAGTCGCAGCCTAAATCCTTTTAGGGCACATGGTGAATCTGAGCCTGTGGCATATAATTCGAACCGGGAAGTTGAAATGAATTCTCTTAGAAATTGTAGGTGTGTTTGGGTAGGAACCACATGGGCATGCTACCCACAATATCCTAGTCGAGGTATTTCCCAAGTTGACCCCTTAGTGCAAAAATTGCATTGGCTCTTACTCACCAAAACCCTAGTTTTTGGAATCACCAAACAAGACAAGTTCCGAGCCATGGACCCATGGGAGAGACTAGAACTAGTCTGATGTCATGAATCCAATGGTGTTTATGGTTCATCAATCCAATACATGGTCATCATTCTATGGCTAGTTGTAACTTGTAGCCTAAAGCCATTCAGGGACACATGGTGATTTTGAGCCTGCGGCATAGAGTTCGAACCAAGTAGTAGAAATGCATTTTTTTAGCTCCTATAGGTGTATTTGAGTAGGTCCCATGTGGGAATGCTACCAATAATCTCCCGATAAAGGTATTTCCCAAGTTGACCCCTTAGTGCAAAAATTGCATGCCTCTTATTGACCAAAAAACTAGTTTCTAGAATCATCGAACAAGACAAGTTCTGGTAAATAGACCCATGGGAGAGATGAACCCCTAGCACTGGTTTTATGTCACCAGTCCAAAAGATTTGAAATCTCATCGATCCAATACACAGTAATAATTCTATGGCGAACTGTAACTTGCATCCTAAAGCCTTTCAAAAACACGTGGTGAATCCTATCCCGGGACATAGAATTCAAACCAGGCAATAGAACTGAGTTCTGTCAAATCCTACAGGTGTTTTTTGAGAGGTACCTTGTGGGAACACCAACCGCAATCTCATGGTTGATGTATTTCCCAAGTTGAACCCTTAGTGTAGAAATTGTGCTACCTCTTATTGACCAAAACCCTCGTTTATGGAATCGTCAAACAAGACAAGTTCTAGGCCATGGACCCATAGGGGAGAGGCACTGTCACGTCCCCTCCCGTGGATCCAATTCGAGGAAGGGAACATGATACCAATCTGTGGGGATTTTACATAAACTCAGCCCGATTCATTAGATTCATAGGAACAAATGTGTGCAGATGCAAATCAAGCAAACATGCACAACGGAATAAAAACATCATCCACACACATTTCATATGCATTCAGCATATTAAAAACAACCATCAAATTATAACATTGCAGAAGTAAAACACATAGACAGAAAAACCCTTATCTTTATGGTGAAATGGTCCCAAGCAACTAGCTATGTCGCTGCAACGTTCCACCCAACCATAGGTCTCTGCCCAGCCTGTATTCTTTCAGCACTCAGAGACCACCCCTGAGCTGGGCATGATTTATACAAGGAAAAGGGGACATTCATACTCATACACAACCAAATAATCACTGCATCTAAGCCAAGCCAGTCCACAGCTGCGTTTATTAGGCTAAATCTGAACCCTCTTCATTTCTGGATGCTTGCACTCAAGCTCAAGCCAAAGCAATGGATACCCATAACCCACACCCCAACATACACTACTTACACACAGCAAAACTCCATCATTGGACATGGGCACACATTTTAACAATGGGTTTTACAACAAGATGGCCATGGGTTTCCCCCAAATCGTGGGCACACCAAAAACGAACTGTGGAAAGAGAAATTTGACCACAGGGAGCAAAACTGATTTCTCCCACAGGTTATGAGCATTCCAATGGCCAAAATGGCCTCAATGAAACCCCAAATCGATTTTTTCTCTTCCCCACTAGTAACCAAAACAAAAATTCCCTTCCTAGCTAGAAAGATGAAGGAAAACACAGAAAAACCATGGAGGAAAACGCCCAGGAAGCTCCAAACGCGTGAGAGAGAAAAACTGATGGGTGAAGAATGGCTTGGGGAGCAATTTCGTGGCTCTTTTCTTGCAAAGGAAGCCAAACATGATTTTCCATGCAGGGTGGCTTGCCCATACCTGAATTTGGACAACCATACCTCCCATTCCCCAAGGATTTAATTATTTCAACCAGCTCTTGGGAGAAATGAATGATTGGGTACAAAATTCAACATGGGTAGTTGAGGGTTTTATGGTTTATCTCATTGGCACTTGGCTTGACTTGATTGGTTCAAGGGTTTGAATGTTTCCCTCCCAATTCCTTGTAAAATCGTGCCCCCCATCTCTTGTTGCATTGCATAGCTAGGTGTGGGTATTTGATTAAAATGCATATTTGCATAATATTTGAAATTCCAATGTGCCTGACTAGCACGTAAACCATATGCATCACTAAATCGATGGAGGGGCCTTGGCCTTGAGCTCCTCACCATGATTTTATAACAATATTACATCATTTACATTTTAATGCAGTGGGGTCAAAATCAGGATATGACAGGCACCCCTAGTACTAGTCTGGTTTTTTGAATCCAACGGATTCAAAAACTCTCTGAACCAAGCCACATTCATAATTCTATGGCTAGTTGCAACTTGTATCCTAAAGCCTTTCAGGGTCACATGGTGAATATAAGCGCAGGGCATAGAATTCAAATCCTGTAGAAAACATGAGTTTTGTCATCTCTTGTAGGTGGGATTTGGTAGGTCCCATGTGGGAACACTACTCACAAGCTCCCAGTTGAAGTATTTCCCAAGTTTACCCATTAGTATAGAAATTGTGTTTCCTCTTACTAACTAAGACCCTAGTTTCTAGAATTGTCGAACAAGACAAGTTCTAGACCATGGACCCACGAGGGAGAAGCACCCACAGTACTACTTGAATTTCATGAATCCAACATATTCAATGGTTTCTCGATTCAATCCATGGTCATAATTCTATGGCCAATTGCAACTTGTAGCTTAAAGCCTTTTAGAGACACATGGTGAATCCGAGCACATGACATAGATTTTAAAAGATACAAAATTACTGAGTTCTATAAGCTCCTACATGTGTTTTTTGTTAGGGACCACTTGGTCAAACTACCCACAAGATCCTAATTGGGGTATTTCCCAAGTTGACTCTTTAGTTCGTAAATCACATTGCCTTTTACTGACCTAAACCCTAGTTTATGGAATCATCGAACAAGACAAGTTCTAGGCCATGAACCAATAGAGAAGAGGCACCTATGAAAATAGTATGATGTAACAAATCCAATGGAGTTGATGGTTCTTTGATCTTATCCATGGTCATCATTCTATTTCTAGTTGCAATTCGTAGCCTAAAACCTTTTAGGGACACATAATGAATTTGAGCCCTGGGCATAGAATTTGAACCGGGTATCCAAACTAAGTTTTGTCAGCTCTTGCATTTTTGTTTGGAAAGGGATCATGTGGTAATGCTACCGACAAGGTACCGGTTAAGTTATTTCCCAAGTTGACCCCTTAGTGCAGAAATTTCATTTCCTCTTACTAACCAAAACCCTAGTTTATAGAATCATCGAACAAGACAATTTCTAGGCCATAGAACCATCGGGGAAAGGCACCCCTAGCACTAGTCTGATGTCACGAATCCAATGGAGTCAATGGTTGACTGATCCAAGCCAAGACCATCATTCTATGTCCAGTTGCAACTCGTAGTCTAAAGCGTTTCATGGACACATGGTGAATCTGAGCACAATACATCGAATTTGAAATAGGAATAAGGGTTGAGTTTTGTTAGCTCTTGGAGGTGTGTTTGGATAGGGCCCATGTGGGTATGCTACCCATAATATCCCAGTAGAGGTATTTTCCATTTTGACCCCTTAGTGGAGAAATTACATTGCCTCTTACTAACCAAAATCCTAGATTATGGAATCACCGAACAAGACAAGTTCTAGGTCATGGACCCATGGAGGAGAGGAACCCCTAGCACAAGTCTAATGTCACAAATACAATGGAGTCATTGGTTCACTGATCTGAGCCATGGTCATCATTCTATGGTCAATTATAACTTAGATCCTAAAGCCTTTTAGGGACACATGGTGAATCCGAGCATGGGGCATAGAATTCGAACCAGGAAGCAGAACTAAGTTCTCTCAGCTCATGAATGTGTATTTGGGAAGGGTCTATGTGGGAACCCTAACCAAAAGCTCTTGGTGCAAAACTTGCATTGCCTCTTACTAACTAAAACCCTAGTTTCTAGGATCATCGAACAAGACAAGTTTCGATCCATTGATCCATTTGGGAGAGGAACCCGTAGTAGCACTGGTCCAATTTCAGGAATCCAACAGAGTCTATGGTTCATCTATTCAATCCACACTCATCATTCTATGGTTAGTGGCAACTCACAGTCTAAATCTTTTCAGGAACACATGGTGAATCCGAGCACGGGGCATAGAATTTGAACTGGGTAGCAGAACTAAGTTCTGTTAGCTCTTGCATGCATATTTTGGTAGGGACTATGTGGGAACTCTACCAACAAGATCTTGGTTAAGTTATTTCGCATGTTGACCCCTCGGTGAAAAAATTGCATTGCCTCTTACTAGCCAAAACCCTAGTTTCTGGAATTGTTGAACAAGACAAGTTTTCAGACATGGACCCATGGGGGACAATCAACCCAAGCACTAGTTTGATGTCACGAATCCAACAGAGTTGAAATTTTTTCAATTGGATCCATGGTGATCATTCTATGGCTAGTTGCAACTCACAGCCTAAAGCCTTTAGGGGACACATGATGAATTTGAGCTTGGGGCATATAATTCAAAATAGGTAGAAAATTGAGTTTCATTCGCTTTTATAGATGCTTTTAGGAAAGTACCATGTGGGAACGCTAGCCACAAGCTCTCGGTTGAGGTATTTCCCAAATTGACCCCTTAGTGTAGAAATTGCATTCAGCCTCTTACTGACCAAAAACCTAGTTTCTAGAATCGTCGAACAAGACAAGTTCTGGGCCATCAACCCATTGGGGAGAGGAACCCATAGCACTAGTATGATGTCATGAATCAAACAGAGTCCACGGTCATTCGATCTAAGCCACAGTGATAATTCTATGGAGAATTGCAACTTACATCCTAAAGCCCTTCAGGGACACAGAATTTGAGCCTAGGGCATAGAATTCAAACCGAGCAGTAGAATTAAGTTATGTTAACTCCTATAGGTGTGTTTGGGAAGGGATACACAAACCATCGATACCAAGGATAGTAGGATGGTGAGAAAGTGTACATCATTTTGTTCTTGGCCCATGTCAATTTTGCACAAGGGGGTCAATTTTGCATAAGGGGGTCAATATTGAATTGAAATCTCTTGGGTGACTGTGGGCAGTGTGACCATTTCCAAAATGACCAAACACATTTGTGGGAGATGACATAACCTATTTATGCTACTCGGTTTGGATTTCGTGCCCTTAGAGAAAATTCACTACTTTTCCCGCAATGGTCCCATGGGGCAGGTTGGAATTGGCCATAGAACAAAATCTGTAACTTGGATCATGAAAAAATTGGTTCCTATAGATTCAAAATGTTGGGTCTGAACTAGGGAAACCCCTCTACCATTATTCAATTTCCCAAAAATGGTTGTGTTATACCATACCTAGACCTAGTATTTTGTTTAGTATGGGCCAATGTCAATTTTGCACAAGGGGGTAAATTTTGAATTGAAATCTCTCGGGAGACTACGGGTAGCATGACCATGTCCACAATGACCAAAACAGTAGTTGGAGCTGACGAAACTTAGTTATGGTGCTTGGTTTGGATTTTTATCCTCCAATGCAATAATTGCCATGTGTTCCACTGAGAAAAACCCTAGTGTCCTGTCTAGCCAAATAAAAGAAACCTCCTTCCATGGGACGTGCAAGAGTTAGGAAACCCTACCTATAATATGATGTCAGGAAGATTCCAATGAAACTGATGTTTTCATCTTTTGATGCACGGTTTTTGTTCTATGTCCATTTGCAAGTCGCCCCTATAGTCATTAAGGGACACGTACCAAATTGTTCCCCGGGCCTAAAACCACTGCTAGCCATTCAAATCGAGTTCCATAAGTTCATAAATGTGTATCTAGGAATGGAAAAGTTGGTCAAGCCAACCAAATCCTTTCACGGTGGGTTCCATGGAATTTGACCCCACAATGCAAGAATTGCCAAGTGTCCCACTGAGCAAAACCCTAGTGTCCTGTCCAGTCAAATAAAAGGATCCTCTGGCCATGGGACACATAAGTACTATAATATGAGGCCATGAATCAAATGGAATTGATGGTTTCGTGATTGGATGCACGATTATTTTTCTATGTTCATTTGCAAGTTGCCCCCTGTAGCCATTAATGGACACATGCCAAATTAGTCCCATGGACTAAAACCACCACTGGGAATTCCAATAGAGTTTCGTAACTTTGGGCATGTGTATTTGGGCATGATAAAGTTGGTTAGGCTAACTAGAGGCTTTTACACTGGTTTCTGTGGAATTTGACCCCCTAGTGCAAGAATTGCCATGTGTTCCATTGCGCAAAACCTTATTGTCTTGTCCAGCTAAATAAAAGACACCTCTAACCATGGGAATCATAAGATTCAGGAACCCACACCTGTAATCCAATGTCGGGAATCCAACATAATTGATGGTTTCACAATTTGATGCACGCTTTTTTTCTATCTCCATTTGCAAGTCCCCCCTGTAGCCATTGAGGGACACACACCAAATTGCTCTCGGGGCCTACAAACTCCACCAGTCATTTGAATCGAGTTATTTAATTTTGGGAACATGTATCTTGGCATGCAAAATTTAGTTAGGCTGACCGTAGGCTATCGCGGTGGGTTCCACGGAATTCAACTCCCTAGTGCAAGAATTTCCATGTGTTCCATTGTGAAAAATTCTATTGTCTTGTTTGACCAAATAAAAGGTGTATATGGGTATGGGACTTGCAAGATTCAAGCGCCCCTACCTATAATATAATGTTGGGAATCCAACGAAATAGATGGTTTCATGATCTGATGCACGCATTTTTTTCTATGTCCATTTGCAAGTCATCCCTTGGATCCATTTAGGGACACATGCCAAATTGGTTCTAAGGCCTAAAACCATCACCGAGCATTCGAGTCGAGTTTCATAAGTTTAGGAACATGTATTTGGGAATGGAAAAGTTGGCGATGCTGACTTGAGGCTTTCACGGTGGGTTCTGTGGAAGTTGACCCCCTAGTGCAAGAATTTCCACATTTTCCACTAAGCAAAACCCTAGTGTCTTGTCCAGCTGAATAAAATCACCCTTATCACAAGAGGATGCCAATGCAAATAATAATGAGTATTATGATGATGATGATGATGGAAATGATGATGATGATGGAAATGATGATGATGATGATGAGGATGGTAAGGATGAGGATGACGATGCCAATTACAATAACAATGAGGGTGAGTATGATGATGGAAATTATGATCATATTGATGATGATGACATGAAAACTTCAGCATTTGGTGTAAGTGGCACTGTGCACACCAAATTCTAAAACATGCACACACACATTAGCTTCCCCCCCACACACTCTAAGCTTGCATGTGCATGCTCCAATGCCACATGTGGACTCATCATTTCATGCATGTACCCTTTATCTCACATGTGCACCCAAGACCGTTAATAAAGTCCAATTGGTGAGCCTACAATGAAGAAGATATGTAATGAATCATATGCAATTATGGAATGAAGAATACATATAGGGTTTCTAGGGCTAGATTAGTCTTCCAGGATTCTACATTTATAGATTAGGTTTCTAGGTTTATAGATTAAGTTTATAGGTTTATAGGGTTTCTAGGGATAGATTAGGTTTCTAGGGACTAAAAAAGTGTGAATTTAGACTTTGAAAGTGTCAATATCAACCTTTCTAAAGTGAAAAATTAGGTTATGAAAGTGGCAATATTGGCTTTGAAAAGTGTGTTTTTCTATTCGAATAGTGTGTTTTTTGACTACTTATGAACTCTAAAATTGCAGTTTTTAATTATGAAACTATGAATTTCAATTCAAAAAGTGTGAATTTCAAATTAAAAAATACAAATTTTGATTTGAAAAGTGCAATTTTCATTTGGAAATGTGTAATCTTTTAAGGTGAAAAGTGCAATGTCTATAATATTCAGTCCTTGTTTGAATAGCAAGTTTATCAGTTCTTGTTTTTTTTTGATACAGTATGAAGAATATCTAGCTTTTTACATAGATAATTTTAGTAGTATCCAAATGAGGTAGGAATTCTCCGCATATTCTATATAGGAACAACTTACACAGTAGTAACCAGTAAATGGTATATTTTGCATCACAGTAGTAATTTTCCTCAAATTCCTAGAGGCTCGTGGACATTCGAGACGCTCGACGTTTGCTCGCGCAACCAGGTTGATAGACAGACTAGAAGGATTGTAACATGATATAAATTTGTTGGGATAAGATCCCATCAAACGATATCCATAGGAACATCCATCCCACTCTCAACATTATGCCCCGTTTTTTCTCATTGTGCCTTAACTGCTCCAAGGCCCTTCTCGTTTATTTTAATTTTTTCTCCTGTCCATCCTAGCCTTAGTGACCATGCCCATATGATGCTATTGATTGATCATCATATTTTCTTTTGCACCAAAAACCCATTGTTGCTTTCTATTTAAGCAGTTTTTATACAAGACCTTCAGATCCTTCGATGCTCCTGTTGGCTTCCACCATTGCACCTCTACTTTCTAAGACCCAAGAGTACTAGCATTTGAATCCTGATAAATATTACCATTTTCCCTACCCAACCATATTGCACAATTTGGTTCTTGTGATTGCACAATGACCATTTGTCCCTTTACAACATCCACTCTTGGAATGAATTCATCTCTAGGCTTGTTGCATATTGGACCAACATATCAATCCTTCAAAGCATGAACATTTTCCTTCAAATAGGAATCCATAATTTTATGTTCAGATCTTGTAGGTTCACCACTATGAATATCATGGCTTGTCGATGGCCAAAATTTAGTTGTTGATTGATCAACACTCTCGAAGGGACTGTCCAAAGCTTTATATATAGCCTCCCAATAATTTAACTTGGGACGCCAAAATTGTTCACCTCCCTTCTCAATCCCTCGATTCCAAAATGAAATATATGTTTCTATCCCTTTTTTTTCTTTTTATTTCGTCAATGTCTGAAGGTCTTTTTGATTGCAGATTTAATAACCTAGGTTGCCCCACCAACAAGTTTGCGCTACCATCTGGCAATGACTGCCACAGATGAATAGGAGATGACCAAGCTTCATCCCGAAGTGATTCCCTCCATTGCATGACTGGAATGTTATCTATGAGATGAAATTTTAAAAACTGGCATTTTTGATACCGATTTCCATCCAAAGGGAGGGGTTTCACAAAACTCTTAAAATCATAAAGTTCATGAATTAGATAAGGGACATAGAAATTTTCATCTTCACATGTCCTATACGTATCCATAATTTTCGAGAGTGAAAATATATCCTTGCGCATTAGCTTTATTGATAACCTTCCATAAGTTCCATCTATGTCTTCATGGATGTGTCCAACCAGGAGGAATCCAACTTCAACAATCTCAAACACTCTCCTTGCTGTTAAAAGAGATAAAACTACAAATACAAAGAGGTTTTTGTTATTTCCTGAACAATTATCCATTTGCAACAACAATATGGGTGGTAGTTTTCTATTTGGCATGCATTGATCCGTGCCATCAACACACAATATATCATGTTGCATTACATTGTGTTTGTATTTCACACACTTTTCATATCACTCTGAATGCAATAGAACATCATGCAATTGGTGCTTAGATGTTATGCCTTTGTAGAGCAAATCACCATATTTATCAACCACTGGTTCTTTAAGACTCTTCAAGCATTTATCTAAGGATGTCACAGTGAAATTTGATCCCATCTCTGAAAATGAGAGGCTGAAATAGCCAAAACCCCCAGTTTTGTGCCCATGAGTCAACATTCCAGTCAATGATATGGGAAGATTCATAACATTACTAAAATATTTTCCCTTCTTACCCATCCTTGGAATGGAAGTCTCTGACTTATCCATTTTGTCATGAACAATACTCATAAAAGTCTTTGGATTTTTTTGTGAAGCTAATCTGTGAGAATAATACACTTGGCAACAACTTGCGATATATTTATTATGAGATGCCTAATGTCCTCGCAACATTTACACCTCAGCTAGATCAGTGGTCCCCTTAAGCCTATACTGTATTGTAATACACTCATCACACCTTGCAAAGGAGTTTGATTTAGAAATTTTAAGATCTCGAAAATCTTCTCTCATCACCTTGCTAAAGGAGGATTGTGATACTGGAGGAAAACCAATACTTTCGATTTCTTCATTTGCCATTTTTCGAAGAAAAACATGGGACATATTAGATGGAAATAATTTCAAGGTTGTACTTGTTCCATATTCATTGATTAATCGTGTAAGATGTGGACATTTGTTTGAATTCTCTTCTACAATTTTATTAATAGTAGCTACCAGTGCAACAGTGTTTTCCCTATATTTTTCCAAGCCACTTTTACCATGCACAACTCTCACATCACCATTCAAGAACATGCTTTTATAATTGTATAAAGTGATCCTTTTTATCCCATTTCATTTATACCATGCATTTTGACAGACGTCTATTGTGTCTAATCTCATTGTAAACATGCTTGTTTTTCTCTCGTCTCCTTCTTTGGCCACATGAGCATTTGATCCCATAGAATTTATAACATACTATCTTCTTTAATTTCCATTGATACTATAAAATTTATTCACACATTCAATTATCGATTGAAGTGAAATTTTTGATATACAAATATTTGAGCAACAATGTTCAATGACAATTTTTGAAAGAAATGCAGCCTGATCAATTCCAATCCTTTAAGGTACCGAGCTTGAATTATTTCAGAAATTTTAGTTTCAGCTTGCTACTTTACGGAATTGTATGGCCTTGTTCCATTACCTTTAACATTTGTATATTCACAATGGGGAGTACCTGGAAGGACCATCTGTAAAGGACAGTCTTGAAAAATCTTCCAAATGTTCACCATGTCTTCGTTTGTGTTGTTTTTTACTATAACATCCAAAGGAACATCATTGAGGTCAAGCAAATGGTTTGCAGTCCATATTACATGAGATCCTTCAAATACACTACAATCCTCACAATTGCATAATACTTTATGAACTAAAATACCAAACTCACCAACATCGAGTGGTTTGAATTGTACAATATTGTCTCATTCAAAAACACTTGACACTATTCCCCGAGCAACATAATGTGTATTTAAAAAGCATTGATTTATCAAATTAACTTTCTCTCCCACAAACTTGATATTGTGATTTTGGCTTAATACTTTCAAATTAGTTCCAGATTGATTATTGTTGAAATTGTTTTCAATAGAAAGCAATGTTTCTGTATTAAAATATATGATTCTTTTAATCTTCCATACAAAAAAATATCCACTTATTAACCCTGGAAAGCATGCCATACAAGAAAACACCACTTCATCCACCAAAATACCAAAGGAGAAGTCACCCAAAATTATTCCCCCAACAAAATCTGTCCCACTCACATTTGTTACAAAACCTATGGAAATGCAATCCTTGCATTTTGAACATTTATGTAACAACTTAACTTTTCTCATAATAAAAGAAGATTTATTGTCAGTTGTTATAATATGTTCTACACTCGTCGAAGTAGAAGCTGGTATATCATTCACCTCAATCTCTTGAAGAGTAGATCCAATGTGGTTAACGATCTAAGATGCAGGCCATTGAATATAACCACCAACTTCCTCTGACAATGTATCTGCACCTTCTGATGGATAGGGAAATTGAAGACCTGCATTTAAAATCTTGGTAACATTTATAATGATACATCCATCATGAATGCTGATATTTTGGAATATTTTTATTTCTGGAAAAGAGATTCCTTCAGCAACTTTAATCCATTCAAAAGGAGGCCCACACATTGTTGAGAACGAAAATCCATTTTAGAAGCGATTTCTGAAATACAAAATAACCGGTTATTAGAATTATTGTATGCTATCATTCTCCATAAGACTATAAATGAGAAAACGTTCCTCGCTATGAATAAAACAGTCAGAGTTCTGGTAACAACAATCTAATGTAGATTTACCATGCTATTGTTTTTTTAGAATGAATCAATTTCAGAAGGAGCGAACGATCCTTCCTAATTGGATACAATGTAATTTTTGCTTAGAATAAATCCATGAGATAAGGAGGTGTCGCTGAATGCTCAAAAGGTAATCTGTTTTTTTCATTGGAAGGCACTCAATGCAATGATGGATGAATGAGTGACTAGTTCTTTGAGGAAGGAGCGGTCGTTCCTTCTTAAAAGGGTCCCTTGGACCATATAGGTTGGCAATATTTATCGGATAATATATTATTAGTAAGATGTAAATATTATACATGAATTTCTTTACGTATTTGAATTATGAATTCTATTATGCGATATCAATAAAGGACGAGCGTCCTTAGCTGTCTAACATGCATATGTCTGAATGGAGTGCACGAGCTTTGAACAATTGATAATTTCATTGAAATCATATATGATCTACTACATTCCTCACATCCAAAATTAAACTTCTCAGGGAAGGAGAAACCGATATTTTGCTGAGAAAATTCTTGAAATCTTCACCAAAATCATATATGATCTGCTGAATTCTCAGAACTCCAAAATGGATCTACTTGGTAAAAAGGTGACGACTCTTTCTTATGACCATCTACTTTCCCCAACCCCAAAATGGAAACCCTTGAGAAAGGATCGACCGCTCTTTTTGATATAAGAATATTTTTCTAAAAGGGTCCATACATATAAATATCAACCGTTTCTTTTATTTCCTATCCCCATGCTCCTCGCAGGGGTGGATGATCTTTAAATGATTTACATATTCACATAAGTCATATATGTTCTTCAGAATTACCAAAAATCCACAATCGACCTACTTGGGGATAAAGTGGAAGCTCTTTCTCCTCAACATATACTTTCACCACCCTAAAATACAACAACTTGATGAAGGAGTGACTGTTCTTTCTCTGAGAAAATTTATACTTTCTAAGAAAATGGATGAAGCAAATTTCCAATGAGATTTGTTGTTAAAGTGCTTATAAATACTTTCCACACCCCTAAAAAAGAACCCCTTGAAGAAAAAGTGGCTTCTCTTTCTCCTCGGCATCCACTTTCAACACAACAAAATAGAGCAACTTGAGGAAGGAGCGACCACTCTTTCTCTGAGAAAATTTCCACTTTCCAGTAAACTATTTGAAGCAAGGTTCCTATGAAATTTGTGGTGAAAGTGATGGTATCTACTTTCCCCACCCATTAAAAATAAACCCTTAATGAAGGAGCCGACGCTCTTTTTGCTCAGCATCTACTTCCAACACTCCAAAACAGAACAACTTGAGGAAAGAGCGACCGCTCTTTCTCTGAGAAAATTTCCACTTGTCAGCAAACTGTTTAAGGGAAAAATCCTACGAAATTTGTGCTTAAGGTGACGATATTTGTTTTCCCCACCCCTTAAAAATATCTCCTGGAGAAAGGAGCAGATGCTCTTTCTCCTCAGCATATACTTTCCACTCCCCAAAATGTTAAATTTTGAGCATTAATTCACAATACTCTAGGATCTTTACTGAGAGAATAACATGTACAGTATATCAATGCATAACAATCATAATAAGCATGAAAAGCATCACAAGAATCAAAAGCATGAGAGACAAGAGACACAGAGTTTCTGTGGGGAAAACCCTAAGGTGAAAAACCCCACAACTTCCTCAGAGATAGAGAGAGAAATGGCTCAACCAAAGTACAACCAATACACTGAGATAGTCTCCTAGTAGCAGATGATTCTCCTCCTCACTAGTGCACCACTTTTTGAGTGAGAGAAGTGTGAGTTTTCGAGTGATCAAATAGAGATCTCCCGATCTCTATTTATACTTAACCTATTTTCCCATTTACACTATGGGGTCGACTTGTCTAGCTAGGTACATCCACAATATAATATATATTTCAGGGCCGACCCCACACATGGTGGTCTAATAACCCATTGGCAAGTACACACACTTGTGACACTTGTCAATACACATGATGACACTTTCTTAAAGAGGAATAAGAAATATCTTATAAGGGTACAATAAATATATATGAAATACATAGATGAAATACATTCCGAAGTTACATATACATCAACACTCCCTCTTAACTAGGAAGGTATTTCTCGACACAGATCTGCTAGAAAAGTATTCTTCTCGGGATCATTGTCATCGATGCATTGTCATCATCATCGTCACTGCTGTTGCTATCTCAACCAATCTCTGACTCTACTCGTCATAGGAAGTTCTACAGAGCCAGTCCTTTTTCATACTGGATGTAGGCCCACCACTTGCAGGTCTTTGTCATCACTAGCCATACTGTGGAATCCTCAGGACTTATTACGTGCGTCACAAAACCTCGAAAGAGCATCCCAGGATGTTACGGGTACACAACTTTGATCTGTAGGATCTCCCAGGGCCATATTATATGTGACCTCACCACAAAACCTCGCAAGAGCATCCCAGGATGTTATGGGAACACGGCTCTACCTATAGGATATCCTAGGGACATATTACATGTGGTCACCACAAAACCTCGCAAGAGCATCCCAGGATGTTACAAGCACACATCTCTACCTATACGATCTCCCAGGGCCAAATTACACGTGGTCATGGCAAAACCTCGCAAGAGCATCCCAGGACTTATTACGGGCACACAACCCAACCTATCGGATCTCCCAGGGATAGATTATATGCCATAGGACAAAACCTCGAAAGAGCATCTTGCAGATATCCCAGGGCCAAATTATATGCCATAGGAAAAACCTCGAAAGACTATCTGCAGATCTCCCAGGGCCAAATTATATGTCCTCCCAAAGCAAAACCTCAAAAGAGCATTTGCCAGATATCCCAGGGCTAGATTACATGCCATAGGCAAAACCTCGAAAGACTCTGCAAATCTCCCAGGGCCAAATTATATGCTCATCTGCACAACCTAATTCACGGCCATAGAGTATCATCTTGATACTCACCATACATCATCCTGATGTATACATGATCATCTTGATCATCATCACTACAACATCCTACTACATATCATTTGGAGCAACATCCTGAAGCTCATCATCCATGATCATCCTGATCATACAATGCATCTACCTGATGCATACCAAGTATCTACTTGATACATATCATCATACATGATCCATCTGATCATACAATGTATCCACCTGACACAAATACAAATACATGATCCACCTGATCATACATGATACATATCAACATACATGATCTACCTGATCATACAATGTATCCACTTGATACATATATAGATACATGGTCCAAGCATCCAACATGATGCATATACAAAATACATACAAATGATCCAACCGATCATATCCAGCATCCAACATGATGCGTACATACATATACATATAAATGATCCAACTGATCATATCCAGCATCCAACATGATGCGTACATACATATACATATAAATGATCCAACTGATCATATCCAGCATCCAACATGATGCGTACATATACATATAAATGATCCAACGGATCATATCCAACATCCAACATGATGCGTACATATATATACATATAAATGATCCAACTGATCATATCCAGCATCCTCCTGATGCATATACAGAGCAGTAATTGGAGCATCGTCCTGATGCTCATCATCCAGCGCTTACATCCACAGCCATGTGAAGGATCCTCCTTCCAACATGCTTGGAATGGATTCTGCAAATGTGTCCATCACTTCTTCCTCGAAGTGTCAGCAATCCGAAGAACACCAAGCCTCTCTCTGAAGTACTCGAACTTCACTCTGGCTAGTGGTTTCGTCAGCACATCTGCAATCTGCTCGTCTGTTGCAACATACATGAGCTTCACTGCTCCTCTTTGCACCATATCCCTGATATAGTGATATTTGATCTCTATGTGTTTCAACTTGTCGTGAAACACTGGGTTCTCAGACAGCTTCACACAACTCTGGTTATCACAGAAGATACCATTAGCATCCAATGGGAGATCAAATAACTCGGACAGTAGCTTCCGTAGCCATACTGCCTCACAACTAGCTGAATAGGCTGCAACATACTCTGCCTCAACTGTACTCAGTGCTATGTAGGACTGCTTCCTGCTAAACCAAGAGATCACACCTAATCCCATACTGAAGCAACACCCAGATGTGCTCTTCCTATCTGCAGCACTGCCTGCCCAATCTGAATCAACATAACCCTGCAGGTTAAACTTTTGATTCGCTTCATACTTGAGCCCATAATCAACTGTACCCTTCAGGTACCTTAGAATATGCTTTACAACAACCAGGTGAACACTCCTCAGATCCGTCAGGAACTGGCTCAATGTATTCACCACAAAGCAAATATCTAGTCTCGTGTTCATTAGGTACATCAAGGACCCAATCATCTGACGATACATAGAGACATCAACCGGCTCAGATGAAGCATCACAAAGAAGCTTAAGATTTGATGCCATAGGTGTGGCCATGGCCTTGCAATCCATCATCCTGAACCTCTTCAGGATATCTACAGTATACTTCCCTTGTCCAAGGAAGATCCCATATGTACACTGCCACACCTCCATACCTAGGAAATAGTGCATCATCCCCAGGTCCTTCATATCGAACTCAACAGCAAGCTTCCTCTTTGTATCTGCAATCAATCTGTCATCTCCTGTTACAAATAAGTCATCCACATACAGGAGCAGAATCACAGGATTCCCTTTCTCAACCTTGTAGTAAAGGTTGGAATCCACTTTACTCTTGGTAAAGCCCAAGTTAGATAGGAAACTATCCATCCTACCATGCCAAGTTCTGGGAGCTTGCTTCAAGCCATACAAGGGTTTCTTCAATCTTCACACATTTGACTCCCTGTCATGTGTTTCAAAACTGAGTGGCTGCTCCACATATACTTCCTCTTCAACTACACCATTCAAGAAATTAGTATGGACATCCATTTGGTGTATTTTCCATTTCATTTCTACAGCCAGGGCAAGTACTATTCTGATGGAAGTATACCTGGCTATAGGTGCAAAAGTTTCTTCATAACCTATTCCCTCTTTCTGAGAGATGCCACGAGCTACAAATCTCGCCTTGTATTTCTCTACACTGCCATCTGCAGCATGCTTGATTTTGTAGATCCATTTGGAAGTCACAACATACTTCTCTTTAGGTCTTGGGACAACATCCCAAACATCATTCTTCATTATTGATTTGTATTCCTCAACCATGGCATCCTTCCATTCTTTCTTTTCCGCTGCTTCTTCATAACTGGAAGGTTCTTTGTTCATAATGTCACAGAGTAAAGCAACATAGCTGGTATGTGATCTGGTTCTTTTCTTTGCTCTGTGTTCTTCTTCTGGAATGCCAAATATTTATGCATCTTGAATGAGCTCTCTAGCCCATGCAGGTTTCCTCTTGTGAGAGTTATCCTCATGGGGTGGATTTACAGGTTCTTGTGGATCTTCAAACTCACGAACAACTTCTGGAATTGCTTCAGTCATGGTAGTGTCTTGAAATCTAGTTTTCTTAAGTTCTTCATAAACTTCGATAGGTGCCTTCCTTGATTTGATGAATGATGAGTTTTCATCAAATTTTACATCCCTGCTGACATCAATCTTCCTGAACCCTAGAAAGTATATTCTGTAAGCCTTCGAGCTTTCACTGTAACCCACAAAGATACCCTTCTTTCCTGAAGGATCTAGCTTGGTCCTCTTTTCCTTTGGGATATGTGTACATACTGGACAACCAAATATTCTGAGATGGCTAACTTTAGGTTTCTTACCAGAGAAGACCTCTTCTGGTGTCTTGTTGTCCAATATCTTGTGGGGTGTTCTGTTTTGCACATATACAGCTATTCTAGCTGCTTCTGCCCATAGATGCATAGGTAGATCCTGGTCATGCAACATTTCCCTTGCTGCTTCCATGATTGTTCTATTCTTTCTTTCTGCAACTCCATTCTGTTGTGGATTGTAAGGAGCAGTCAACTCCCTCTTAATCCCTGAATCACTGCATAGCTTCTCGAAGTCACCTGAGGTGAATTCTCCACCATTGTCCGATCAGAATGTTTTGATCTTCTTGTCAGTTTGATTCTCCATCAAGGTTTTGAATTCCTTGAACTTATCAAACACCTCATCTTTGTTCTTCAAGAAGTATACCCAAGTCTTCCTGGAGAAGTCATCAATAAACGAGACATAGTAAACATACCCACTCAGAGAACTGGATGACATAGAACCACATACATCTGAGTGGATGATTTCCAGGATACCTTTTGCCTTGCTTTCACTGCTTGGGAAAGTCTTCTTAATGTTCTTACCCTTTGCACATCCTTTGCTAACACCTTCATGTTTGGTCTTGATTTCAGGAAGACCTTCTACAGCCTTGCTTGCAATTGGAAGTGCCCTATAGTGCATATGAGCAAGTCTTCTATGCCAAAGTTCACTTGGCTCCATGGAGTCATGTACCATGGCATGTTCAGGTTGACCCTTCAATTTATACAATCCTCCCTCTTGCTCTCCAATCACTACTGCATCATTGATTGTTTTACCCTTTGGCCACATTAGGACTTGACCATCTACAAATGCAACCCTCATGCCTTTTGCATCCAATGCAGAGATGGAGAGAAGATTCTTCTTGAGCCCAGGTACATAAAGGACTTCTTTCATCTTCAAAGATTTTCTAGAATCTAGGTTATAGGAGGCTTCACCACTTCCTTTGATTGAGTATTGATAATCATCCCCAAGTTTTACCTTATGGGGTGATTCATGTTCAGATAGGTTTACAAAAGATTCCTTAAACCCAGTCATGTGTTTGGAAGCCCCACTGTCAATTAACCAATCATTACAACTATGGGAGATAGTACCTATGAGAGCAGAGATTAGAACATACTCTTCTTCATTTGATGAGTCATCATCACTTTCTGCCCTAGCTTTCTTCTTTGGAGGTTCATCATCCTCGGCAGCATGAGCATGGAACTTTCTCTTGCTACCCTTCTTCTTCTTGCTGGAGTTGTTGTTGTTATCCCTTTTGTTCTTGGGACAATCTGAAGCAAAGTGACCCTTCTCATTGCATGTGAAGCATCTTAGATCCTTCTTATTCTTTTGATAGGATGTCTTGTAGCGAGAGTGCTCCTTCTTGGGCTTGCTTCTTTTGGTGTGAGCTGCGAGAGGTTGATCTTCACCTCCCATCTTTTCTTCACGAGCTTTAAGTCTAGCTTCTTCTTGAGAGCATTCCTCCCACAATTTACTGAAAGAGATCAATTTATTTCTTGCACAGATTCCTTGAATAAAGGAGTCCCATGACCTAGGTAGGCCATTCAGAGTGGTCATAACAACTTCACCATTGTCCACTACTTCATCCACAGCTTCAAGTTGTTCCTTGATCTGAGATACCTTGGAGAAGTAAGATTGAATGGTTTCTCCATTCAACATCATGACCCCCTTCAATTGATTTTGCAGAGTCATCTTCCGATTTATGTTCTTCCCTTGAAATAACTTGGTTAGGGAGTCAAACATCTCTTTGGGTGTCTTCAGAGATGACACATGAGGGATGAGATGGTCTTTGATAGAGTCAGCAATGATTCTCTTTTCCTTGACCAAGTTCTTCTTATGCAATATCTTAGCCTCTTCATCCTCTGGGATAGGGATGTCTTCTTTTATGTATGAGTCCAACTCTTTCTCTTCTAGGATTAACCCAATCCTATACTTCTAGGCTCGGAAGTTATCATCCCCTTCAAGCTTATCCTCAATCTTGGTGTGGTGAGACATCTTAAGAGTATTTCAAATGGAAATAGAAAAGCTTTAGGTCTTACCACTTGAATTGCTGAAAACTGGATCTGGTCCTGGATTAGGGTTTGTCGAAAAAACCCTAAAAATTCAAAATGTGAATTTCAACTTTCTGAAAGGATAGAAAGATGTGCCTTGATGAGCTGATCAACCTGGTGTATTCAAAATTTGAGATTTGTAAAACTACACCCTTCAAAATTGCCTTTCTGTCTTCTTAGATTCACTAAGGAGAGCCCTGAATTAGAGTTTGAGTTTCCCGGAGATCTACCTAGCCAAAAATCTCTATCCAAAGCTCTAAACTTCGATTTTTGCAAGGCGCTTCCAGCTATGTTTTCAGATTTCAGAAATTCCTATTTTTGTGGAAACCCTAATTTTTAGGGCCAAATCTGAAAATGCTCAGAATTGAATTCTGATTGGACAGATAGATTCTCCTTGATGAGTAGAGTCAATATACTATACTGCTTTTCCAAAATCTGTGGAAAGAAACCCTAGTTTCCATCTTTGCACAATGTCTTCTTCTCAGGTTAGCTCTGATACCATGTTAAATTTTGAGCATTAATTCACAATACTCTAGGATCTTTACGGAGAGAATAACATGTACAGTATATCAATGCATAACAATCATAATAAGCATGACAAGCATCACAAGAATCAAAAGCATGAGAGACAAGAGACACAGAGTTTCCGTTGGGAAAACCCTAAGGTGAAAAACCCCACAACTTCCTCAGAGATAGAGAGAGCAATGGCTCAACCAAAGTACAACCAAAATACACTGAGATAGTCTCCTAGTAGCAGATGATCCTCCTCCTCACTAGTGCGCCAATTTTTGAGTGAGAGAAGTGTGAGTTTTCGAGTGATCAAATAGAGATCTCCCGATCTCTATTTATACTTAACCTATTTTCCCATTTACACTATGGGGCTGACTTGTCTAGCTAGGTACATCCACAATATAATATATATTTCAGGGCCGACCCCACACATGGTGGTCTAATAACCCATCGGCAAGTACACACACTTGCGACACTTGTCAATACACATGATGACACTTCCTTAATGAGGAATAACACATCTCTTATAAGGGTACAATAAATATATATGAAATACATTCCAAAGTTACATATACATCAACACAAAATAGAGAAACTTGAGGAAAGAGCGACCACTCTTTCTCTGAAAACATTTCCACTTGCCAGCAAATTGTTTGAAGCAAAGTTCCTATGAAAATTGTGTTTAAAGTGTTGATGTATACTTTTTCCATTTTTAACAAATAACCCCCAAGGGAAGGAGATTATGCTCTTTCTCCTCAACATCTACTTCCAACACCCCAACATAGATCAATTTGATGAAAGAGCAGTCTCTCTTTGTCTGAGAAAATTTTCGCTTGCCAGAAAACTCTTTGAAGCAAAGTTACTATGAATTTTATTGTTAAAATGATGATATCTACTTTCCCCACCCAAAAATAGAACCCCTAGAGGAAGGAGAAGAACCTCTTTCTCCTCAGTATCTACTTTCAACACCCCAAAATAGAACGTCTTGAGGAAAGAGCGGCCTCCTCTTGCTGTGAGAAAATTTCCACTTGCCAGCAAACTGTTTAAAGGAAATTTCCTATCAAATTTGTCATTGAGGTACCAATATCTACTTTCCTCACCCCTTAAAAAGAACCCCTGGAGGAAGGAGTGGGCATTCTTTCTCCCCAGCATATACTTTCATTATTCCAAAATAGAACAACATGAGGAAAGAGTGGCCTCTCTTTCTCTCAAAAAATTTCCACTTTCCAACAAACTATTTCAAGCAAATTTCCTACGAAATTTATGTTTAATGTGCCGATATCTATTTTCCCTACCCATAAAAAAGAACGCCTAGAGAAATTAGTGAACTCTCTTTCTCCTCACCGTATTCTTTCAACACTCCAAAATAAAACAACTTGAAGAAAGAGCGGCCGCTCTTTCTCTAAGAATATTTCTACTTGCCAGCAAACTGTTCGAAGCAATGTTCTTATGAAATCTTCCTATGAAAATTTCCAGTTTCCAGCAAACTGTTTCAAGCAAATTTCCTATAGAATTTATGTTTAATGTGTCAATATCTATTTTCTCCACCCCTAAAAAAAAATGTCTGGAGTGTTTGACAGACAATCCACTCGAGCGGATGCGAGCTGGATCTCCCTAGCTCAATGTGAGTCTAGAACAAATAGTACAGACTATAAACCACTTTCCTAGATCTAGCTAGGGATCAAGTTATTAGATGTATTACCTTAAACTTGTAGTCCTTTCTCCTGGATGTTTCTCCATGCCTCGCGGTCATCAGATCTTAGCTGCAAGACCCATCAAGACACATAGAACAAGACAAACAAGTGAAAGAGCATCTATACAGTAACAGATCTAAGTAAACAATTAAGCAGGTAAACTACACAATATTAACACAACAATATTGGTGGAAAGCATTTATATTACTGTAAATAGGGAAAGTACATAGAAGATAATGACTACAACCAGAACTTAACGAAGCAGTCCTTCTCCATCCAAGCCACTTGCTATATCCTCCCAAGGAAGTGTGAGTCTCTCAATGGATGAGTAGATATCTCTCCAAGATGATTTCACCAACATGTAGACACTATAGACTTCCTTCCCTTTGGAGAGGGGTAGAGCTTCACTTATATAGGACTAAGTGGATAGGGTATGGATAGGGTAGGTTTAGATATGGTAGGAGAGACATAGGGGATCCTTCCAAGAGGTTAGGAACCGAGTGCTAGCTCTCCCACAAGGCCAGGGATAGGAATCCATGTCAGCTGGCTTCGAGAATGGGCTCGAAGGAGCTATTTTTGTCCACTAACTGACATCATCGCACTTTGCAAAAGAGCAAGGTGCGACGTCGCAGGTTGCATGAGTGCAGCCTGCGACGACCGCTCAAAACCTAGTGTAAATGGGTTATATCTCTTCCAGGCCAATAAATTAGTCCATGAAACTTTAGGGATGTATACAGTGAATCTCATGATGGTAGGATTTTAGGTGTAACAGAATGCCCCCCAAAGTATGAAGTTGTTGAAATTTGGACAGGTGAAATGCTTTGACAGAAGGAATGGCAATGGCTTGTTAGACAAAGGACACCACTGTAGTACAACTGACTATGAGTACAAAGCCTCATATGTCGGACAACATGGCTGCCGACCAATACAATGCAGATCCATGGTAGTAATGACCGACTGAACACAATCATGGCTACTAGACACAAGCGTAGATCCATGATGAGATGATAACACAGCCATGACCAATACAAATGTGGATCCATGTGACATTACTCAATAGAATCTCCATTGCAACCTAGGTAAAATGTAACCCCCCAAGGTGTTCAAGCCAAACCCGCAATGATACTTATCTATCCATGTGATTACAAATGTCTTGACGTCAAACATGGTAGAAACCACTTGATTACCAGTCATTGATGTATACTGTTAACAAGTGCGAGGGAAATCACCATTAATGTCAATGATCCCCAAGGTATCATAGTACATATCACCAAGCGTGAATAAATGAGCTGAAGTCGAACGCAAGATGAAATCTTTTGATCAAGAGTCAATGATGTAAACTTACGTCAAAAGTGAGGTAACTTGCCATTGAGGAATGTAGGGCCAAGGTACTTGGTTGGTTTCTAGATTCAATCCTTGGATGATGTGTTGAAGTCAACAAGGATGAATCCATCGAAGGAGGGCCATGATGAATCCCCCATCATCGACATGAAACATGACAAAGGATGTGTAAAGCAGATCGGATGGTACAGTAACATGCAAGACTGACTCAGAGTAGACTGACACGGTGGAAGGTGTACAGACTGCAGATAATGAATGGTGAAAGTATTCTTGAACATGGGCATGGCATGACTTGGTAGTATTGACATGACGAGTATGACACCAACTTCTAAATGCAATTGATGGTGGAAGCATTCTTTGAATGACTCAAAGGAGTGACAAGACTCAGGAAGTAAGCGATAATCGAGGACAAACGAATGATCCAAGTACTGTATGCAAAAGAAAATGAGTGCCATGTTCAAGAACGACTAGGAACTGCCATAGATAAAGGTGTAATACAAAAGCTTTCCTTTTTCCCCATCATGAACGATGAGTGCCTCATGTGTTTTTTACGAGCTTGATGAGGGTAACCAGATGCTCAGTATAGCTCATTTCATAGATGAGTCCAATCCCAAATATTTTTCGAACCTGGGATAGGAGGGGTTCATCCCATGGCGGGCCCTTCAATGTGAAAATTTAACAAGTCCATAGAAGGTAAACTCGGTCGTCATTTCATGTTTAGAGAGTCTGAAAAGAACTAAAGAAGACTCCAAGGGTCCTTTTTCGTAAAGTTAGCCTCATCGCCCGGAAAAGGGTAAAACAATGCGGGAGAGGACTCTTCCAGTCATGATTGGTTGGAGTATACCTTTTTCGTAAGTAGTGCCCCCTGGTCTGAAAAAGGGGTAAACTATCACCAGGAAGATGACCATTCAAATCCTTTAACAAGCATGAACGCGCCAAGTTCGCTTGGCAATCTTTTCGTATTTCGAGAGCCTGAAAAGAGCTTAAAGATAGACTCCGGGGGGGGGTTCCTTTTCCGTAGAAGTTTAACGAGCCCGAAAAAGTGATAAATCGTAACTCGGTAACGTATTCTCATAGTTTCAAAAGAACGAGAAAGAACAAAGAGTAAGCTCATCATCATTAAATAATTACAATCTAATGAATGGAAAATAATGACAAAAACACACAAGGGGTTTTCATACCTGAGATGATTGTTCCAATGCAAAAACGGCGTAAAAAGACACTTAAAAACTCCTGCACACTCGAAAACTAGGTCAAATAGCCAACCGAGCGTTCAAATGCGATAGAAAATGATTTAAACTATAGCAAATGACCTAAAGGCATCAAATATTTGAAAAAAAGAATATTCCTTTTGTCTATAAATAGAAAAATGGGTTGAATAGAGTCACCATTGTTTCATTTGCCAAATTTGGGAGGAGAAGTGCCATTTGGAGCCAAAACTTCACTTGTCGATTCCGGGAGCAATGAGTAACCATTTCACCAGCCGTCTGGAGCAGGTAACTCTAAACTTCATCCAACATAATTGCAGTGGTTTAAATTTTTTTTATTTTGGTTCATTTTTTTGGGTTTTGAGTGGATTTGTGGAGGGCTATTGCGTCCTCAGGTCATTGTAGGTGGCCCTTACGGGAACTGCGATGAACCTGGGTCATCGCGAATCCCGCAAAGGTAGATTGTGACGACGTCACACTGTCATAATTGATGGGGTGTGACAGCGGAGACGTCCACCCCAACCATCAAACCTAGCCCAAAAAATGACCTTTCAGTGGTTGAAGTGAGTATTAACAATGTTTAAACTCTCCTTTTGGCAGGTTGATAGCAGCCAAAATGGTACTGGAGTGGCGTGAACGGGAGCACAATGTAGACGATATGCAAATTGAAAATGATCCATTATGTGTGACGATGCTGAGGAACTGTGGTCTCCTCAAGTTCTTCGAGATCCAGGGCATGAGGGCCCAAATACCCTTGCTGATGCATATGCTTAGATGTTGGGATGCAGCTCAGCAGTATTTTGCGATTGGCGAGCACATACTTACCATAGATGTCGAGGAGATCTACTTTCTAATTGGATTGTCCCGAAGGGGGGACAATGTGCTTCTTACTGCATCACAGGGAAGTGATCGGACCGTGGAGGACATGATCCTATAGCACTGCACTCCTCACGCTTGTGCTTATAGTAGGAAGATTCCCATAAAAGATGTGCATGAGCATCTGTTGTGTGCCATTCTCTTCACCATCATGAGGGTAGCAGGGAGTCAAGCTCCTCACCTGGCTACTAGGTCTCAGATGCTATTTGCGGAGGACTGTATGTATTTGAATATCTTCAATTGGTGTGAGGCATTCCTTGTGAACATTCGAGCTCAGCTGACCAAATGTTGGTGGGGAGAGATCAAATAGTTTGGATACGGGTCGATAGTGATCTCGTTGCTAAATGTCGCAGGTACCGTTAGATGATAGAGATACTAAGGATACTCACATGGCTAGGTGGATAGAGGTGATGGCCCACCATGGTGGGGGCCCCATCATTGGATATGGTCCTGAGTTCTTTAGCTGGATAGAGGGCCAGTTGCTTATGGTAGGACTACCTGTACAACGGTACGGACTACAGAGATGACCCAGACTTGTCGCTGCCCGAGGGAGTAGTATGGGGAGACATAGGCAAGAACAATAACCCTTGTACTTTTTAGTTTTTTGCATTAATAATTTTTTTTGTTATAGTGCTGATGAGTTAACAACATGTGTGTGCAAATGTGGGCCCCGTACGACCAGTAGGGGTCTCTCTTCTTGCGAGGAGAGAGAGAGGAGAGGGAGCCGTCATGGCTCCAGTTGTACATGCTGCCATCACAGAGATGGATGGTGTCTATGCGAACCTGAGTGGGATGACGTTAGATGTTCCAGAGCCGATAGTAGATGAGTTACCGCGGCCCATGCAAGTGTACACTGTGGGAGCGTCTGCGCACTTCAACGTGCTGCTCCGTAGGGTCGCGAGAGCAGTTGACTATTTCCACACTTAGCAGGCTAGAGTTGTTAGACCTAAGGGTGTACGGGCCAGGCGCTAGGCCTTATGTTGTTATCATGCATGTACTGAGAACTTAGAGGCCTCATATTTTTTGTACTTACTTAAAGCTACGAGGCTTCATATTTTGTAGAGACTCACTGAAAGCCATCGTGCTTCATATTTTGTACCAACACTACTTTTTATGATGATATATATATAGACATTCCAGCGGTTTATACATTATGCGTTTTAAATGGGTGAATGATGTGATCTTGTTTATGTGCTTTCTTATATACAATGGGTGATTTACATGTTATGAATGCTTTATGAATGTATTATGTGTGTGAGATGTACCAATCCAATATGAAGTTGGCCATCGAGTCAACAACTACGTTCATGTCTCGTGGAATGTGCATGTATTGAACAGATTCAAAAGACCTTTCCAGGAGATGGACTCGTCTGAAGAGACGGAGTAGAATGGGATAACGGATAGCGTAGACTCGGTTGAGATGGGAAACCACTAGTTGACAATCCATATGGATGATAGTGTGGTTCATACCCAAGGAGAAAGCGTTAGTTAGGGTTCCAATAACTGCTTGATAGTATACAACATTGTTGGTCGCGAAACCTAGACACATTCCTCCTGAGCTGATAAGCTCGCTAGTAGGTGAATAGAGTACCTAGGTTGCCGAAGCAAGGTTACGGGTATGCCGGATGGTGCCGTCTGCAAATCCGTAGCAAGTTTCCATCTGCACACGTAGACAGAACATGGTATAAGAAGCAGAAACAAGATCTGGACACAATAAAATAAATGCGTTACACCACACAAAAAATACACACGCCATGTACAGTATATAAAAAATGTCTATGCATGAAAAGTTCAAGCATAGTACCTCTTCAGGTAAAGCCCATTGCGGGGTTCACCTAAAGATATTGCGAGGTAGGCTCCCTTTTCCAAAACACGTTTAACGATGTAAGGTTCGTGCCACATGGACTTGAACTATCCTACCCCCAACTTGTCGTGTTTTTGGTCGTATGTAAGGACCAAATCACCCTCGTTGAAGATGCAAGGTTCTACTGAATTGTCATACTGTGCTTTGATGCATCTCTTATGCGCTTCATTGGAAAGAGCAGCATCTCCACGAGACTCGTCAAGTTTTGCTAGGTAAAGGAATCGTTCTTCCTCAGCAGTAGTGTTAGGAAGAAGTTCGATGGCGAGTTGGAGGGACAGAATTTCGCACTCAATCGGAAGGATGGCCTCAAAACCATACACTAGTTGGAATGGAGTAAATCCGATGGAGGTTTTGACGAAAGTTTGGTAGGCCCAGAATGCTGAAAAGAGCATATTATGCCAGTTGGAATTGTGCATACCTACCACCTTTGGACTATAGTTTTCAAGACCTTATTGATGGCCTTGACCTGCCCATTGGATTGCGGGTAGTAGGGTGTTGAGTTATCATGGCGAAAACCCAATCTGTCGCTCAATTCTTCAACCATGTGGTTCTGAAAGTGGGAACCATGGTTAGTCACTATAGACTAAGGAACTCCAAACCGCGCTATGACATGATTGAACATGAAGAGTGCGGCGGTCTTACCGTCGTTCGTGTATGTAGGCATTGCCTCGGCCCACTTTGTAAAGTAGTCCACACCTACAATGATGTAACTATGCCCCCTGACTGAGGTAGGCTTACAATGCATGAAATTGATGCCCCATTTAGTGAAGGGGCCAATGGAAATGATTGGTTGTAATGGGGTGGGGTGGGTGTGCTTTTTCGTATGAAAATGTTGACATGGAGGACATTTTTTTACGGCCTCTATACAATATTTAAAGATAGACGGCCAATAATATCCCGCGCAAAGAATTTTCTGGGATGTAGCAATCCCAGAGAGATGACTGCCACAAGCCCCAGCGGACAGTCATTTAGCATGCATTCAGCCTCATCATGAGTTAGACAACGTCGAAGGATAGAATTGATGCCACGGTGGTACAAAGTATCATTGATGATCAGGTAATACTTTGCATGGTGGCATATTTGACGACAGTCGTCACGAGACAACTGAGGGTTGAAACGTTGGGTTTGAAGATACAATGTGATATCTCCATACCATCGATCAGACGTACTGATAAGAAACAATGACTCATCTGGACAAGAGTCATTGGTTTCAGATTCTACATCTGTACGGGGGAGGTCACAGATAAGCTCAACAAACACCAAAGACTTTTTAGACTTAGCCTTTTCGAAAAGAAGATCGAATTCTTGTAGTATCACGATCCAGCGTGAATACTTTCCCCCAAGCACCTGACATGTCAGAACGTGGTACATGGGGTTTGAATCGGATATGATGGTGGTGGTGCGAAGCAAAATGTAATGTAGGAACTTCTGCACAACTGTGATAGATGCGAGAGCGAGCTTCTCAACATGTGAATATCAGGTTTCAGTGTCAATGAGACCTTTGCTGGCATAATATATCACATGTTCTTGGGCGTTCTGGTATTCCTGCACCAAAACCATGGCGATAGTGGTGTTGGAAGCAACGAGGTATAAAATGTAATCTCGATAATAATTCGGCGGTTGGGGCACAGGGGCATGCGTGATGGCATGTTTCAAACTATCAAAAGATTGTTGAGCTTGGTCATCCCAGATGAATGGGATGTATTTCTTCATCAATCTAATGTAACGCTGTGTATTTTGCGCGAAATTACAAACAAAATCTTGTAAATAGGTTGCTCTTCCTTGCAGACTTTGAAGTTCCGTAATATTGGTTGGAGGTGGAAGAGCGACGATGGCTTCCACCTTCAAGGGATCGATGCGGATCCCATCCTTCGAGATGATAAAACCTAGGAGGTGTCCTAACTCGACACAGAAGATACACTTATGAGGATTCAGATGGATATTGTACCGTCTGCATCTTAGGAAAACAACCGTCAGATGATCTATGTGGAACTTACGCTGCTTTGAATGAGCAGGGAGATCGTCCAAGTAGGGTTCCACAAAGTCGTTCACATCATGGAAGGCGTACGACATGGCCCGCTGGAATATGGCACCAGCGTTTTTAAGACCAAACGAAAGTTTACGATATCCAAACATTCCCCAAGGGCAGATGAATGCGGTCTTGTGTTGGTTGATGGGGTGGATCTCAATCTGGTTGTATCCGGAAAACCATCAATAAATGAAAAGATGATGCTTCCAACACAATTGTCGATAATCTGGACAATAAAGGGAGTCGGGTAGTTGTCCTTGGGACAAGCTTTGTTGAGATCTCGGTAATTGACATAGACACAGATGGTACCCTACTTTTTAGTAATAGGGACGACGTTTGAGACCCACTCTGTCAATGGGACAGGATAAATGAAGCCATCCTTCAAGAGTTTCTCTATCTCTACATTGATTTCCGCAGTGTTCCGAGGGTGTACCGGTCGCAACTTTTGGCGGACGTGTTTGATGTCGGGATAGGTTTTAATTTCGTGTAAAACAATGGAGGGGTCTATCCCAGGAATCTCCTCGTAGGTCCAAGCGAACACATCTCAGAATCGCTTGAATAAGGCCATGGCGGCAATGAATTCTTCAGGGGAACACTTCTGGCCTAACTGAATGTGTTCCACTACACCAGGAGTAACCGAAATGTCTATCAAAGTGGTAGGCTCAATGTTGGCTAAATTGCCTTCAGAGTTCATTTGACACGTAAGTATCAAGGACTGAGAGCCAGGGTAGATGTCCGGTGTGAAGTTGGTGTTGATGCTATTCTCTACAAGGTCCAAAAGGGGAAGGAAAGACGAATGATGATGGAGGTCTTCCCATGGAGGATCATCTACGCTCATGATTTCCATGATGGACTCGTCGGAATGAAAAGTCCGTAGAAGGGGGTCAGATGATGTCCATTGTAGAGGATAGGAGGTGGAGGCCACAACTAAGTGGTCCTTTGGCGCTGACTGGATAGCCTCATACATGAGTTCAGCGGGTGACAGAGGCATGGTGTATCCAATCAGGTGTGTGGTGGCTTCATCAGGTACAAGCGATGAATCAGTGGAGTCAGGGATAGATGAAATTTGCGAGGAGATCATGTTCACCGTGGCAACATGGTTTGGGGGATCTGAAGTAGGAAAGATGCCCATAAAGGATGAAACCTTAAGGAGGGCGACCCCCACACTCTTATACTTTTGTGAAGATTTTCCAATCGAAGGAACCTTATCGCCCGGGTGAGCAGTGGTGTTAGGTGTGCAGAAATCCAGTTGGTCGACTGTGACAATTCGGCTTTGATGGGGGAATTGTACTATGTGAAAGACAGATGATGCGACCGCAATCATGGCGTAAAAACAATTACAACCAATCAAAATGTTATAATCTAATGGGGCAGTGACCACTTCCACATTAAGGGTTGCAGTCTTGCCCCCTAGCTCGACTGGTAAAGCTTGTAATAGCCCATGAGGTTGAAAGCCACGTCCGTCGAAGGCTCTCAAAGTGGTAGGAGAATGGTTCAACTCAGGAGAGCCAATGTCTCTCTAGCATGTGATCGACATGACTGACGTAGAGGCTCCTTCATCCAAAATGGTAGGATGGATTATCTTCCCAGCAATGTTTGTGGCAACTTGAAATGCCAATTGATGGGAGAGCCTCGTTTTGAAGTATTCTAGCCGGAACATGATGGTATTTGATGAATTCGAGTCAACTGCACTGATAGCAGCGAGGAGAGTCTTTCCCTGATTCGGACAGTTTTGCAAGACCTCAGGTGTCGACATAGCACAAGGAGCTTATGCTAGGTCCTCTAAAATGTTGTAGTTTTGAGCAGCCCGAGCATTAGGATTGAAAACTGATTTTCTAATCGTGCTCTTGGGTGGATGCAACACTGACTCGAAAGAGGGCTTCTTAATGGTGAGAGGAGCAGTCGGTACGGTGATGTCGGGCATCGAAGTGGAAGCTTTTTCAGTATTGCTTCCAACAGGTTCCTTCATCGGAACAGAGTCATACAAACGGGAGCGGGTGTTCAAGTTGATGGTCTCATTATGTACCATGAGAACATGCGCGGTGGTGGATGCTTCTCCTTGGGAAGAAGAAGTGTGAGTGATCGATTGCTGATTTTGAGAAGGTAAGGGATCGTTGAGGACTGCGGGTGTGGGTTTTCCCTTGAGAAAATTTTGAGCTTCGTCTCTATGGGGGAACTCTTTAGAAAAGTGATCATCACCACACAGTAGACAAGGATAATTCAACTTCCTTTTCTATTTGGTATCATCAGGGGTGCTCTTTTGTTCCTGTTGGGTGGAATATTTCTTAGGTTTCCCTTTGTTCTTTTTCTTACCACCAGACTTTTGAGTGAAGCTGATGAAAAAGAATTCACTTCTTCGGTGACAGCAGGAGTGGATGATTTGGTGGTGCCGTGACCAGCCTGTGTTGGTGATAGGGAAGAACCTCGAGGGTTCGACGAACCAACAGTTTGAGAGGAAGGATGGGTGTGAAGAGATCCAATGATGCCATCGTCTTGGGGTACCTTGGGTGGTTTTTCAGGGTCGTAAGTGTTGCGGGGTGCGTCAGGAAGAATATCAAACAACGTGCCAGATTGAGCATAGACTAAGTCCAGCAAATGGGCATGAGCGATGGCTTGTTCCTCAGTGACAGCACCTCCCATGGAAACATCTCATGCTATGGTAGGTATGAGAGACTTCGTAAACCAGTCTGCTAGGAGTTGATCTGGAATAGGAGCCTTAATGAGACGTCGTCTCCTCCTCCACTCATGTATATGATCGGAGATGTGAGTAGCGGTATTCTGACGGAGCGAGGTTAAAAGCTCTGTACCAGTTTCATACCGTATAGGAAGCTAGAAATGAGTCAAAAAGTTCATAGCAAGAGAACCAAAATCGGGAAAAGAATGGGGTGGTAGTTCAATATAACACTTGGCAGCCGAACCTGTGAGAGTCCTTTGAAACAATATAAGACGGATCGAGTCATCCATGAGGGAGTTGGATGAACACATAATGGTATGTCATCACATCATTTTTAGGATCCTCACCCGGCTTACCATCAAATTTTGGGATATCTGACGGAAGTTTCACTGGAATGGGTGGCCAATTAGTTCCGTGGTAGATGGGATTGTTGGTTAAGCGAGACAGGTCAGGTAGATCCAAAGTAGCAAAAAAGGGCAGTTGCGGATTAGGCTGTGAGTATTGATAGTACGGATAAGGCGTGTAAGGACCAACGGGACCTTGTGTCGACTGACCATAAGGTGTTCCAGGAGGAAACTGGCCATAGGGGTAGGGGCCTCCCGGACCAAATGTAGGTCCGCCGCCATAGTAAGGGGGTCCATTACCATAATAAGGTGGTCCATTACCATAAGGTGGGGGCCTCCTCTGCCATCGGGAGGGGGTGGGCTGCCTTCAAATGGCGGGGGTCCTCCACGACCGCCAGGGTAGGATGGGCCGCCACCACCTCCGCCGGGAGGAGGTGGTGGTTCACTACCAATGCCGAAATAGGATGGGCCTCCACCACCTCTACCGAAAGGGGGTAGTGGGCCACTGCCACTGCCTGAAGGGTAAGAGCCTCCTCCGGCACCTCCACCATAGTGGGGTGGTGGTCCACCACCACCGCCACCAGGATGAGAAGGTCCTCCACCGCCACCGCCAGGATGGGATGGTCCTCCACCGCCACCTTCGAGGTGGGATGGTCTTCCACCACCACCACCAGGGGGTGGTGGGCCATGATGAATGGAATGAGGTGGTCCTTCGCCAGAAGGTAGAGGTTCGCCTCCTCTAGAGTTATACGGGGGCCTGTCGCCTATAATGGGAGGTGGGGGTGGACCAAACGAGGGTGGAGGGACTGTAAGTGGGGGTCCATGTTGTAAAACATTTTGCTATCCCCATAGAGTGTAAGGATTTCTAGGGTAGGGTACCCCGTAGAGTACGTTTTCGGGATTAAGTTGACTCGACATAGGATTAAAATGACCTGGATACGCTTGACTTGATGATGGTTGAATTACGTTGGACAGTCCCCCAACATGGGATAGTCCTAAAGTGGAAGGTCCAGGAGGTAGGGAATTTCCAATGGAAGGACTGATGGGAACTCCTGTTGCGGTATTATGGTTAAGAGATGGGGGTTTCCCCCCAGCAACAACTTGCTAACCACTAGGTAAAGGTTGACCCAACACTGGTTGTTGATTATTCACTGTAGGATTACCGTTATCTATAAAAAAAGGTAGGGGGTGAAGAGTATCCTCCTCTCGAAGTTTGGAGTGGAGGAGGAGTAGGTAACGTAACCGTGGTGGTCATAGGTGTGTTGGACTATTGCTTTTCAACAGGTTGGGCAGTAGGAAGTAATGAACTGGTCTCCTGTCTAGGAGATGTATATGTAGGAATGGATGGTTGACCAGTTTCAGAAGTGGTCACGTGTTGCGTGGATGATTCCAGTGACTTGGAAGATAAAGAGCAACCTGGGATTGGTCGGTCGTCGATCCTCAGTTGAAAATTTTGACTTCGAAACTCCTCACCCATAGCAAGTAAATGAGCCAAATGCTCACGATAAGGTGCTAAGCGGTCGTCGGGGCTAGCCCAACTGGGTGGGGATGTAATGGCAAAATGGGCCACTGGGTGGCCTGTAGAAGATGTCCAATAAGCTGCTGAAGGACCAGCAACTGCTGTGGGGTCATCTTGGGGTTGATTTATCCATTCCAACGATCCAGGCTCTCCTAAAAAAATGGGAGTTAAGTCTTGTGAAGTGGAAACTGGGGCCTCTTCACCCTGTGAGGGGTGGGAGGCAGGTGAATCTGGAGGAGTGTGAGGAAATAGGAGTCCTCTAATGTTCAAAGTGGGGTTTTCCACTTCATGTGACCTGACCCTGGCTTGTGGATCCATTCGTACCCTCGAAATTACCTCCTAGTTAAGGGGATATTTGGGTGGCAAATTATGAATCCTGCGAGACCTTCTCCAAGGAAAGTCAGCTAGAGTGACTGAAACAAAAATTTTCTCCTAGAGATGAACAAAAGAAAAGCAGACCAGAAAAACCCTACACAAACTAAGGCCACAAGCAAACTTATGTTATAAGAGTGGATTCAAAGATCTGGAACCTCATAGGATTGTCAAGGCTTCGTAACTCGCGATATACTATAGGGTCCAATAGTAAAACACGACAAGGAGGATTGGGACCATACCCTTTCCTGAATACCCGATTACCTGGATGGTACGTGCGTAGTAATCTCCCTGAGTGTTGTTCTCGGTGTATTGCTCCGCTAAGACATCCAACAGGTTAACTCAGTTGGTTTCAGGAATCCTAATGGTGTCTCCTGATATACTCAAGGTACGTGGGAGCTCAAATCTATAGTGGTGCTATCTAATGCACAACCGTTCAGCAAGAGACCTTCTGATATACTATAGAGTATGTGAAACAGCTTTCGATATACGCCAAGTACGTGTGGTACTTGGTGGGTACGTGAAAGAGCTCGATATACCGATAAGTACGTGGAAGACTACAATACCCTTGGGATACAGTGCTGGATAATAACGATAGCTGCCACACTTAACAACGCTGGAACACGTTTCTAACTTACAGACAAGTTACTAAAAATTTTACCCTAGTTCTACCGTTAATTTTATCTGGACGGTTAGGTAAATGCACGAGGTAAGTACATAATCGTAAACATAATGCAAGTCCTAACGACATGCAAAAAATACACTTTTCTTTTGATTAAATCTATGTATGGGAGGGAGAAACTTCTTTCCAATTTTACCAAAGCAACACAATGTAATGTAATCCCAAATCTACCAAAAAATGACTATGAAGTGTTCTTTTCCTTTTCGAGCGAAACATAAAAGACACAACACTACTAAACCAAATCAAAGCATGTTTTTTTTCTTTGTCTTTAATCTTTTCAAAACAAGAATGATGCTAAGCAATGAAAATAGAGAGTTTCTAAGTAGAGTATGCAAGCTTTTCACTTTCACTACAATGGCTTAAAAGCATAAAATCCAAAAGATACAATGCAACTTTCCAAGCATGGAACTACTTTTGTAAAACTTGATATCTATTCGAATTTTTCAAGAAAATGAGCGACTCATAATTCATGAAAAACACAAATAATGCAATTTTCTTTCAATTTTTCCAAAAGATCTACAAATGAGACATTCCAATGCATGTACAATTCTTCAAATGATCTTGAAAAGCGATGGAAATAAAGTACTTTTGATTTATCAATGGATGCATCAAACTAACAATTTGATAATAGCTATGCTCTTAAACATAAATACTGAACTGAAAAGATCACTTGCAGCACTCCAATAACTTATAAAATCTCAAGAAAAGACAAGCACTCAATGGACTAAAAGTACACACAAACACTCAAACTCAATCAGTAACAAGCCGCACTAAAGCAAGCAAAGCTCACAAATGTATGCAAATGAGGTCTGGAAACCGATCCAATACACTTGACCAGATCTGGCTAGGAGAGGAGGGAATGCAAGGGGGAGTGGATGCAGGTGGGGGAGACAAAAGTGTCCACCACTACCAAATCTCAGACTTGTCCAAGATGGAACCCAAAACAACCCCAAATAAAACCAAACAACTCAATCACACAAAGCAAAATGGGATCTCTGACTGGATCTTGCAGTACAGAGGGAGCTTGCACACAAACCAAAACTCAAAATAGAAATGGAGAAGGGGTGCCTGTATGGAAAATTTGACAGATCAGCATAGTCTGTGCTTGTACACAGTGCGACGTCGCATTTCACCAATGCGAGGAGTGTGACGGTGTCGCAGTAGACCAATGGAAGGGCTGCAACGAGGGGCCAATAGACAAAGAACAGATATAAAAAAGACACAGTGTCGCTCTGGGTACACTGACCAGGTGCGACAGGCGAGATCCAAGTTCAAAAATGAGCCAAATATCCAAGTAATGAGCAATGAAATGGTTTGAAAATGGGAATTACAAACTCAAAGGAAGGTAATCAAACTCTTCAAAGTGAAGATCTGATGGTGAAACCAGTTTAAGAGGCAAATGAAAAATAGAATGGCTTGGAAAGAAATCAACTGAAAATGACATTCGAATTGACAACTACAAAACAATGTTCTTTCCCCAGTATGGTTTCCAGATTTGTTTGACGGACAATCCACTTGAGCGGACGCGAGGCAGATCTCCCTAGCTCAATGTGAGTCTAGAACAAATAGTACAGCCTATAAACCACTTTCCTAGATCTAGTTATTAGATGTCTTACCTTAAACTTGTAGTCCTTTCTCCTGGATGTTGCTCCACGCCTCGTGGTTGTCATATCTTAGATGCAAGACCTGTCAAGACACATAGAACAAGCCAAACAAGCGAGAGAACATCTATACAGTAACAGATCTAAGTAAACAGTTAAGCAGGTAAAATACACAATATTATCGACACAACAATATTGGTGGAGAGCATTTATATTACTGTAAATAGGGAAAGTACATAGAAGATAATGACTACAACCAGAACTTAATAAAGCAGTCCTTCTCCATCCAAGCCAATTTCCATATCCTCCCAAGGAAGTGTGAGTCTCTCAATGGATGAGTAGAGATCTCTCCAAGATGATTTCACCAGCATGTAGACACTAAGACTTCCTTCCCTTTGGAGAGGGGTAGAGCTTCACTTATATAGGACTAAGTGGATAGGGTATGGATAGGGTAGGTTGAGATATGGTAGGAGAGAGATAGGGGATCCTTCCAAGAGGTTAGGAATCAAGTGCCATCTCTCCCACAAGGTCAAGGATAGGGATCCATGTCAGCTGGATTCGAGAATGGGCTTGAAGGAGCTATTTTTTTCCATTAATTGACATTGTCGCACTCTGCAAAAGAGCAAGGTGCGACGTCACAGGTTGCATGAGTGCAGCTTGCGACGACCTCTCAAAACCTAGTGTAAATGGGTTATATCTCTTCCAGGCCAATAACTTAGTCAAGGAAACTTTAGGGATGTATACATTGAATCTCATGATGGTAGGATTTTAGGTGTAACAGGAGAAATGAGCGAATGCTCTATATCCTCACCATATTCTTTCAACACCCCAAAATAGAACAAATTGCAGAAAGAGTGGACACTCTTTTTCTGAGAATATTTCCACTTGCCAACAAAATGTTCGAAGCAATGTTACTATGTTGATATCTACTTTCCCCACCCCAAAATAAAATCCCTAGAGGAAGGAGCATATGCTCTTTCTCCTCAGTATCTACTTTCAACACCCCAAAATAGAACATCTTGAGCAAAGAGCAACCACCTCTTGCTGTGAGAAAATTTCCACTTGCTAGCAGACTGTTTAAAGCAAAGTTCCTATCAAATTTGTGATTAAGGTACCAATATCTACTTTCTTCACCCCTTAAAAAGAACCCCTGGAGGAAGGAGCATACACTCTTTCTCCCCAGCATATACTTTCATTAGCGCAAAATAGAACAACATGAGGAAAGAGCGGTCTCTCTTTCTCTGAGAAAATTTCTACTTTCCAGCAAACTGTTTCAAGCAAAGTTCCTATGAAATTTATGCTTAATGTGTCGATATCTACTTTCATCACCCCTAAAGAAGAACATCTGGAGAAAGGAGAGAATGCTATTTCTCCTCACCGTATTCTTTCAACACCCCAAAATAGAACAACTTGAAGAAAGAGTTGCCGCTCTTTCTCTGGGAATATTTCCACTTGCTAGCAAACTGTTCGAAGCAATGTTCCTATGAAATCTTCCTATGAAAATTTCCACTTTTCAACAAACTATTTCAAGCAACGTTCCTACAAAATTTATGTTTAATGTGTCGATATATCCTTTCCACACCTGTAAAAAAGAATGCCTGGTGAAAGGTGCAAACACTCTTTCTCCTCGCTGTATTCTTTCAACGCCCAAAAATATAACAACTTGAAGAAAGGGCGACTGCTCTTTCTTTGAGTATATTTCCACTTGCCAACAAAATGTTCGTAGCAATGTTCCTATTTTGATATCTACTTTATCCACCCCAAAATAGAACCCATAGAGGAAGGAGAGAACGCTCTTTCTTCTCAGTATCTACTTTCAACACCCCAAAATAGAACATCTTGGGGAAAGAGTGGCCGCCTCTTGCACGAAGAAAATTTTCACTTTCCAGCAAACTGTTTAAAGCAAAGTTCCTATCAAATTTGTGATTAAAATACCAATATATACTTTCCTCATCCCTTAAAAAGAACCACTAGAAGAAGGAGCCGACGCTCTTTCTCCCCAACATATACTTTCATTAGCCCAAAATAGAACAACATGAGGAAAGAGCCGCCTCTCTATCTCTAAGAAAATTTTAGCAAACTGTTTCAAGAAGAGTTCCTACGAAATTTATGTTTAATGTGTCGATATCTACTTTTCCCACCCCTAAAAACGAACGACTGGAGAAAGGAGCGATCGTTATTTATCCTCACCGTATTCTTTCAACACCCCAAAATAGAACAACTTGACGAAAGAGTAGCTACTCTTTCTCAGAGACTATTTCCACTTGCCAACAAACTGTTGGAAGCAATGTTCCTATGAAATTTTTGTTTAGAGTGCCAATATCTACTTTCCCCACTCCTAAAAAAAATTCCTGGAGGACGGAGCAGACGCCCTTTCTCCTCAACATCTACTTCCAACACCCCAAAATAGAACAACCTGAGGAAAGAGCGACCTCTCTTTCTTTGAAAAAATTTCCAATTGCCAGCAAATTCTTTGAAGCAAAATTTCTATAAATTTTGTTGTTAAAATGTCAATATCTAGTTTCCCAGGATGAAACGTTTAACGTTCAGATGTTGACATGTGGCGCATTTACAGAGTGCCATGGGGTAGGTGACTTGTTTCCGACCTCCCACTTCCGCGTCGGAACAGTCGGACGTCGGGAGTCGGGATGGAATAAAGTAAGTGCTTGGTTGCCGACTTCTGACTTCAGTACCAGAACAGTCAGATGTTGGGAGTTGGGATGCCATAAATCCAAACATGTATGCCGACTTCTAGACATGCCTTTTAAATAAAAAAAACACAAATAAATTATTCGAAATTAATTTAAAAATAAAAATAAAGTGTAAATAAATTTTGTTAAAAATAAGTAAAAACTAATATAGTAATATAAAGTGTTTTATATCCATACCAATATACATCAAATGTTAATATTTAGAACTTTTTAAAAATGTAAAGTTCCATATTAAATGTTTATATCTAAAATTTTTAAAAACTGTGAATTTCCAAACTTTCGAAAATAATAGTATAAAATAAATGAACCTAAATAAGTTAAATATGTTTATTTTCGAAAAAACAATATAAATAAATAGGATGTGAGTTTGTTGAATTGTTTGTATTGTTTTGATACCAATATTTAATATGATTATTATATGAACCATTTTTATAACAGTAAATTATTTTAAAAATGTCAAATTTAACAATATAATCAATACAATTTTTCATAATAAAAAATTCAATTTTCTAATCAAAAATAAAAATCAAGTAAATCATAATTGCAAATATTAATAAGGTAATGTATTTTATTCTATAGATAATTATATATAATCCAAAACTCATGCTATTTTTTAAAAGGAAGAGAGATTCAAAAATTAATTTAAATTATATTAAACTAGAATTATGTTTATTAATATTTTTGTATGTTTAAGTTAATTTTAAAAATTATATTAAATTAAAAAGAAAAAGTGGAAAATGAGATAATTTTCACATTTTAAAAAGAGCATAAAATATAAAAATTGCATATTTGCTTTTGAAAATTAGTTTAAAGATTGTATAAACGAATATTAAGGATATTAATGGTACCATTTCAATATAAAAATATGGATTTAAGTTATATAAAATTTTGGAATATATATATATATATATATATATATATATATATATATATATATATATAAGTTATCATATGTGAAGTGACAACTGTACAACATTGAAGTGACAACAATACAACACTATTTCATAAATATTTCATGAACTTCTAAATTTTTGATAATATATGTAAATTTTATTTTATTTTCCTATTTTTAACTAATGTGATCAATGATAAAAATTGTCTTTTCAAGGTCTGTAGGCCAATCAAATTTTAACACATATAAAAATAAATTGAATAAATAAAATCAGATTAATATTATTTTTCTCAAACTTTAAAAATACTTTTGATTTCTTTGTATCATTGGCCAAACTAATAGGGTAAGATGAAACATGTAGTCTTTGCCTACGGAGAGACTAAAAAATAGGCAAGGATTCTATATAAAAAGATCAAGTAGGGTTGTGCCTTTTCATCTCATTCAGAGGGATACGCAATGCGGATGCACTAATAGTAGTAAATCCGATATCACATAGTCCTTAAGAATGTGTCTCTCCTCAAACAAATCGCTAAACCAACAGAAAAAGAGTAGTGCCAAGCTACACAGTCATGATGTGATATCAATATATTCATGTACTAGCAGTAATTATATATCAAACAACTTCAAGCAAACAACTTGGGACTGCACCCCACCTAGATATGCATATTCAGTAATTTATGTATGTGAACACGTTGCAGGGCATTGAGCCATCAAATGGATGTGAAAAATAAGTACTTTAAGAGTGATCCAAGGAGAACCAATCTAATTCCCATTTCCCTGCTCTCGAAGAATGCAAATAGTTCACCATACTACACGTTATCATCGCTCAAAAGGAAAGCGTTAAAAAATAGCATTTCAAGTTTAGTAGAGGGGAAAAAGAGGTTGTACTGCAACACAAATGCCCCTTCAGTTCTTAAAACAATTGTGCAACAATTTGCCTGAGACTCTGTGACATGTATGCTACATGTTCCTACCATTTTCATAACAACAGGAGAGTCCTTACATGGAAATCAAGGAGTAGAAACACCTAGAACTACACAGTTCCTCCCAACCATAAAAGTAGGCAGCCGAATCTACTTTCCAGCTTCACCCTCGAGATAGATCACCACCTTTGATCAATGGACTAGAAACAACTACACGTGTCACTCTCCCAAAGAGTTTGTAAAAGTTTATATGATGGAATTACGAATCTTAGAGAACACTTAACAGCATACCATCAATAGAAACAAAATTATCTCCATGCACAACACATTGTCATATGCTATCCCAATGCACTATGATATAATTTTGTGCCCGGGTCTTGTGCCATCTCAATCAAATATAAAGCAATCTCTTGGTCCCTTAAATTGTGGATCTCGTCAGATTTGCTGAGTTTTCAACTTGGATTTGATTGATACTCAAATATATTTTCTATCTCTTGTCCATTGTCTTTGGTGGTGTCCCCTTTTAAACTGGTAGTTCCAAGTGTTTCTCTTGTTATTAAAAATACAATTATAGTTTATGGTGCCAAATATTCTCACACATAAGTGTCAGTTACAAATAGAGTTTTAATAACTCTTTACGAAAATAATAATTGTTTTTGTGAGTAAAATCATTAACTCAAAATAAAATAATAAAATGTTTGTGGGGGTATTACAAGTAGTTCTCTCGGTACGTTACATTGTGGTATCAGAGTAGTGTTATGCTCTAGGTAGAGCAGTGTTGGGCTCCTACACGTTTTATCAAAGAAAACTGCCATTGTTAATGGCTTTAGGGAAGAAGTAGGAAATGAGGAGTAATGATGCCAGTCCATAGTCAAGTTCAGATAAACAAAGAGATTTGTACTTGATACACATTGTCATTCACCATCATCATTTTATTCAAAATGTATCGCATAATAGCCTAATACATCTCAGGGGTTAAAACATACTATTTCTGGAAGTTATCAACAAAAATATTTATATTAAAACATGGAATCATGTAAACCTCTTATGACATAGAAGTTCCTGAAACTGTAAGCTAGTTTACAAGTATAGACATGTTGGCATGGAGAAAGAAACATGCATAAAAGAACACATACAACAAAATAGTGCAAACTGATCATGTAATAGTTACATTATATTCATCCGATAAATTTCATAAGGGATGTCAGCTGAACCGGACAATGAGATAAATCAATTGAACTATCTTTCATCCCAATTATACAAAATGAATGGAAGACCGTTTGCAAAATAAGTCAGTTTGATACTATCCATTAGAGGAAATTTGGGTAAAAATAGGCCTCCTAAGGAAAATAATAAAATAATAGTAGAGAGAGAGTAAAAAAACTACTTTTTTGGATCATATTTTCAACTTATCTCCTTGTAGGTTTACTCAAATTTCAAGCCGAAGGACTCGTTGGATGGATAATTAAATTACATATCCAACGAGTACCCATGTTGCATACTTTTAACAACATCCACACCATGAAAAATTGAAAATACATTAAAAAACGTGTTTCTAGTGAGACAAAACACGTTTTTTAATGTATTTATTTTTTCCCTCCAATTTTTTTAGGTGCTCCTTGTTTGAATTTTAAAGAATTTTGATTTGCTAATATGTGATGACAAGAAATTGTACTTTAGGGTTAAAAGGCCCATTTTTATCCAAATTTCCTCTAATGCTTCCTTCCATTCTTCTACTGTCCCTCTAAAAGTACAACCCATAGAAAAATCCTGCTTATACAAAATGTGCAAAAGGGCCTTTGAAAAATAGGACACAGTCCTCGCCTTCTATTCTTATACTGTTCGTAGAAAACTAGACAAGGAAAACTAACAGAAAACGAAAAACTAAAAACAGACGAGGAAAATTAACAGAAAATGAAAAACTAAAAATGATCATGAAAATACATCTCAGGGGTTAATGATGCCAATCCATAGTCAAGTTCAAATACAAGAAATTATTTGGACTTGATAAACATTGTCATTCACCATCATCATTTTAGTCAAAATGTATCACATAATATCCTAAGAAATCTCAGGGATTAAAACATACTATTTCTAGAAGCTATCAACAAAAATATTTATATTAAAACATGGAATCATGTGAACCTCTTATGACACAGAGGTTCCAGAAACTGTAAGCTAGTTTACAAGCATAGATATGTTGGTATGGAGAAAGAAACAAGAATAAAAGAGCACATACAACAAAATAGTGCAAACGGATCATGTAATAGTTACATTATATTCATCCGATAAATTTCATAAGGGTTGTAAGCCGAATCAGATAGCTAGATAAATCAGTTGAATTGTCTTTCATACCAATTATACAAAATGAATGTAAGACCCTTTACAAAATAGGTCAGTTTGATACTATCCTTCCTTCCATTCTTCTACTGTCCCTCTAAAAGTACAACCCTTACAAAAGACCTGCCTATACAAAATGAGCAAAAGGTCCTTTGCAAAATAGGACACAGTCCTCACCTTCTATTCTTATACTGTCCATAGAAAACTAGACAAGGAAAAATAACAGAAAACGAACAACTAAAAACAGACAAGGAAAACTAACAGAAAATGAAAAACTAAAAACAATCTTGAAAATATAAAGAAGAGATCTTGGTGGGTGTGCCACGTGGTTCCCTCAATCAATATCCATTGATTTTTCCCCTGAGGGAGGCCTGTTAGCTGGAGGGGACTCTCCAGAGCCTACTGACTTCATTGGGATCCTCTCGGTGTCACGTTGAGGTCGGTTGGTTGCAGCGTGTTCGACAAGGAGCACTCGCATTCGTTCAATTAGTTCGTCATTATTGTTTGCGAACTTGTGGTTGATGTTGTCCCCAATTCTCTTCTCCATTTCCAAGTCATGTCTGTCACATTTCTGTCGAGCTTCTATCGAAGTTTTGTTATCCTCTTTTCCAACTGTTACACTCTCCGACTATTCACATCACTACCGCTAGTCCTTCGAATAGGTCCACGACTCCTACCATCCGCCATTATATAATAATGACATAGGCTTGAAGAACTTGAGTAACAAAGCTTCCCATACGGGAGCTTGCCACTGAGCAGAGCACTGGTCGGAATCCGATGCCTGCCCTTGTTTGAACCTTCAATACCCAAATGCGTAAGATGTCTAGTGGAGGGAGAAACCATCGAATATAGAGCTACGTTAGACAACATTTTCGGCAAGCACCAAGGAATAGGGGCAGATCCCATTTAAAGGACAAACACTAGCGAAAATGAACAAAAAAAATGAACCCCCGGATACGAAGAAATCTCCAGGATACGAAGAAATCTCCAGCACCGCCGAAAATAAATTTGAAAGTACTTGAAAGAGGGGGTATATTAGATTACGAGTGAGAGACCTTACCCTGATCGAACTTTGAATTGAATAATGGGACATATTCACTACTAGGGTTCGTCGATATAATCATAATGTAATCGTGAATGGAAATTACAAATCTAGACTAAAAATCATGCTCTGAAGATACCCACTTGCATGAAATTGCGATTTGATCAACTAAAATATGCAATTTCACCAATTTTTAGTTCAATAGATTTAGCAGAATGGATGGAAATGAGGCGTTCTGTGATGGCCAGATTTTGGAGTCAATCAAGCCTGTTTTCACGCACATCAAGATTGGATGCACCCTCACCTTATTAATTTTTTTTTTTTCCAGTATTTGAACGAATCCAATCAGGCCACTTGTGTACTTATAGGTTTATGTTTTTGAAGAAAATATTTATTTACATACTTATATGTCGATTTACTACTTTCAACCAAATTTTCCACTGGGCTATTGGTGGGATCATAGCATGTCATTTTTTTAAAACACAACATTCATCACGACATCTAAATTACACAACTTCTACTGTTACATTGGTATGCTGGATTTTTGGAAATCACATCTTGAATCATGTTGGAAAGAGACTTAGTTTCTAGGCCAAATCGTTGTTGTTTTAGACTACATGCATTCATAATAATAAACATAGAATAACCAGAATAATTATAAGACTAAGTTCAAGAAACTTGAGATTATTATTTGGAGATTTATCATTTCTATATGGCAATGCTTGGCCTTAACATCAAGCAGCAACCAGTATCCAATTTAACACGAACATTGTTCTTATTTACCCATACTACCTGTTTTAAGAATTCCAGAGCATGACAATTTAAATTTCCATCTTGTAATTTCACTTTCTTCAATTAGAGAGAGACGAGAGCAATACCTAGTGTTGTTTGGGAATTATACCCTATAGCGAGGAGAGGGACACTACCAACTTCTGGGGTGACATGTAAATACATTTATCATATCACATAAGCTTCTACAAAAGGAAAGAGATCAAGGTTCTTGAAGGCATACCTTTTTAACAACGTTCGATCCTAGCTTTCGCTTGCTCCTTCGATCGATCCTCCACTTGATCTTCCGTTTGATGAACTTGCAATACAATAGATACCTTCGTCAGTGTATCTTGACTAATATAACAATGATGAAATTGAAGTACAATTTAGACATCAAATACAATCAAGCATTTAATCGAAACAAACATGCAATCCATTAGATATTTGATTGGGATGGGAAGGGTATTTCAACCTTTATTGTCAAAAGCAAATAATCAGTACAATTATACCTGATCATTCAAAGTGCTTGTGCAACTAGATCCTGGGCTCCTTCTCTTCACACTAACTTTGGACTTCCTCCAACGTAACAACCCTTAATGCATAGTTTTTCCTCCTCTCTCTCATCTATCCCTCTTGTATTTATGGGACAAGGTAGGCAGTTTGGATCGAGAGGTAGTTTGATTGGGAGGTTGGGGAAGTTGCAAAACCAACTTCAACTAATCCTAATTCGTCAAATTAATATATTTTTTTATTACTTTTAAGGTGTACGCTAGTTTTCTTAAGTGGAGTAGCATTCAACATGCAACTTCCCTGCTTTACAACCAGCGTTTGCAAGATTTTTTGAGCTGTACGCTACTCTATTGAAGCAAAGTAGAGTATTTCAGAAGGAAAATGCTACTTTATTGAAGTGGAGTAGAGTATTTTAGCAGGGAAACGCTACTATCATGCTTATAGGGTAGCGTTTTCCCCCAAAAGTAGGTAAAATGAGAGTTTTGTCAGCTACAGAGGGGTAAGTCTAGTCCATACATCATCTAAGGCAATCATGCTCTTTAATCCAAATTGTTCTTTTGTGTGATTGACAGCTAAAGGTGATCACGAACGGAGAAGTGCAGATTTGACCTATAACAGATGCCCCCTAATGTGTGAGGTCAGAGGGAAGCGATTGTAAAATTAGTCACAACATATCTAATGAACAAGTAAATCAATCACAACAGATGAATATAGAAAATATGGTGCAAAACTGGGCAAAACATGCAGCAGTGCTCAATATCCCAGAAAGGGTGAATGAATTACAATACAAACTGTCAATGAGCAATTCGAATTGACTAAGTAGGCCATTCGAATCACTGAATGGAGTAGCTTGACTCCAACTAGGAGTCCTCATCATCAATCGGTGGTGGTCATCAATGCACAAGAACCAGTCATCCAGGTGTCAATCTGAGTCTAACTGAGTGTAATAAGTGTAACTGAAGTGTGTAGCACTGATTAAGGAGAGGGAGGCTCAGTGGGGGCGCATGGGAGGCTAACTGAAGTCAGAACAAGTCATCTAGTCAATCTGGAGGTCCAACGGAAGTGAAACAGTCAGTCGGGAGTGAAACTAGCCTCAAATCAGGGAGAATCGGAGTTAACTGAGTGTAACTGAAGTGGAACTGCAGTGGTAGGTGAACAAGTGCGCCCTTCTCTGGAAGTAGGTGAGGAGTGGGCACCTTTCAGCCTAGGAGGGCTAAAAATCTGTAGTAAGTGGCTCCCGGGTGCTAGAATGAGGTGGCTAAGGTGCTGGAGGCATCAAACTGGTGACTGGGATGCATGCAAACCCTAGATTCTGCATGCAAACCCTAATTGCATGCAAGATCCTGAAAAAGATGATGTGGATATCCGAACACCCCCCCTCAAGCTAGACTATGATGTGCCAACAAAAATAATGTGGGGCCCTAGTAACTAAGACCAAAGGTCACCCCAATACAATAATCCAAAAAATGCTGAAAATAAACTAAGTGAGGAAAGAGGGAAAACCCAGTGGGAAGAAAGCCCCCCCCTCAAGCTAAAGCATAATAATGAATCAATCTGTCTCCACCATGATGGAACTCACCCCCAACAGTGAACGGAGGTAAGAGAACTTCTTCTCAGTGAAGCTCTTGGTGAAGATGTCTGCAATTTGCTCATCAGTAGGGCAATATTGCAGAATGATGGTGCGGTCATGCACCAACTGTCGAATGTAATGCATATGAATCTCAATGTGTTTGGTCCTTTTCCGTTGAACTGGATCTGTGGAGATCTTGATAGCACTTTGATTGTCACAAAATAGGACAGTCGAAGTAGTGCTACCAAAACCAAACTCGGAAAGAATACCCTGCAACCAAACTGCCTGAATGCAGGCATTGACTGCCCCTCGATACTCTGCCTCTGCTGAAGAAAGTGAAATGGCTGCTTTCTTTTTGCTGGACCAGCAAATAGCACCATGACCAATCATGAAAACATAACCGGAAGTGGACTTCCGATCAATGCTATCACCTGCCCAATCTGAATCAGTAAAACCAATGAAATCTAGCTCAGAATCTGCAGCATAATGTATGCCAAACTGTCTCGTACCTTGCACATACTGCAAGATCCGCTTGGCTGCTCGCCAATGAAGCTCATGTGGCTGCTGCATATATATTGACACGGCACTCACGGCATATGAGATATCAGGCCGTGAGTGTGTCAAATAAAGTAGTGAACCAATCAACTGTCGATACAAACTGCAATCTGCAAGCGGTGTAGAATCTCCCTCCTCAAGACTGATTCCTGAGAGGAATGGGAATGGGGCTGCCTTACATTCAGCCATATTAAACTTCAATAACAGGTCGGAAGCATATTTTTGCTGAGATATAGTGATCCCATCAAAATTTTGAGCTATCTCCAAGCCCAAAAAGTGACTCAGCAAGCCCAAATCGCTCATGTCAAAAGCTAGATTTAAGGCAGATTTTAGCTTGTTTATTGAAGTAAGTGTGCTACCAGTAATAAGCAGATCATCAACATAAAGTACAATAACCAACAAATTACCTTTAACTCACTGAAGATACACATTCGGATCAGATTTGCACCTTTGGAAATTCTGAGAAAGAAGGAAGGAGTCCATCTTTGCGTACCAAGCTCTTGGGGCCTGTTTTAACCCGTACAAAGATTTCTTCAATCTACAAACCAATGATGGATCTGATGTATAATCCTCTGGATGCTGCATATAGACCTCTTCAGCAAGGTATCCATGTAAAAATGCACTCTTCACATCCATGTGGTGCACTTCCCAGTGCTTGGATGCATCAATAGCTAAAACAAGGCGGATGGAATCCATCTTTGCAACCGGTGTAAAGGTCTCAGTGTAGTCCACTCCTTGGAATTGGGAGAAACCTTTTGCCACCAACCTTGCTTTATATTTGCTGATAGTGCCATCAGCAGCAACTTTAGTACGGTAGACCCATTTACACTTCACTAATTTTCTTCCAGGTGGAAAAGAAACTAGCTCCCATGTGTTGTTCTTTTGAAGAGAACTGTACTCTTCATCCATGGCACTTTTCCATCTCGGATCTCGATGAGAAGAATAGTATGATGTAGGATCTGAACCAGCCATCAAATAACAAATCTTAGGAAGAAATGGATCAGCAATAGAAAGAGCCATACCTGCTCTTTGAAAGTCTCCTCTTGTTCATCTCGGATCAGCAGGATTTCCAAGATTCGAACCAGCAGAATGTAGAGTGTTTTGGGCCCACTTTGGTAACTGAGGAGGATCATAATGGTCGGATTCCGAACCTGATATGTCATGATCATCATATGCTACTACAATATCAGAAATATCAGAACTCATACCTTCATTATCGCTGCTCGGATCTTCTTCTGGTGAAGGCGGTGAATCGACAGTCTTCTCCTCGACTAGTTGCAATTCTTGAAGCGGTTCTTCAAATTGCACACTGCGCTCTATGAATATCTTTTTAGATCTGATATCCATGAGTTTATATGCTTTTGATTCTTTCCCATATCCTATCAATATGCACTCGATACTTTGTGGATCCAAAGCTCGTCTCTTCTCAGAAGGAATTCTATCCCATGCAGTAGAGCCAAAAACTCTCAAATTTGACACATCCGGTTTTTGACCAAAGGATGCTTCGAAAGGAGTCATACCTTTCACGGATGAATGTGGAACACGGTTCTGTATATATGCAGCAACATTGATTTCTTCAGCCCAAATATTTGCAGCCAAACCTTTCGATTCAATCATGCATGTAGCCATCTCTTTCAGTGACCGATTTTTCCTTTCCGCTACACCGTTCTGCTGGGGTGTGTAGGGAACTGTATGTTGGATCTTAATTCCGCTTTGGGAAAAAAGTTGCAGCAACTCGGACTTGATATATTCCCCACCATTATAATATCTAAGAGCTTTGATCTTTCTCTCAGTGGTGGTCTCAACAGAAGCCTTAAAATCCTTGAATTTTCCAAGCACTTCTGACTTGTTTTTGAGAAAGAATACCCATGTAAAGCGGGAAAAATCATCAATAAATGTCAAAACATACCTTGAACCATTTAATGAAATATGGGGCAATGGACCACTGATATCAGAATGGATCAATCCCAAAATAGTAGAAGCTCTGCTAGCTTTGCCGTGGTCGAATCTGTGCTCGGGGTGCTTCCCAATGATGCAACCAGTGCATATTCCCTTCGAGGAATGGAGTTGTGGGATCCCATCTACCATGGATTTGTTTGATAACAGCAGCAAATACTTATAATTAAGATGTCCAAATCTTTCATGCCAAAGCCTACTAACCTCATTACCATGTGTGCGAAGAGCGGTGGGCTTTGCAAGCGGAATAAAGTGTGAAAACTCATAGCATTTTGCAATGTGATTTGCCTTTCCGACTGCAACTAGTCTTCCACTTTTGATATCAGAAATTTCAACTGTATTAGGGATGAATGTAACTTGCTTTGGTTCACCAGTGTGTGTCATTTGATACACAGAAAGGAGATTTGAAGCCAAGGAAGGCACATAGAGAACATTCTGAAAGCTTCCATGTTCTACATGAATCGTACCTTTGCCCTTTGAAGAAATTTTTGAGTCATCTCCCAAATGGATGGGGATGGAGCTGTTTGGATCGAATGAGGAAAAAGAATCAATATTTGCAGCCATATGATTTGATGCACCCGAATCTATCAAGAGAGTAGTGGGCTTCGAAACCGTTGCCATGAGTGCTTGTCCTCTTTCATGATCATCATTCCTATCCTTCTTCCTTGCACTGTTAGGAAGGGTTATGTTGTTCTTTTCCAAAAGGAGGGCCATTTGATCTATAGTCTTCTTCATACATGAACTTTCGGGATGAAATCCACGGTTACAATAAGTACATTTAGATTTTTGGTTAACTTCTTTGCCCTTTTGCTTGGATTTCGAACTGGATGGAGCATCCGTTTGCTTGCCTTTGTCTTTTTGCTTGTGAGGCTCGAATTTGGGCTTCTCCTTCTTTTGCTTTCCTTTACCATTCGAGATCTTGGGTCCTTGAACATATAGGGCTGAATATTTGGAGCTTATGGACCCCATTTGAATCAACTTGTCATGCTCTTTTGTGACGGACTCAATGAAGGCATTCAAGGTAGGCATCTTCCAATTCGGGGTAGTTAGCCGACTGGAATTGAAAGTAGAGACAAATACCGAATAATCTTTCCCAAGCTTGCTTAGAATGGAGAGGATCAATTGTTTATCCTCTTTGATAACTCCACTGTTCTTCAATTGCAAGTTCAAGTTCTTGAATTTTGTGAAGAATTCATTGATGGTCTTGAAATTCTCAGGACTAAGGGCAATCAATTCATTCTCTAATTGAAAAGCCCTAAGCTCATCCTGCTTGCCAAATAGTGTTTCAAGTTGCTCCCATATAGCTTTTGGAGTCTTCAATCCGCTGAGATGGGAGTGAAGATCTTTGGATATGGAGAGACAAAGAAGACCATAAGCTTCATCAAGCTTGTTGTAATGTTTGGTTCTATCTGATAGATTGCTTGGCTCCAATTCAAGACCAACAGTGACTCGGTAGTAACCTTTTGAACGTAATATGATCTCCATATCATCTTTCCAATCAAAATAATTGAATGGGGTGAGGATAGGCTTTGAAGAAGAGTATTCCATTGCTAGGAGCGAGTCAAATTGATGTAGATGAGCTTGCATGCAGAGAGTAGCGAATGCAAAAGAGGAGTTTGCATGCACAGTGTAGCGAATGCAAAGGAGGAGCTTGATAACCTGCAAATCACAATCAAACCAAGAACCGTAAGGTCGAACAATCCACCCTTTTAGAGTTGCATCACACCTGGGATTGGAGATCAAACAATGTTGAATGGGTCCAATGTATCAGATGCAGGAATTATGTGGAAACTCAAGCTTCTGGAGTGGTATTGGAAGTATTTTTAAGCTTTGCATGCACAGGAGCGAATGCCTTTGAGATATCTCATGCCAAAACTTTTTGCAATTTGAGCAATTCAGTCAAATCTTCTTGTACAAACACCTGTAGAAAAGAGATATTGCCCCTGCAATGGCTCTGATACCATGTAAAATTAGTCACAGCAGATCTAATGAACAAGTAAATCAATCACAACAGATGAATATAGAAAATATGGTGCAAAACTGTGCAGAACATGCAGCAGTGCTCAATATCCCAGAAAGGGTGAATGAATTACAATACAAACTGTCAATGAGCAATTCGAATTGACTAAGTAGGCCATTCGAATCACTGAATGGAGTAGCTTGACTCCAACTAGGAGTCCTCATCATCAATCGGTGGTGGTCATCAATGCACAAGAACCAGTCATCCAGGTGTCAATATGAGTCTAACTGAGTGTAATAAGTGTAACTGAAGTGTGTAGCACTGATTAAGGAGAGGGAGGCTCAGTGGGGGCGCATGGGAGGCTAACTGAAGTCAGAAAAGTCATCTAGTCAATCTGGAGGTCCGACGGAAGTGAAACAGTCAGTCGGGAGTGAAACTAGCCTCAAATCAGGGAGAATCGGAGCTAACTGAGTGTAACTGAAGTGGAACTGCAGTGGTAGGTGAACAAGTGCGCCCTTCTCTGGCAGTAGGTGAGAAGTGGGCGCCTTTCAGCCTAGGAGGGCTAAAAATCTGTAGTAAGTGGCTCTCGGGTGCTAGAATGAGGTGGCTAAGGTGCTGGAGGCATCAAAATGGTGACTGGGATGCATGCAAGTGCATGCAGGTGCATGCAAACCCTAGATTCTGCATGCAAACCCTAATTGCATGCAAGATCCTGAAAAAGATGATGTGGATATCCGAACAGCGATGGCCGAAATACATTATAATTTCGAGTCAACAGAGGAGCAAGAAACCACAGAACCAAGTCACTAAAGTACCTGAAGCAACAATCAAGGTCAGCGAGCAATTACAATATTGACATCATATAGATGTGTAGCATGATACAACATGATCTCCAATACATAAATAGGAGATGTATATATAGCATGGCCACTGAAATACAAGCGTGGATCCATGTCAGAATGAGAGATCATAGCCATAACAACAAAATGGATCTATGTCTCATGGGGAGACAAAATGAGTGAGGCTCAGTCTTGCGCAGCTTGGGTGATAACATAATGAGATAATGCTATCAAAATCCCAAGATCTTCATCCAAACAATCCAAGGTACAAACCCTAACCATGTGAATAAATGAGATGAGGTTGAACATGGGGGGAATCGTTTGATTATCGGTCATTGATGTATACCATTAAAAAATGCGAGGGCTTCCACCGATAATGATAATGGGGCCCAAGGTACCTAGTACGATCCAACAAGTGTGAATAAGTAGACTTGACGTCGAACACTTGAGGAACCTGTCAAATAAGAGACATTGGTGTATTCCCATAATTCAACAGTGAGGAAAATTGCCACTGGTGACTGCAATCCCCAAGGTACTAACCGAAACTCTAAACTTCATTCCTAGATAAAAATGAGTTGATGTCGATGGGAAGAAGTCCGTTGGAAGGGAGGCCTTAAGACATCCTCCATCATCCAACATGAGGAACACTCAAATGGTATGAGACGATGTGGAGTAGGACAAGTAACAAGATTAACACTAGGATGGCCAACACATGAGATCAAGATAAACTGTAGAATGGCCGACACAGGCCATATCCTTGAACAGTGAGCACGACACAAAGTGACTTAGGTAGTTTTCAACATGATGGGGAAGTGATATAATCCTGCGATGCAGGAGACATTAGCAGACCCTCCATATGGTTGGAAGAATAACTAACAGGGGGAGTAAACAACTCGGAGATTAGGCTCACCCTAAAGTCAAAAACTAAACCCAACTGAAATGATAGACTCAAATAGGTGTTGTGTTCAAGGATATGACTGACTGAACTGCCTTTGAAACTGTAAGATGTGATATACCCTTCTTATCCCTTATTCTTTTTAGATAAAAGAATACCTTTCTTGTTGTTTTAATGAGTCCAAGAAAGAATGAAAACTCAATAGATCCAACCATGTAAAGAGTTTAATGAGCCCATGGGAGGAAAACTTAGGACCTTCTTCATTGTTTACAGAGTTCAAAGAAGAGATAGAAGAATAATCTATAATACTGATCTTTGGATTTTAATATCGAGCCGAGATATGTTCTTGCTCGCCGGTGTTTTCAATTTTAAGGAGTCTGAAAAACTTAAACAATAACTCCATACACCTACTCGTGGATTTTAATATCGAGCCCAAGTAAGTTAATGCTCGCCGGTGTTTTCCTATTTATAGAGTCTGAAAAACTTAAACAATCCTCTATCTACCCTCTCATGGATTTCACATCGTGCCCGAGTAGGTGAATGCTCGCTTAGTGTTTTCATGTTTCGAGAGCCTGAAAACCCTAAAGAAGGCTCCAAAAGGTCCTTTTTCGTAAAGTTAGTCTCCTCCCCCGAAAAAGTGTAAAAAAATGGAAGAAGAACTCTTTTAGCCACGGATGACTAGAGTATTCCTTTTTCGTAAGTAATCCGCAAAAGTCTGGAAAAGGGTTAAAATTATACTAGAGTGGATGTCGCTTCAAATCCTTTAACGAGTCTGAAATGATAACTATACTTGGAAATCTTGTCATATTTAAAGAGTCTAACAAGATCTTAGAGAGAACTCCATAAGAATCTTTTTTGTAAAGTTTTAACGAGTCCGAAAAAGTAAACCCGTGACCTCCTTACTATTTTTAACAAGCTCAAAGGAGAGATGGAAGAATGCTGATAGCCTACTTACTGTTTTTAACGAGCTCGAAGAAAAGGTGGAAGAATGATCGTAACTTACTTACTGTTTTTAACGAGCTCGAAGTGAAGGTGGAAGAATGCTCGATACTACTCCTTCAAGTAGGGTCGATGCCTAGAAACTCCTCATGAGATCAGGCAATGATGTCACGGAATTCGTTAAAAAGATTGGTATACAAAAGGATATCTTCAAGATAATAGTCTGCTCCAATGAAGATGTTTTCGGTGACCCCAAGTTCAGTGGAAATGTTAATCGGGATGGTTCTCGCTGTACTTGTCCTATTCCCTTCGGCAAAAATAGCTTGTGAAGTGGAAGGGACAGAGGACCAATAAACATTCTCACTGGGTCTCGAAAAAAACTCACCTCTCTCAATCAAGTCTAGAACAGGAAGTAGATAGGTCCTAGGGTGTAAGTGTTCCCAAGGGTGTCTCAGGCCTTTCATAGCTTCAAAAAATGTTTTGTCAAAAGGAAAAACCGTGTCTAAGCTATCAGGAGAGGGGGTAGAGTCCATTGACCGTGCAGGAACATGGTCCATATCCGACTCGTTAGAGACCAACGAAGTCATGATATGTTCTGTTGCAAGTTTTTGTGAAACCAAGTGGGTTACTTCTGCAACAGATTGAGGCACACTTGGTTTTGGTTCAGTAGGAAGGATCCACAGATTAGTCCTTAAACCGACTGTGAAAGTTTCAGTAGATGTACCTTCATCAGAACGCATGAAAAGAATGGGAGTGGGTAGGTCAAAAGTTCCCATTAATGACCCATAAATCCCTACTCCTAAGCTCTCGCTTGCTGGGGAAGATTGATCAACCAAAGTAATTGTGGATTCAGATGATGTCTAGTTGTTTCTCTGAGAGAATGAAAGTTGATCGACTGTGACGATCTTTCCTTCGTGGGGGAACATTACAACTCGGAAAATTGTTGATGCAATAGCTCGCATGGAATATGCCAGCTCCTTCCTAACAACATATTGTAATCAAGCAGAGCGTCCAGAACTTCAATCTCTACAACAACTGTCTTACCGGCAAGTGTGACGTCAAATGATGGCAAGACTCCCTGTGGACGGAAAGTTATGCCATTAAATGCAATAAGCAGTGTCTTAGATGGGGCTAACTAAGGAGAACCCAAGGATTTCCAACAAGAAATTGACATTACGCACGTAGATGCGCCCTCATCTACAACAGCTCGTCCAATGGTCATAGGACCATGAACTACCTCTATCTTAAGAGCAATGTGGTATGGAAACCGGTATTTGATATCAGACATATCAAAATGCACAGTCATGTTGGATGATTCCATACTTCCAATCGCTGCTAGAATTGCATTTCATTGTAAGGGACAACTTTGCAAAACTTCTAAGGTGGACATGGCACAAGGGGTCTGGGCTAGATCTTCAACCACATTGTAGTTGGCAGCAGCCCGGGATCTTGGGCAGTGGGTCCACAGGTATGTGGAGAGGAGTGGAAGATTCAGGAACATCTTTATCCTTATTCTGTGAATCCTGGGTATAATTTCTTGCCCGCGTTTGTAAAAGAGCGTCTGAGTTAACCATATTAATAAAATTTTGATCAATTGAAGCATGGGTGGTGCCCCCAGCATTGGAGGTGCCCGAAGTTGATCCCTTCCCTTTAGGAAATGGATATTTAAGGACGGCAGGTTTCTTTTCTTGAAGCATCTTCTGGGATTCTTCGATTAGAGGGCATTGGGTGTGAGGTGGTCCTGCTTGCAAAGCTTGCAAGGGAACTTAACCTTCTTCTTTTCTCTGCTACCCTCCTCGGCATTTTCTTTGTTGTTGGGCTTTGTTGGTTCCCCTCTCATTTCTTTCCCTTCTTTTTGTTGTTGGGCTGCCGAGGGCCCTTTTGATTAGTTTGAACTTGCTGTACAGATTCAGTAGTAGAAGGAGAGGTTGTGATGGGAGTCACTTCTGTAGTCGATTGTTTGACCGATAAGGCATAAACCTGTTTAGTCAATGCTTCGAAGGCTACAGAATCAACTGAAGCTACTATGCCATCAGCATGTGGTCCAGGTTTTGGTCTACTTAGATCAATGTTTGATCATGGTGCATCAGGTATAATCTCATAAAGGAGCCCAGATTGAGCATAAACCAAGTCTAGTTGTTGGGTCCTTAAAATGGCTTCTTCTTCCGATGACACCCTAGAAGTAGCTACTTCCTTGGAAACATAAGGAAGGAGTGATTTCAGATACCACTCTAATAAGAATTATAGGGGGATATTGGCCTTAATGAGCCTCTTCCGTCTTCGCCACTACTGAATATGATAAGATAAATGTGGCTTTGTTTTGTCTAAAGGTAGACAAAATATCTGTCCTGGCATCGTACCGAATAGGAAGCTGGAAGTGGTTCAGAAAGACTACAGTGAGATCTCGAAAGTTAAAAAAGGTGGCTGCAGGTAATTCAATGTATCATTTGGCTGCAGCATCGGTTAAGGTTCTTTGAAAAAGTCTCAACCTAACGGAATCTTCGTTCAATGAGTTCGAAGAACACCAAAGATGAAAAGTGGTAACATGATCACCAAGATCCTCACCAGTTTTACCTTCGAATTTTGGAATGTCCGAAGGTAGCTTAGTGGGAACTGGTGGCCACGTAATGTTATGGAACACCAGATCGTTCATTAACTTGGAAAGATCTTGCAAATTCAGAGTTGCTAGAAATGGTAAACGAGGTCTATAAGATGGCATTTGATAGGCTGGAGTCATGAAGGGGGAACCTCCCATAGTTTGACCCATAAACTGCTGGTTAGGGTTGCCTCCAGCCATCTGCTGGTAGGGGTTTCCCCCTGCCATCTACTGGAAGGGGTTTCCCCCAGCCATATGCTATTGTGTGAAAGTGTTGTTGAAATTCCCCCACCCAAATGAAAGTGGGTTGGTACCCTATGCATTTGTCCACTGTGGCTGGGTGTTAGCCCCGCCATATTGTTGGTTAAAGATATTACCCCCTCCTCCAGAAAACAAAGAAAAGGGGATATTTCCTGCAGGTATATTACTTTGATTCATATTGTGACCTGCAAAGGTGTTAAAACCAGGGGTAGTTGAGGTGGACGGTGCAGTCATGGTACTCATGACAGGAATAGTTGCAGAGGGATTTGGCCCAACATTGGGTGTGGAAATCCAAGTACTAGGTATATGGTATGACTGTTGAGTCACAGGAGATTGAGTGAAATTCACTACATTGTTGGGTCCAAAAGTAGGGGTGGTAACTGAGGCAGATGTCAAAGTTGCTGAGCTTGGCATGCCTAACGCACCAGCGTTAAAACTGAAGGACGGAGTTGAAGCAGAAGCTGTCTATGCCGATCTTGATGTAGCAGTGGAAGAAGGATTCACAATCCTTGTATTCATACCCATTGTGGGAGTCTGAGGGACTCCCTGTTCGTCTCTTGGGTTAGTCATAATATGCTCAGGTGTGAAAACATATGCACTATACTCGGGTTGCTGGAAACCTACAGGAACCAGAAGTGGATCGTTAAGTCTAGTAAGAGGAGGGTTAAAAGGAGTGTTAAACTCACCAGAAGTAATATCCTCAACCTCGATAGTATTAAGAACTTGTTGATCCTGGGTTCTGGGTTGTGGTTCACCAGGAACCTCTAGTTCACCAGTAAGTTCAAAAAGACCACTGGAGTCTATCCTCCGTGGTGGTGGTGGCGGTAGTGGCTCCACACCGAGTGGGGGAAGGTTTTGCAACCTCTGAGACCTACGAAACTGTTGGTCTTCCACAACTATATAAAAATAAAACTAAGTAAAAACCTAGTGGCCACTAATACTAAGGGGCAAACAGCATACCACTATAAAAATACTAAGTAATCAAACCAATCAAACGGATAGAAAATACTCTCAGAAGTAAGTCTGGGATGATTAGGGCCCAGAACTGACTAACAAAGTACTGATGGTCAGTTTCGTGGCATCCACCGAAGGTCCACTGGGTGCAAGTGCTTGAATCACCAAATCGCTTTCCCGAGATTACTGCCAGAGGGTTACCTTCCACGCTTGTTCGAGGTGAAGTGGCAATAACGACCCACTCTACCTGTGTAGGATCCTAAAGGTCTGATACTAAGGCTACCATAAATACAAAATCACCTGGGGGGACAGTTGTCATCCTAGTCAAAATGCATGGGTAGGGTAGCAGATCCCGAAGTTCGAAAGGGCCCCCGTACACGAATCGACTCTAGTTTATGGTCAAAAGGAAAGTGAGGGGATATCCTCAACAATTCCAATCTCCCATGGCTTTGTGCTTAACTCTAGTTTGAGTAGAGCATCCCAGGACTATTTGATATATATGCATTTACCTAAATGAAAGTTGTACTATGATTGTTGCGTAATGAAGCCAGTTGCGAGTAGTTTAAGGTGATTTAAGCTCGTAACTCGAGCCTAAGCTAGTTGATGTCGTGTATACCTAAAAAGAAAATGTTTATAATTGATTTTATTAAAAGTTCTTTTTAAGGCAACTTTTTACTCAATGGGGTAGTGCATTGTGTGGAAATGGTTTGAGAAAGTAAAGTGCAACAAGAAATAACTTTCAAAGAAACAAAAGGCTCTTTTTCTTTTTCCGTTTATGCTCTTTCCAAAATGAAAACTTAAGCAAACCAAAAACAAATCTCTTTTTTCTTTTCTTTTCAAATTCAAAACAAAGTAAACTATGCTACTTCGAAATGATTATAAGTCTTACTACTTTAAACTACCAAACTCATTTTTTTGTTTTTTTCTGATATATGCAAAAGAAAAAGAACTCGAAAATGGAAGCAAGTAAGACCTAAAAGAGCAATGTAAGTAAGAAAAAGTAAATCTAAGGCTCACAACAATCAACTTGATGTCAGGGGAGGCAGGAGGGGGAGGGGTGCTCTTTAGCCCCGATGGAGAACGGATTTTCACCTATTCTTGGAATTTGGGAATTGAATCCAACAACATGGCGGAATCTTTGGCCCTCTGGCAAGGCTTAAATCAAGCTCTCCTCCATGGTGCTCAAAAAATAACAGTAGTGGGGGACTCCAGGATGATTATTCACAACATCAATACAATGAACTTGCCCTCGTCCATCCGCCTTCATCAAGTTCTCCGAAGAATCGCACTGCTCATCCCTCTCTTTCAAGACATTGACTTCTACCATGTCCTCCGAAAGAATAATGGACAAGTGGACAAGGCAGCTAATGAAGCTATACCCCTAGGGAAAGGGGTCCTAAAAATCAATGATGAAATCAAACTGGTTTCTATTTCGTAAATTTTTGGGCTCAGACCCGAACATGGTCGATCTGATAATCTGGCATATGGTTTTTAAGGCACGTGTCTCGCGCTACAGCTGTCGGATGGCCCTCGTCCCCGGAAGTGGCGTGTTTTCTCCCCTCGAAGACACCTTCTCCTCCACTATCAAGCATTATATCATCCACCCGTTCGCATGCCTAATCTCTGCATGGGTGATGTCGCCTCTGTCGTTGCTGACGAAGATTCGTACTAATAATTGTACCAGGGATCAGGATACCTTACGGAGAAAGATCTCTTCATATCTGCATAACTATCACCTCAACACCTCCAGGCGTGTGGATTTTCTTTCCTCGGCTCATCCTAGTCTGCATTCCTATGTTGCCAATGCCATTGGGCTCGTCGAAACCACGCCTAGTTATGATAACATGTTGGTTCATGATCTTCAGGGAATGTCCTCCCTCGGCACTGCAAACTGTTATTTAATGATCGGTACGAGTCTGGGTAATGGATCCCCTCGACGGATCATGAAGGGTCCTGCGGCATGCACCAAATTATGGGCAATTATGTCTTATTTATTTCCTGGAATAGACCTCATCACTATTAATGGAAATCCCCTCCGCCTCGGCCCAAAAAGGAATTCTAATCTTTCTGAGAAGGAGATTTCTCCTGGGAGGCGAAAGCTAGTGCAGCTCTCCGTAGAGTTCCTACTATCTTACCTGGAAAGTATCTGGTGTATGCTTAGCGCTATGGCCGATTCTGGAGATTCGGCGGCATCCTCACCTGACCCATTGTTGGAATTGGAAGCGGAGATTCGGGTCTTGCGACGACGGGTTAGAAGATAGGGAGATTTTATGAACCGAATGGATGCGCAAGGTGGACGTCGACTGGACAGACTAGACGAGGAGATTGGCAGCACTCGGGAGGAATTTGCAGGAGCCCTGGAAGCTTTGGAAATGAAGGTCACGGCCGCCATCGAGAGCATGGATCTCAGACTGCAGAATATGGAAATTGCTATGGAGAACCTACAAGGTGCTGAAAAACCAGGCCCGAGCAAGAACCCAACAATTGCAAAATCGTTTGCAGGGGCACGTTATCGTTAAATCCTGTCTAGGTTCTGTTTTTACTCTATTTTCTCTTTTTGTTAAAACTTTATAGTCCTGTTCAGTCACAGGATTATGTAATTAATGGTTGGAGGACTGATAGACTTTCTACAATTTTGGATATGTAACCCTGTTGGTGGCTCTGCCACTACTTTTTAATATAAAAACTACCCGTTTCTGTCAAAAAAAAAACAATCAACTTGATGTCTTGACAAAGACTTGTCCTACAAATTTTTTAAAGAGAAAAAACCTTGGGCTTGGAAGACAAAGTGGAAAGAAAAGAAGGATAAGAGATGCTTTAAAATGGAAAGGAAAACTTCAAAGGTTGCTCCAAAGAATCAAGAACCCTAAGAAAGCACTACACCAAGCAAATGGTAGGCAAGTGAACCAAATATGGCCTTACAACCACAAAGACTCGAATGGAAGCAAACTAAAAAATCAACTTACTTGAAACTGAAACTGACAAAGCAATCAGGAAGTGTCTAGACTCAAAAAGCTTTTGAAAACACCCTAAGGACTCCAACTTGGGGTCAAACCCTAAATCAAAGGCCAAGACACCGTCAAAGTATGCTTAGTGTTTCCACAAATGACAAATGTTACAAAACAAAGGTTTGTATACCTGCAACAAGCATCTAGGGTACAGGAGTGCAACTATGTCCAACAAGGAACAAAGCACGGTCTTCAAAAAGAGCCACAAACAAACAAGACACCTCAAAAGTACTCAAGCAAAGAAAATATCACCTAAGGGACTTATGAGAGGCAAACAAGACTCAACAAGGGCATAAAGACATCAAAGATCAGTTAAGAAGACAAGGCAAGAGGCTGGAAATCAAACCACGCAAGTGGAAATCAAATCCCAAAAGCAAACAGAGTCTTATAGGAAAAAAATCTATTGTGCAGTGTACAAACCTGCACACACTGGGAGGTGTACCCTACTGTGCAGTAGGGAAAGCAGTGTTTTTCAGAAGGTGTACTTTACTGTGCAGTAGGTAAAGCAACGTTTTTCAGAAGGTGTACTCTACTGTGCAGTAGGTAAAGTAGCGTTTTTCAACAGGTGTACGCTACTGTGTGCAAGGGATACCAGCGTTCATGCCAGAGAAGGCTTGAAACAATCTCTAAAACTTCAAACTGGAATGAGTCAAGCAATGGAAACAGGCTGCAGTAACCTATAGATCCTCTCAGAGGATCAAAAAGATCAAAAAGTACTGGAAGGAAAGTCAAATGAGTCTCCTAGAATAGAAAACAACCGGTCCCCAGCGGAGTCGCCAGTCTGTTGTTTAGAAATTCTACCCTATAGCGAGGAGAGGGACACTACCAACTTCTAGGGTGATAGGTAAATACATTTATCATATCACATAGGCTTCTACAAAAGGAAAGAGATCAAGGTTCTTGAAGGCATACCTTTTTAACGATGTTCGATCCTAGCTTTCGCTTGCTCCTTCGATCAATCCTCCACTTGATCTTGCGTTTGACGAACCTGCAATACAATAGATACCTTCCTCAGTGTATCTTGACTGATATAACAATGATGAAATTGAAATACAATTTAGACATCAAATACAATCAAGCATTTAATCGAAACAAACATGCAATCCATTAGACATTTGATTGGGATGGGAAGGGTATTTCAACCTTTATTGTCAAAAGCAAATAATCAGTACAATTATACCTGATCATTCAGAGTGCTTGTGGAACCGGATCCTGGGCTCCTTCTCTTCACACTAACTTTGGAATTCCTCCAGCGTAACAACACTTAATGCATAGTTTCTCCTCCTCTCTCTCATCTATCCCCCTTGTATTTATGGGACAAGGTAGGAAGTTTGGATCGAGAGGTAGTTTGATTGGGAGGTTGGGGAAGTTGCAAAACCAACTTCAACTAATCCCAATTCGTCAAATTAATATATTTTTGATTACTTTTTAAGGTGTACGCTAGTTTTCTTAAGTGGAGTAGCGTTCAACATGCAACTTCATTGCTTTACAATCAGCGTTTACAATATTTTTTGAGCTGTACGCTACTCTATTGAAGCAAAGTAGAGTATTTCAGAAGGAAAACGCTACTTTATTGAAGTGGAGTAGAGTATTTTAGCAGGAAAACGCTACTATCATGCTTATAGGGTAGCATTTTCCCCAAAAAGTAGGTAAAATGAGAGTTTTGTCAGCTGCATAGGGGTAAGTCTAGTCCATACATCATCTAAGGCAATCATGCTCTTCAATCCAAATTGTCCTTTTGTGTGATCGATAGCTAAAGGTGATCACAGATGGAGAAGTGCAGATTTGACCTATAACACCTGGAAGTGGAGATGACCGAGCAGTTCAACAATTTCACTTTCTTCAATTCTAAATATGAATCATAGATATTGTACCTAGTTTCAATTGCAAAGCACCCCGAATCGATTGTATCCCTCAAAAATATACACAAGCAAGTGACCTCTGTTAAACATGGAGTCCTCCCTAGGGATTCAAAACTGCCTCAACATTGCTGAAGATCGGAAATAGAAATTGATTTTAGAGTAAATTTCTTCAGACCTCCTAAGAGGCAATAACCCCATTCAAATTCACACAATCCCACTCCTATCTAGCAATAAAGAGATTGAGTACGGGTAGGATACGAACATTTATTGACTAGATGGTTTCACCGCTACGCAGTTGGGGCATACACTATGGCTTGTTAAGATTCAATATGCTAAGACAGAAAATAGCAGCATTACATTCCATTTCACAATAATAGCATATACAGGATCACTGAAGAAAGAACAAGCATAGCATAAACAGAAGAGACACAGATTTATCCTGGGAAACCCTCATGGGGTAGAAAACCCAATAAAGCTTCCTCAATATAGATGACCAGCAATATACAAAGATGCAAACCAAAGACATGATCTCCTCCTCCACCATAGCAGACCTCTCCTCCACAAGTACGCCTCTCTCAAGTGTGTGTGTGTATCAAATGAGGAACACACCTCCTCTATTTATACACTACACTGACATATATTTTACACAAGTACATGTAGGCTCGTATTTAACCATTAGGTTAAATACCCTATTATAACTGACTGGGCCGACCCCCACATGGTGGGTCTAATAACCCTATTTACCACAACTTCTCGGAGGAATAAACATCTCCGGATTCATAGTATAATCACATCGGAGGTATGGAACATCTCCGGAATAAATAAAGTACAATTATAATATTCTTTGAAGTTACAATATCTCAACACTCCCCCTTAACGAGAAGGATATTATAACAGGATTTGCACGATCAATCCTTATCACTTTAAGACAAGTCTCATGTCTAGGGATGATGCAATCCCAATCCAGTTCCAGGATGATCAGTCCTTATCAATTTAAGACAAATCTCATGTCTAGGGATGATGCAATCCCGATCCAGTTCCAGGATGATCAGTCCTTATCCATTTAAGACAAATCTCATGTCTAGGGACGATGCAATCCCGATCCAGTTCCAGGATGATCAGTCCTTATCCATTTAAGACAAATCTCATGTCTAGGGATGATGCAATCCCGATCCAGTTCCAGGATGATCAGTCCTTATCCATTTAAGACAAATCTCATGTCTAGGGACGATGCAATCCCGATCCAGTTCCAGGATGATCAGTCCTTATCCATTTAAGACAAATCTCATGTCTAGGGACGATGCAATCCCGATCCAGTTCCAGGATGATCAGTCCTTATCCATTTAAGACAAATCTCATGTCTAGGGACGATGCAATCCCGATCCAGTTCCAGGATGATCAGTCCTTATCCATTTAAGACAAATCTCATGTCTAGGGACGATGCAATCCCGATCCAGTTCCAGGATGATCAGTCCTTATCCATTTAAGACAAATCTCATGTCTAGGGACGATGCAATCCCGATCCAGTTCCAGGATGATCAGTCCTTATCCATTTAAGACAAATCTCATGTCTAGGGACGATGCAATCCCGATCCAGTTCCAGGATGATCAGTCCTTATCCATTTAAGACAAATCTCATGCTAGGGACGATGCAATCCCATCACGTACATTTTGAACCGAGGTCCAGGGACGATGCAGTCCTATCTTCAATTCTCAGAGACCTCAGTCTATGGATCAATTCTGGGACCTAAGTCCGGGGAAGATACAATCCCCTACCTGTTCATTCAGGACTTCATTTTTGGAGACATCATGTCTACGGCTCTCTTTTAGAACATGTGTTCAAGGATGATACAATCCCTCTTCTTTCTCGGAGACATCTGTCTACGGCTCTCTTGAGGATGATGCAATCCTGTCATGTCCACCAAGGACTTCATTCTCGAAGACATACATCTACGGCTCTCTTGAGGATGATGCAATCCTATCATGTCCACCAAGGACTTCATTCTCGAAGACATACGTCTACGGCTCTCTTGAGGATGATGCAATCCTATCATGTCCACCAAGGACTTCATTCTCGAAGACATACGCCTACGGCTCTCTTGAGGATGATGCAATCCTATCATGTCCACCAAGGACTTCATTCTCGAAGACATACGCCTACGGCTCTCTTGAGGATGATGCAATCCTATCATGTCCACCAAGGACTTCATTCTCGAAGACATACGTCTACGGCTCTCTTGAGGATGATGAAATCCTATCATGTCCACCAAGGACTTCATTCTCGAAGACATATGTCTACGGCTCTCTTGAGAACATATGTTCAAGGATAATGCAATACCCTTGTCACCTTAGACCCTGTCTAAGGACCATCCACCAACCTCTCTGTCGGCATCACCAATATAGGTATCCATATCATCGACCTTACTGTCGATGCGGGAAATCTCATCATAAGTGATCACATCGCTCTTCCTTTCGAGGAGGGTTCTTCTGAACTATTTTAAGTTTGTCTCGGAAAAATTTACTTGAGGTAGAGGTTTGGTTAGTACATTGGATCGGTAGAGGTTTGGTTAGTACATTGACAACTTGTTACAAATTCGAACTTTAATTCTTTTCTGCACCATATCTTGTATATAGAAATGTCAGATCTCTATGTGCTTTGACTTATCATGGAACACTGGATTCTCTACCATTTTGGTACAACTCTGTTTCTCACATAGGGTCATAGTTTGGTCCATCTCTAAGTCAATTCTGAAGCCATACCGCTTCAGAATTAGCAGAGCAAGCATCCATATACTCTGCTTGTGCTAAGAGTCACACTAGATTGTTTCCTGCTCAACCACGAGATCATGGATGATCCCAGACAATAACATCCTCTCGATGTGCTCTTCCTGTCTGATAAAGTTCCTGCCCAATCAACATCTGTGTAGCCATTTGAAGTCATGATATCCAAGATAACATAGATCAAATTCTATTGTATCCTTTAGGTACCACATCACATGATTTACAGCTTATCAGGTGAACACATCTAGTTTCCACTAGATACTGACTCAAGGTGTTCACAACAAAGCATATATCTGACCTAGTATTCGTTAGACACATCAATGAATCAATATTTTGTCTGTACAGAGTTCTATCCACTAACTCTGATGAGTCATCTGCTAACAACTTCAAGAGTGGCCATACCAACACATCAAGTCCTTTTAATATTTCTCAGCATACTTTCCTTGGTTGAGAAAGATTCCTTTTGAGCCTTTCCATACTTCCAGACCTAGGAAGTAATGCATCAATCTGAGATCTTTCATTTTCATTTCTTCAACCATCTTCTTCTTTCTTTTCATGATCTGTTTCTCATTTCTTGTTAGAAAGAGATCATCATCATACAATAATGGTATGATAGGTTCATCACCTACAACCTTAAGGTAAAGGTTAGTAACAACTTTACTTTTGGTAAAGTCCAAGCTTATAAAGAAACTGTCAATTCTCCCTTTGTGACTGAACATCATTCACACTCTGCATTGAATGATCTTCCGCATATCTATCTGTGCCATCTCTCGTTAGATGCGTCTACTAATATGAGCCTCAATATCATTTGAACTCTGTGGTGAGTTCCTTCTTGCATCCATGTCATCTATGTATAGAAACCATATTCAACCTTGTAGCGAAGGTTTAGATCCACATCGCCCATGGTGATCATTAAGCTTATCAAATGATTATTGATCCTGGGAACTCATACAGAACCTGATTCAGACTTCTTCTTTAATTACACCATTAAGAGAATGGTCTTATCTAGCCACTTGGAGCAAACATCTCATCATGATTCTCTTCCTCTTTCTAAGAGAATCTTCTAGCCTCAAGCCTTCTATAGTGTGTTTGATTTGTAAATATTTTGTTGAACATCCATCGCTTGTTCAGTGTTCATCATTCATCATGATCTTTCCTACAAATCAAATTTAAGTACATGATTAGTGATACTTCATAATCATCAAATCATATTATGCATACAGATATCATTTACATAGTTATGCAACTATCTTGACCAATACTTTGGCACAACACTTTCCCATATCCTGTATGCATACAGTGGCTATCTAGATGCCTTCCATCTCCACCAGAACATACTATCGAGAGTGTGCACATCTCTCAGCATGTCAACAAAGAGGTTTCATTCTAGACAAGCTACAATGGAATGTTTGTCCAACTTACCAATCATATGCATATTAGTAGTATACTATTCAATGCTCTATGAATGTTTACACTCAGCGTGATATACTCTAAATATGCAAACAATATATATCATTTACTATTTTAAATAACAACTCAAATACTTATCTTTTATGTTTGTGTGGTTGCCTCTCGCTTGGTCTTCTAAATGTCTTTTGAACTTCTATTCATTCTATACCACTATGCATGCTCAAGTGCGCAGTAGTGTTATCCTCATGATCTCATACACAAACATACATTCATTAGTATATTATAAACATTAACAAAACATCTAAATAGTCTTGAATATGTATAGTCACGATCATAAATAATAAACATTAGTATTCCAGATTTCAGGGAAGACTTCTTTTACTCATGCGTATCATCAATCAAGATAAAAGACATAATATGCATAATCCCTTGATTACTAACTTTATGAATAAGCATATCTAATCATGCCAAGTATACTTATATAAGGGTTCCCAATACAAGGTAAGATTCTAACATGACATAGGAAAACATACCTGGATTAGTATACCTGCTTAGTTATGTACAACATACCTAAACAATCTCTTCAATGATTTAGAGATCATGAGCTAGAACCTGCATGTCTCATAGGTTAAGCATAATATAACAAAGTCATACATACCTCGTAAGTAGAACAAAGATTATGGATGAGTCTTTGTCTTCATGATGTCATGGTCATGGAACTTGATTTGTCTTTTGTGATGTACCTGTATCTTGTTAGCAGACAACATCAACCTCACACAACACCATAATGCATTAGTACAATCATATAGCCCTAATCAATGAATGTCTTCGATCATTCACATGCATTCATACTGTTACTAGGGTGATAAGACAATTCTAACATTAATCAAGATTGTACTAATAAATAACATGAAGACAAAACACATTATGAACTTAATCAAGAATCAGATTTCAAGACATACCTGAACCTCCTTAAGTCATACCTGTCGTGACTTCTTGTAGTCTTCTTATGTAAGGCCTTAGCCTCAACTCCCCCTGAAACTTGATCTGGAGCTTGATTAGGGTTTGCTGGAGAAACCCTAAAAATTCAATCTTTGGCTTTCACACTTCCGAATGAATGGAAGGATGTGTCTTGCTGGGTTGATCAAACTAGCATACTTCAATTTTGAAATCTCCAAAATTTGACCCCTCAAAATTGCCTTTGAAACTTCTGGATCTTCTGGACAGGATCTCGAACTAGGGTTTGATGAAGCCCACCCTTTTGCTCAATGAAAAGGTTTGATCCAAGGCTCTAAACTCTTATTTTTCTAAGGAGCTTCCAGCCGTGGTTACAGACTTCAAAAATTCCAACTTTTGCTGAAGCCCTAATTTTCCATCTTTCTGATCAAAATCCTGAGCTAGGGTTTGATCAAGCCCGATCTTCTACCCAACCAAAAAATTCGATCTTGGTCTCTAAATTTTGATTTTCCTGAGTAGCATTCAGCCGTGGATTCCGATTCCAAGAATTCTAACTTTCTCCGAAACCCTAAATTCTGGAAGCCATGAATAAAGGTGCTCCAAAAATAATTCTGTTTTGACAGAAATATGTACCTGATTGTTTCTGCTATAACTACGAAATTTTTGCTCCACAGGGTCTGAAAACTTTTTCTGCAGTAGCCTGACCTGTCATCTTTCCATCCTGACAGGACTGACCTCAATTGGATTTTCTAAGAGAGAGTTATGCCAAATGTCGCAACGTGACCTGTTTATGGGATAAAACAGGAGAGCGAACTTGTACGGCGTGCCACATGTCACTGTTTGAACTTCAGTCTCTGAAAACGTTTCTTGAGATAGCTTGCCCTATTGTCTTTCCATCCTGATAGGTCTGACCTCAATTGGACTCTCTGAGAGAGAGTTATTCCAAGTGTCGCAATGTGACCTGTTTATGGGATAAAACAGGAGAGCAAACTTGTACGGAATGCCACGTGTCATTGGTTCCGCTTCGGCCTCTGAAAACGTTTTCTGAGATAGTACAGTCTGTGCACTACCTATCACTTTTTATGAAATTTCATTTGGAGCTTCCTAGCCCAAGTTATGACCTTTTTTCCTAGGTCACTTGATTTTGACTGAGATCTGGAAGAGGCAGAAACCCTAACTTGTACTGATCATAACTTACAAAGTACAACGAATCTGAGGGTGCCCTTTGGACACAAGATACCTGGAGATGTTAGCTATGACCTGGAAAGGTTTCAGATCCTGAACCTTCTCCAAAATGGAATTATGGCGAAGGTTCCATGATGACTGGTTTTTTCTATATAAAACCCTAACCTTCAAATTGTCGTAAGTAAAGCAAGTGTCGTAAGTGCCATACCTTGCCTTACTTCAGGTTAGCTCTGATACCATGTTAAGATTCAATATGCTAAGACAGAAAATAGCAGCATTACATTCCATTTCACAATAATAGCATATACAGGATCACTGAAGAAACAACAAGCATAGCATAAACACAAGAGACACAGATTTATCCTGGGAAACCCTCATGGGGTAGAAAACCCAATAAAGCTTCCTCAATATAGATGACCAGCAATATACAAAGATGCAAACCAAAGACATGATCTCCTCCTCCACCATAGCAGACCTCTCCTCTACAAGTGTGCCTCTCTCAAGTGTGTGTGTGTATCAAATGAGGAACACACCTCCTCTATTTATACACTACATTGACATGTATTTTACACAAGTACATGTAGGCTCGTATTTAACCATTAGGTTAAATACCCTATTATAACTGACTGGTCCAACCCCCACATGGTGGGTCTAATAACCCTAGTTACCACAACTTCTCGGAGGAATAAACATCTCCGGATTCATAGTATAATCACATCGGAGGTATGGAACATCTCCGGAATAAATAAAGTACAATTATAATATTCTTTGAAGTTACAATATCTCAACATGACTACCCCTTGATGGTGGACACAACTTCACTGGGGCTTGAAGACGCTTTGGCTGATGAGGAAAGACATACATGAATTAGGGAAGGTATAAAGATGCAGGAACCTCACGTTAAGGGATCAAGCAATTGGGCACGAATTACATTGCTATATTAGTACTCCTATACGTTGACCAAAATTTCAAGAAACTTAGTCACATGAAATCATATTTGTTCTGTGGCCACGTGGCAGCTCTATAATAATTTTATAATAAATTATTTTTATATAGTTTACATTGATTTGTTTTATAATAATTTTACATTAAAAATTTATATTATATTATTTAAAAAAACTGTGTTATAATTTAAATTTAATTACGCCGAGAGGCGCATTCAACAGTCCAGTATTAGGGCCAGGGATCAAATTTGAAGGGTAGGGTCCTATTTCACTTTGAAGGGCTAGGATATAATGAACCCTTCAATCATAACATGTTAAAACAAACGATTCCTTTCATTTGAAAATGTAATAATACATCAAAACTTCATTGTATATTAAAAGCATTGTAATCCAATTTCTTAAAAAAGTGGCAAAATTTGCATCGTTCCACTCTATAGCTTTTAATAAGCAACATCTAACCCAAATAATCCAAGAACCCATATAGAGGAAATTTTAGAAACATAAAAAATACCTGACAATATGAAAAAAATAATTGAAAAATAATTATATAACCATGGAGATTGAATTGACAAGTAATCAAACTTCTAACAAAAAAATCAATGTTGGATGAAAATGAAATACAATCTATACAATGTCCAATGAATCGATAAATACAAAAGAGGGAGTGAATCTAAAAAATATGTTCATGAATACAAAAACTATTACCTTGAATCACTTCAATAACAAACTTCACTCCTTTGAATCCCTTTATATATGATTCTATCCCCTCAGCTCTGTGAACTAGAGTAGGGACATACTCCCTTGGAGTAAATGATCATTAGGGGAGGTGTCATATTATGTCTGTAGTGGCGATGTGCACGTATACATGTGGGTAGTGGACGGGTGTTGTTGGGGTGGGTGTGTCCTTCCTTTTCTTAGGAGGAGCCCCCCTGGTGCTTGGAGAGGGTATGATATTCCCTAGAATGAACATGCCAAGAAAGGGTGGAAGTAGCCTGAGCAAGATTGATGATGATGGTGGAAATATCCTGAGCAAGGTTGATAATGATGGTGGAAATATCCTGACCAAGGGGTGAAATTGAAAGTGGACAACAAAGTGCAAAGGTATTTAGCAAATGACTGCCACAAATTACCCATTGGGAATTGGTGGTCCCTTAAGTACTCTAATGTTATCTAAACATTAGTAATCTTCTCATAAGATATGGGATTTCATCTTTTGAGTGTGCTATTAAGATTTATCCATATCTCAAGCTCTAATCTCAACCTGCCTACCATTGCATCACCAATTATGATTCCTTCTAAATAATCAAACTATGTAACACCATGTCTCTTTTGTGTTAGATTAGATTTGTACTCATCCTTCTTATACATATCATCATTCCCACCCCATGGATGAGGTAAACCAAGACTAATGCAATAATTGTATTTATAAAGACCTTTGAATCTAATAATCTCTTCAGGCAATGCTTTAGCTGTGTCTTGAGTTTTGGACGTCAAGACCTCCTTGGTAATAATTTGGTTGGCTATCTTTATCAAATGAGTCCTGTTTTCAACCTACAAGTCCTCCAATTGCTTCTTAGTTCTACTAGTATTCAGGAAATTTATTATTTCACCATCCTACTCAGTCATTTCTCCAAGATGCTTTTCAACATCTTTGATTTCATTTTGACATGTTTCATAAATATCTAACTCATCTTGTATAAGATCAAAATAATCCCATCTATCTAGCATTCCAACTGATATTTTGTCCCAAAGGATCTTTCTAGTTCTTCTCAATAACTCTTCACCATGGACATCTAGTTGCATCTTGGTAATTTGAATTTTTAATTCATTTATCTCTAACTCTTGATCATCAATTGTATCATCTTTTTTTATTTTCTTCATCTACTAGTTCAACAATTTTGTTATCTCTTTGGATCAACTCTTCTTCAAGCTCTTCGATATTATCCTATTTGTTATCTACTTGCTGAGCTTGTGTGTCAAGATATTTCATTGCATCTGTAAGTGCTCCTTTTGTGTGTTTGTTTGGCTTCTTAGGCTCTCTTGAAATCTGCTCCACCCCCTTTGAAGGCTGATCTATCTCTTGTAAGCTTGGAGATGAAATTGGAGAAGTTGTCTTGTTTGCTAATGATGTTCTTTGTATCTCAAGGTAATATATTTGGTACATTAGCTCATTTATCTGGTTTTCCCTCTCTTTTGCCAAATTTTTAAATATTAGCATACATTCATATATGTGCTCCTTTCCTTCCTTCATTTTGGTCAGATCAGAAGTTTGCACTGGTTGAGTTGCATGCATCTTTAACTGCTTCCTGAGATGGGAAATATCATTATCCTTTTTTTACAAAAAATCCTGAGCTTGGGAAGTGTCAATTGGATTTACTTCCAAGGAGAAAACTTTGCTTTCGAGATCTTTTATATAAACATGTTTATCCTTGACTGCTATTCTCTTTTCCTTTAGTAACTGTTCAAACTTATTCAATGTTGTTCTCAACTTTTTCTCTATGACCACAGATTGAACCACCTCCTTGTAGATCATGTCACTAGTTTGTCTAGACAAATCCAACTTATTTAATTTCCCATAATGTTTGAAGTGGAATTCATATTCATTAGCATTCCAGTCTTTAAATTATGAAGGCGTGGGCATTAAGGGGTATATTACTGACATCCTTAAGGTACTATGCCATGTATGGCCTTCCATAGTAAACAATGTTTTACGAGCTGGATCTATTTGATTCTTCAAATCTCTCACCACTCCCATACCCTTATCTATGATATCCAAGTATTTCTTTTGAATATTTGACTTTTGGAATTGGGTCTGTTATATGTGATGATGTCTATGAGATTTGAGGAAATATAAATCCTATAAAGGGATAATGTATGGATGTGACTAGTGATAAATATTTTATGACCTATAGTTGTTTCATCACCTGAGTTTGTCAACTTTGTTGGGATATCATCTCCTTCTTCTGCTTTGACCAATGCTTTCTCTAATTTTTCATCTTTCTATGTTCTTGGCTTCTTTCTATGACTCTCTTGATCAACACCATCAATATCCATGTTTATTTGGAGCACTTCAACTCCTCTTTTTTGGCCCTGCTACAAATTTGCTTCTTCCCGTTCTTGCAAATTCTTCAAAATGTTTGAGACTTCATTTGATCTCTCTTTATTTGTAATCATTTCCCAATGAGGCTTGGGAACATATGTATATGAAATTTTTTTGCTGGCTACCTTCATATTTGAAATGATTTGGTGAGGATCATATGATCTAGATTTTTCTTTCTCTAGGCTTAATTGCTTTAGATATTCATCCATATATTGTAGAGCATTTAATCCTTTTATTAAAAAAGGCCCCACGTCACTTGGCATCAATAATTCTGTTTGATGTTTGAAATGAACATAATGCACGTGGTAAGAGATGAACCTATTCCTAGTGTATTCCATGGAAAAAACTCTAGGAGTAAGGAATGAAGGTAGCTTATAAGGTTTTCCCTTAAAGTCATAGATCCTCAAAACTGTATAATATTCATAAAATAACCAGTACCCTACTCTTGTATCCGGGCTTAATTGTAAAAACTTCTTATTTTTTGGGAACATCCTTGGAGGAGGAGCATCATGCATTAAAGAATAAGTGATTGATATGACCTTATTGGAAAAATATTTATAATTTTGGTTCCTTGACTTTGTGAGAATGAGATTGCTCCATTCAAATACAGGCAATGTATTTCCAGCTTCATTCTTAGTTTGCATATTTACCTCATTGTATAACTGTGAATTTTGGTACATGAACATATAAAACATATATGAAGGGTACTTAAACCTTTCTAGAGCAATAATCTATGACAATAAGGTGTTGATGTGTATTCACAGAAGTCAAACTTACGAGGCATGAAAACAGGCGCTCGGTTCAAACAACTGAGAAAACCTAGAATTGCCTCATCAACCATATAATCATTGACATAACCTAACCAAGTACAAATTAGGGATATCTTCTCTCTAGAATTCTCATGGAATACAATGTTTTCATATGGAGGAGGTATCAGATTGGTTGCAATTCCCTACTCGAAATAATGAGACAAGTATTGGCTTCTTTCCAAGGGCTTGTGGGATACATATGCTATCACTAGTACATGTGGACATTTTTCCCACGGAAAATCGTTGCTATTGCAACACTTTTGCATTGCTATAGTGACGAACATGACTTCTTGTTTTCGTGGTACTAATTTCGTCGTTGTAGCAACACTTGCCAACGTTCATTGCTATAGAGACAGAAATGACATGGGTCATGCTATCTTTAAAAAACCAAATTTCGTCTCTATAGCAACGAAAGTTCGTGGCTATAGCGACGGCCTCTCATATTTAAAAAAAATTAAGTCAAGTGATCTCCGTCTCTCTAGCAACGAAAGTTTCGTTGCTATAGCAACGAAAGTTCGTTGCTATAGAAATGGCGTCTCATATTTAAAAAAAAAACTTAAACCCACTCCGTTGCTATAGCGACGAAACTTCGTTGCTACAGAGACGACGTCCCATATTTAAAAAAAAATCAAACCCATTCCGTCTCTATAGCAACGAAGTTCCGTTTCTATAGCGATGATTCCCCATATTTAAAAAAAAATAGTGACGACATAGTATAGCAAGTTTTGACGAACTTGCTATACTAGTGACAAAAATGTTCGTCGCTAGTATAGCAAGTTCACCATAACTTGCTATACTATGTCATCACTATGTCTGTGAACTTATTCATCAACCTATCACAACCTATCACCAACTTATTGCATGTTCTCCATGAAACTTCCAAAGGAGGCAGTTTGAAGGCGAAGGAGGGGCCATGGAAGAGGATGGGATCTTGTATGGATCAGTTGCATTCGACTGTAGTTGCAGTGTGACATCTGCAAAGAGTGTTGTCGAAGAAGAGGGATCCTTTCACTCATGCTCTGTTTCTGGAAGAAGTAATGTAGGTATGTAATTGTAAGTAAATGTTACCATTTGTTTCTCGATCTCAACTGACAATCTCTATAAATAACATTTTTTGTGAATAAAAATTAAATTTTGAGTTAATACAGAGGAGATGTTACAACCAACAGGGATTCATGTGCAAAATTTGTCACCTACCAGTATGGACTGTGCCCCCATTTCAAACATTACAGAACAAAGCCCTTCATTTGAACAGCCTTATAATTTAGATTTTCGTCATTTGACATACATAATAGCAAAATTATCCCAATGTTTTTTATACAAACTGTGACCTACACAACCAACGTCTAATGAAGAAGACCATTTTTCTGGTCCTACATACGTCTAAGGGAACCAACGTAAGAGCTAAATGATCAGTACCATTTTCCATAATTTCATATTTTCCTCACACAAGAAACTTTCCTGCTTCATAGTGGCAACAAAAACATGAGAATTAATAGCTCGAAAACATTATAGGATAGTAAATTTCATAGGAGAAGAGACCCACATTATACACTACAACGTGATACAAAAATAAAGATGGTATTGGAATTTTAATGAATGTATAAAGGATGGATTAATATAAACTTGGAATGATATAAATACTTAGAAGTTATTTGAATTACAAGAGGGAAAACATTAACAACCACAACAGTTAATACAACATGTAGAATGATGATCATTTTAAAGGATTTACTCAAGTTTGAATGCCAATGATACAACAAAAACATGAGTTCATACTGCTACCTATACTCTTCTTGTATTATCCAAGGATGCATCAAGACTGGCATGTCATTATGTCATTCAATTCAGGGGAAAAATACTTTTATGCTTTAGCAAAATGCAATAGTTTATAGTTTCTCAGTTACGACCTAGACTGTTTTATCAAAAATTCATTTTAAAATTGACATCCAAAATAAATAGCAACCACATTATTACCTCATCATAGCTCTTGCCTAAAACTCTTGCTCTTTCTTGTTTCTACTGCTTCAGCCACTTAAAAATCCTTTGCTCAATATGGTCACTCAAGTACTATTTTGGTAAATCCTTTGCACCAAGAACAACACTCTGTGGTAATGGTATTCGCTCACCTCTCTCTATCTCTGATGTGTAACAATTTGGACATGTATACTCTGCCTGTCCACCTTCATTCCTTCTACCATTGAAGAGTGCACATATTTGATGTTGCCAAGCTTCGCATTTATCACATTGCACCCACTGCACAATACAATAGAGCAACAATCAGCTAATAAATAAACTAATAAACCCAACCTTACAAACCTTGAATTAATGCTTATCGCTTCTTCAGTTTCTTCATCATTTCTCCTCTTCTCAAGTCTCGACTTATGAAATACAAATCCATCCACTCTGGCTGTATCGCCTCGAATATCATTATAACATGGTATGCAAAAACAGTGTCTGGTCTCACCAGCTCCTATAGTGTAAAATTGTGCATTGCGCTTGATGCGACCCCCGCATGGTACTGTGCAATAGATAGGTGGTGGGTCAAAAGTCAACTTCTCTACTGCACATAATTGGCATGAATTCTCATTCATGTTATTCTCCATGGCCTGATTTCTTTCAACTTTTGCTTTGCTCTGTCAAAGAAAAACTCCAATGCCATTTTATCAGAAGGAATCCTACCTCAGATAAAAACAGTAAAAAAGTAAGCAATGTTCTCACACAAAAAGAGGAAAAACATGGAGAAAATCAAACTCTGTTGAAGCTTCTGTTATGAAACACTAGTGTATAAAAATCTCCTTTTGCAGAATTTAATAAACACCCGACTTTAATACATGACTGATGTATTTTTCATATTCCATTTAACAAGTACAAATGCAGCAAAATATTGTCTCAGTTAATAAATGTCAAAATAAACTCTTTTTTTGTAATTGTTAATTAATGTCTATATCTATCTATGCCTTCAAACTAATGGAAAAATAAAATATAATATAAATCAATTAGGAGGGATCAAATGCTAAAATATTAACATGGAGATATTATACACACTTGACCAACCCATTGACGCAGCCCTGTAATATGCTCCCTGATTTGCTAAGGTGTGAAAAGCTTAGTCAAGGACACTCTTATCTTTGGCTTCAACAATTTTCCTGGAGAAGAATTGTCAGGGGGTGAGACATTTGTTATAGTTTATTCCTTAACTTGCAGAGGTTATTTCTTGACTTGTAGTGGAGCTTTGCCTGCCACAGATGTTGAAAGCTCAGCCTTATTCGGTTTCCCTTCTGTTTTCACATGCTCAGAAAGTGGATTCAGGCAAGTGTCTTTGAGTAATTCGCCAGATTTTTGGCAACTCACAACTTGCTCTATCTTCACTGGGATAGGCTCTGCTTTGATGGATTTTGACACCTCGGACTTCATCAGGTAAAGTTGAGTTTGTGAATGGGTAACCCCTTGCATCCCACTTGAATTTAACACAGATGACAGTGTAGTTTCGACTTGCTGCTGTGTACAATTTGGAGATTCAAGTTTAGTCTTTGCTCTTTTTAGTGGAGACTGTTCAGTCTGTGTCATGTCATGCATGGCAGTTTTGGACCTTGATGGCAAATTTAAGTTAGCCCCCCCTGAACTATTTGAATTGGGAGACTTTGTAACATCAGTGGCAAGATTTATTGTTCCAGGGTTTAATGATTGAGTATGCCCCATAGCTCGTTGTTATCTAAGTAGTTGATGAACAGGACCACAAATAGGGCATTCCCTTTCGCGACAACGTTGGTGATGGCTAGAAGAGTTCGGGATCCATTGCAACGTGGAGAAGGGAAATCGTTTTCATGGCATTGAGTTATATGCACCCATAGCTGCTTGGCAGTTTGACAAAAGCGAGTTTGGCATTCTCCTTCTGAAGCTAATCATTTACTAGCATGGCGCAAAAAGAGTAGCCAGCGTTGCTGTTTGATATATTGCACTCTATGTGCTTCAACATCAAAAGTTGGCTGGACATTCCCTGTAGTATCTCCAGCTGACACTCAAACTTTTTGGGATGTTGCAGTGGAAATCAACGCATGTCCAGAAACATCTTGTGGAGACTGATGCTGCTGAGTCATATCTTGAGCCAGTACTTGTTGTGGACCCTGTTGGTGTGGCTGTTGGTACTGTACCACATTTGGAACTTGCTTTGGAAGCGGAAATTTCTCCTCACACTGCAACTCCTTCCCTGGAAAGCTAACTTACTGTGTAACCTGATCATTAGTACCATTATTAGATTGGGTTTGCTGTCGCTCTCGAGGTGATAATGCATGTAGCTCCTGCAATTTTTTAGAATGTTGTGAGTTTAGCTGCTGAGAATTCAATGAGTTATCATTCAACAATTGAGGTTGTTTATTTAGGGGTACTGAAAACTTTTGCTATTCTGACAACTCTTGCTCTGGTGATTCCTGACGCAATTCAATGCTCCCTTGATTCTGTACAAAGACTTTTGATTCAGACTAAGTTTGAACCATGTTTTTACATTTTAACAATAATTTCTTCTCTTGTTGGCACTGTTGCATTTGTTGGTTTGACTATAGCTGTTGATATTGATGTGGTTGTTGCTGATGAAGACGCTCTTGTTGTGGGTGCTTAGATTGGTGCTTTAAATGTGGCATCTGCTGCATCTGTGATTCAAGTGATTGAACCCTTGGAAAAATAGGTGAAACATGGGGATAACAAATTTAATGCATCTGATTTTTTTGACCCTGCTGTTGTACTGGAAGCTTCTATTGCTGAGACGGTAAACCAGTAACTGGTGCAATTTTTGTTGACTGTATTCCTAAAGAGTTGCCATTCAGACAAGTTGTAGTTGAAAGTCCACCAGATGATGCAGTATTATAGAAATTTCCAGGGCCCGCAAGATCTGCTGCATTCATTGCATATCCATCTCCATCTAGTGGAGCCATTTGATTGGGTATTGCTGCTAGCATGCAACAATACATAGTGATTTAATTATATCCATCTATAAATGAAACAATACATAGTGATTTAATTATATCCGAGGAACTTGCTGTCGGGAGGAAGTTTGTAGATTACCATACAAGTATCCTCCTGAATTATATAATGTTGTAGAGCCATTCATCATATTTTGATTATTTCCTGTCAGCTGCATTCCACTATTCATGCTTCCATTTGCGAAACCATAAGAATTTTTCTGCTGCATATTGATGCCTGGAATTGTACTACCTATATGTCCACTCATTTTACGATAAATGTGACTATTTTGTCCACCAGCAAATTGCTGTTGTTGAGAAGCTGCCATGAAATAAACATTAGGGTAACACATTCCCCTAGTAGATGCAGCCTCATGGACATCGTTGGTGATGATCCTAATCTAGGATTTGGAATCATCCCACTCCTGGCACCAGGTACAACCATTGTAGGAAATATTTGGTTTGTTGTAGCCATTGACATGCCTCCAACTCCCTGATGAGGCTGGAGCATATTACCCAGGGGCATAGGCAGGGATGACAAGTTGTCGCCCAAATTGGCACACATGTTCTTATTAAAAACATAAGCATGAACCATTTGATTTGAATTACCATCAGTGGCCATAAATGGGCTACTATGGAATTGATTAGACCCATTGCCTGCTTGCAACATGACTCCAATGCCAGCTGGGTTAGGAGCTATAGTGTTAGGGGTAGGAGCTGACATCATTGAAACATCATCCACAGTAGGTGCCACCATTGAATTAACATTTCCAGTATTTGACATACCAGGGGTTGGAATCATTGTTCCCACTTTTCCCATGGAAGAAGCACCAGGGGCAATGTTGTGATTACGAATGCCAGCTAAAGTGCGCACAATCAAAGCCTTTAAGTGTGTATCCAATGTATTATGATCCATGTACTCTTCCTGCATCAGGAAATTGCAAAATACAGTGCCACAACCCCAATTGCTCAATATACATTAGAAATAAAGGGTCCCAACATTGATAAGCTTGAGCATTTCTATGTACTTTGCTGTTTCTGAGGAATAAATGCATTTGAAAAACAACCAATTACTCCCAATCAAGCAAGATATTCCAAATACATTATGATTATACTATGTGCAGAGATGCAGTTATGCTTCAGAATAATACATTTAAAAAAAAAGAACATTTTCCACAATCAAGTGGAAATTTAACAACATAAATGTGGCATTCCAATAAAAAATAAGAATATTATACGAAAGCAAATGAAATATTTGAATTTTGATCAATATTTAGATAACGCTCTAAGAATATACTACACAACATTATTTAAATTTCCTTTAGCATGTTTCTATCCATGGGTTTTCCACAAATGTTTTTATCCACTATTATTTAACATCCTAAGAAATTTACAATTTCAACTAAATTCAAGAAACATAGACCAAAACAGAACTATGATTTCTTCCTATTATATGGCAGTTCTAGGGAGAATTAATGAGATGATAATTTTATAATAGACATCAATTAAGGGAGCTCAAAAAGTAGGACTGGTGGAAAGGGTTGTATCAACCTGCAATATGGGTTGACAATATACAAAAGGAGTAAATCTATCCATGCAACTATGTATTTAACCATCTCTACAACCAGGTATACCTTTCCTTCTTCTGCGCTCCCCTTGGTTGGCCTAGAGGCATGATCTATGTAGCCCTGGAAGGCATGACCCTTGTGGACCCACAAGAAGCATGCCATCTGGGTCCACAATGTGCAAAGGGCCTACAAAGCATACACCTTATGTGCATAAAACTCACAAAGGTCAACACAAATATGAACATGCAATGACATACACACATTAACTACCATCCTAGATCCAGCTTATCTCTAGATCTATCAGGCACAGGAAGGGATCAAATCCCTCAAAGTGCCAACCTTTTGTCATGTTTTTGCACTCTCAAAAAGGTTTGAACCTCCAGCAATTTGATCCTTGTCAATGCTTGATAGATCAGGTCTGGAAAAAATCCTTTTGTCCCAACCTGCTTTTGGTTTTGTGAAACTGAAAGATGGCTACCCATATGCTGGTATTGTTTGGCCCATTTTATGCTTTGCTTCCCCATTCTCTATGCATGCCAAATTCTCCTAGGTAAGCTATCATTTTCAACACTGTTTCCTGTGGAAATTTCTTTTATGTCTTTTGGCACTTTGAATGAAGGTTTAGAAGATTTTCTTAGTTAAGGGAAAGGTTGTCTAACCTAGATAACCACCACTAAATATAGTGGGGAAGATTTGTACAGTGTATTAGGTTGCTAGGTTGTTTTCTCATAATTGTTTTTGAGATGATCTTTGGAATATTTCTGAACAAATTAGTCTTTGAAGTTCAATACATAAATCCATGAACAACACCATTTATATTCCTCCTAATTCTGATGATGTTGAACCGCAAACAAGGGGGTGTCACATGCCAATATTTGACATCTGTCTAGACTTTGACATTAAAATTAGATTATTATTTTATTAGAGAAAAATTAAAATTCATTTGTAATCCTCTTAAACTAGCCACAACTTTGGTTATGGAACTTATAAGCCTGTTAAACGAAATGTTTAGATCCTGGAGTCTGCTACACTTTCTGAGGTTCCTTGGGAATCGAGATCGAACTACTAAGCACATTGGCAGACAAATTGAGCAAGGCTGGCCATTGAAGCTTTGCTATTGCTTCTGAAATGGAACCCATGAATTTATTTCACTCAAACATTTGTTCAAGAATCTCTCTATAACCGGTTATCTTGATTGGAATTAGGCTCTCATTGAATGAGTTTCTTTCCAAGTTTCCAGGTAGTGTCCTTGACATGAGTGAGGAAACCCAATGGAGGAGGAAAGGAGACACTGAAATAATTGCTTCCGAGGTCCAGCAAATATAAATTTGTAAGATTGCCAAGCTTGAGTGTAATTGCCCCAATGAAAGAATTATGTGATAATGCAAGCAACTCTATAAATGCACATTGCAAGCAACTCCATACTCCAATGATCAATTTTTAAGCCATAAAAGGAGCAAGTGATTATACAACAGAAGTGGAATCACTCGCCACAAGATAGTATTAGCAAGTTACATAAATTAAGCATGTTCAATTTTTGCAAATTTATGGGGGAAATTGCCCGGTCAATTGATTGTAGGACATTAACAAGGATGGAACAATTGAGGCTATGAGGAATACAGCCTGAATGTTGATCTCTGATGCTAATTTTTGTAACCTAAAGAAAGGCCCTACTCCTGAGCCTTTTCAAAATAGGTGTTGAGAGACAATTATTGTAGAGTATAAGGGTTGTAAGATTAGAACACTTATTGAGGTTGGCAGGAATCCCTCTTGTTAGTTTGTTCAGGACCAAAGATAGATTTTTAAAGGATGGGAGAGATTCAAGCTCAACTGGTATATTATCACTCGGTTGTCTGAGAGATCAAGTCTAACTGTAAATTTACAACAAGACAACAAGACATAGTAGGTGCAATAGTTCCAGATAAACTTTTTTTCCACGTCACAAATTTAGTTCAAAAACATTGAACTACTGTTTCTCTTCCTCATAGTGGCAGAGTCCTATAATAGAAATGGATTCCATGTATCTAAAACAACAAAGTCCAGACAAAGCAAAAGTGATGGAAATTATTATATGAGTATGAAGTTTCTTCTATTAGTCTTTTTGTGAGTGGATTGTCCTCTACAATTGCAAAGATATAGCTTATCCATTAAACACAAACTTGGATTTCTGAGGAAAGAACTTCGAGATGTTGTGACTAAATTATTCCAGGAAATTGGAAGGATTCTTGGGAACTGATTGTATGACACATTTACATACATTAAAGTTGTCATGTCATCCAACTCTAAAGGAATTATACTTGAGAGTTGATTATCTGACATATGAAATATTTGAAGCTGCACCAAATTACCTGGGTTAGATATGATCCCTCCACTCATATGGTTATTGCTGATATTCAAAACAAGAGAAAGATTGTGTAAATTTTCTAGAGCTCCAAGGGAATATAACTTTCGATTTTTTTCTCACCTAGCTACAATTGTACTAACTTTTGAAGACTGGAAATAGAGTCTAGTATTTGTCATATAATGTTGTTTCTTCGAAGGTTCAAATCTCGCAACTTTGATAAAGTGAAAAGAGGTAGTGGAATGCTTCCGGTAAGTGAATTTCTGCTTTAGATCCAACTTGGATATCTTGGAGCAATTCCCAAACTCATATGGTCTATATCTGGTGAGTATGTTTGAGAATAAATTCAAATGTTGAGCAATTGGTGTGGCTCCTGAGAGTTGATTGGATGACATATCTAACATTGTGATGTTTCTCCAAACACCAAAATTAGGTGGTATGGATCCTTCCAAGGCATTCATTTTCATGTCCAAATACAAAGTCCAAGTGTTCATGGTGATATTGTTTGGTACTCTTCCACTCAAACACTTATTGTTGATAATCACTCTTTGTAAGGAAGTACCATGCCCGACCTTGCTGAGAAATGTTCGTTAGAAAAGGTAGCCCCTAAGGTCCAACATTGTCAGCATTCCTCCTGCACATAGATAAGGGCGTATTTTCAATCTATTCTTTATCCCAAACTCAACCAGAACCTCTCTAACAAGGTTGTTTTCTGCTATACTCGGGAAAAGCTTTCAATGAAATCAACGATTATGCCACTTAGATGATTAATGTACAGTCCAAGTTGCTTGAAATGCCTTAGGTTGTCAATTTCCTTCAGAATCAGTCCTACCAAGCTATTACTGAACAATTGAAGCATTTTTAGTTGATCCAGCTCCAAAGGTATTACACCATGCAAAAAATTGTTATGGAGCTAGACATCAAACAAAGAAGTACAATTGCCAAGCTCAATGGGGATCATCTCTGTGAACTTGTTGTTGTATATGTGAAACATGCCAAGTTGTTGAATGATCCTTAGTGAAGAGGGTATGGAGCCGATTAGCTTATTTTACAAAAGCAAGAGAGTATGGAGCTGATTAGTTTGTTTTGCAAAAGCAAGAGGGTGGTGAAAGAGACCTAACTCTACAGGTAAAAGTTACATGTAATTGGTTATTGTCCAAACTGAGGACTGGCAAGCTGCATAGATTGCCTATAGTTTTTAGGGATTCTCCCCATCAGATTATTGTGATACGAACCGTTACACCAAAACCTCGAGGTGTTAGTGAAGGCCGCCCACCAGGATCTTAACATCCCACCACGCTCCGCAGTCCAGACTCTGGGTTGGATGTGCGCCCGTACGGTGGTGTCCCCTTTGTGCCGTACGAGCCCTGGGCGAACACTGCAATGCCAGCGTTGCCACCCGCTCTATGACTTGAACCTGGGTGGATGCTCTGATACCAAATGATACGAACCGTTACACCAAAACCTCGAGGTGTTAGTGAAGGCCGCCCACCAGGATCTTAACATATTGCCATTAAGGAACGGGTTTCCAAAATAGGTTAATGTCCCTCAGCCTGAAGGTATAGTGCCTTCCTGCTAATAGTAAAATAAATATCAGTAGGTATTGTAATCTAAGGAAGTACATATGTAATCTGGTCTATTCTTGCAGTTGTACAACAATGATCAAAGAAAAAATCATATGTAGGGCATTAGAGTATGCCCAATGAAATATGCGTTGCCAGGGGCTTACCAAACGCAGTCTACACACCGAATCGGGGCTTACCAAACGCAGTATACACACCTAATCGGATGAAGGAAAAGCATGTCAAGGGAAATGGGGCTTACCAGGGCCAGCTGCGTGTGTGGTCGCTCCTTCCCAATCGCTCAACTCTAGGTAGCTTCTGTGTTGGGAAAACAGAGCTCTCCTCTGTGGTATTTTCACTCCATGTTCCTATGATCAGAGCTATTTTCTCCTTAGGGTGGAAAAGCTCCCCTTTTTCTCCCATGCAGTAGCTATATGCCTCTATCCTTCCAGCATATAAAAAAAAAAGCACAAACATCAATAATCATAACTTAGGCAATCAATGGGATAAGACCCGCCTCAAGTGGGGGTTACCTTGGGTATGGCCCCCAAGATTCATTACCTTACTCAGGCTATTCAGGACTTGGGAGTCTTCTTAGTCCTAGAAAAGACAGGGACGAGCCATGGGAACTTTTTCATTCTGGACCTAGAGTCAGCCAGCTCAAACAACATAAAGAACAAGAGTCTCCATCGTATTAGAGAAACATGCATAGAGGAATTTTTTCAAAGACAATGGCCGTCTGCAATGGACGAGGGCTTCAGATTTACAGACATAAAGTTTCTGAAAGAAACCAATATTCAGGTATCAGAGCCTGTGAATTCCCCTTTGGACTTATAGGGTCTAGAGAATGGCAGGCCTGAAGCTTACATGATTATGTTAATTGACGGCCTTCTGTCCACTTCCCACTCTCACACGGCCGTCTTGCCGCATGGAGTCTTTGTGGGAAGCCTCTCCTCCCTACCCGCTGACTATGCGTTGCCTACACTCGACGCCGCAGATGGAGGAGGCTTGTTTTCGTCTCTCAACGGGATTGGAACCCCCAACCTGGGAGTCGTCATTGTTCCCGAGGGTTGCAAGATCGAGAGACCACAGTTGGCCATGGCAAATGAGGCCAACTGTGGTGGCTCTCCCTCCACTTACGAATATCCTAGTCATCTTTGTGTCGTGGCCTTCCAAGCGGTAGCTGTAAACCCGTAAACCCTTCCTCTATGCGAAAAAAACGCCTCTTCTATGACTTTAGAAAAAACATTTAGAACAAAATGTTTATTAAAAAAATTAAACTGTCGCTAGAGCGACGAATGTCGGGGGCAAAATCAAAATTTCCCAAATTTTTAAACTCTTTTGCGACAAAAAATTCGAACCGTCTCTATAGCGACGAACGTCGGGGGCAAAATCAAAATTTTCCAAATTTTTTAACTCTTTTGTGACAAAAATTTGATTTTAACTTATTTGTGGCGAAGTGTCGTGGAACTTTTGAGCCATATGTAGTAGTGTATAGATAGGTTCTGTTCATTTATGGGTAGAAGAATTTGGTGTTCTAGAAAACACAATATCTTAGCAATAGCTATGTGTTTACAATGTAGAGTATTTTTGAGTAATCTACAACTATTATGGCCTTTTTGCCAGGTGAATATCTGATGGATCACCATGTCACGAATTCCGGAAAATAGACTATATAGGGAAGATAGGTCTGGCCAAATTGGTATCCCAAAGGTGATGGGGATCCCAACCATCCATGTCTTGGGATCTCGCTTCTTTAAGAGTGGAAATTAGGTATGAACCCGTTATAACAGTATCATAGATGTCAGCGTGATGGTCAATGATGTGAGCATCACTAACGAATATGGGTTACTTTATAAGATTTAGGTTTTGATGGCAAATGCCGTTTTAGGTTTTATTGAAGGGTTTAGTTGTGCTAGGATGGGTTGATATTTTACTAAATTACATTGGTTTAAACAATTTTTAACAGCTAAAAACAGGGTTAAACATACATACTAGTTAATAGATTTACCTAGAAGGTTAAAAGTCATTGGAATTAAGCGACTTAGCGTGGGTATGGTTGTCTAGAACGGGTTTAGAAAGGTTGCTTGGGCACTGATAGCAAACTTATTCTCCTCATAAAATGGAAATATAGGACCAAAAAAATCATTTCCCTCTTAAACAGTCAACATCCAATCAAAACTTGACATTAGGAAAAATTGGATTTGATGTGGGACCACCAATTCCTAATGGGTAATTTGTGGCAGCCATTTTCCAAATAGCTTTGCACTTTGTTGTTCACTTTCAAGTTCATGAGCAAGGGTCAAGAGTTACTCAAGCTAAAGCTAAAGGCTCTTAAAGGGTAACCATAAAATAAGATAAAGGCTCTTAGAGTAGTATAAATAGGAGAGGAAAATTTTCATTTTCATCATCCAAAATTGAAGAGCTCAGATACAAGAGTAGAGGGTCAAATTTCAGGGAAAGATGAAGTGAAGAAGGTCAAAATTCTAGTGGAAGATGAAATCTTGTGATGATTTCTACGCGTTTTTTTTGTTTAAGGTCATCTTGGAATTCTAAGTATATCTTTGTTTCTGGGATTTTCAGACCATGAAATGTTTATGGTATGGAGACAATATTTGTGAGTGCCTATGGTAAAAATTTCAGATGTTGATTTGCTATAGTTCCGAAGATATGACCTCATAAATTTAGGGTTTTTGAATAATGTTCAAACATGTTAATTTGGAATTTTCCTTATAAGTTTTGATCTATAATATTTCAGATAGTGCCTTTTGGAGGAAATGCAATAGAGATCTTGAAGAACATATGGTTAAAATTTCAGATCTTGGTTCGCTATATTTTTTGAAGATATGAACGTGGGAAGTCAAGGCTTTTAAATGACTCAAAAATAATCTTTAAACAAGTTAGTTTGAAATTTTCACTATAACTTTTGATCCATGATGTTTCAGAGAATGATCCTTAGAGGAGATGTCATAGAGATATTGAAGAATATGTCGTAAAAGTTTCATATGTTTATTCATTACATGTTAAGAGTTATAATTGTTGAAAGTTAGGGTTTGTGACAATGCCAGAGACAATGAAAATTCAAGAGAAGAAGGTTGACAAAATATTGCATAACTTTCTCATATGGTATCATAATCACAAACTTGTTGGCACATTGGATCAGCATACTTAATGATGATCTTGGTAATTATCTTGGCACATTCTATGATGATCTTCGCATAGATATTATTGGTGATTGTATTGGAATATTCCATGGTAATGTTATTGACATGAGATCCCTCTTTTGGAATGTACTATAGGTCTATGCTGTAAGGGTATGAAGGTGTAAATAGATGAAGTCTATTGGTGATTATTTTTGGGATTTGATTACACTCTTTGGAGGAATCTTTCTAGTCTTTCTATACATCTGAAGTATATCTTGGAAGAAGTTGCAGGAATTCTTGGAGGACAAATTTGAGGCATGTACAGGTTGACATTTTGACAGAGATAGTTATTGTGGCATTGTGGCAGAGAAAATGATTGTGTCCTGTGACAAACAGGGATTGTGATAGTGACAACAATACAATGATTGTGACAACAATACAATGATTGTGACAATGATAAATATAGGTACAGGGACAATGATGCAAGTACAAGGACATAGATAAATGTATAGGTTGATGGATACAGTGATACAATGGCAGTGGGATATTGTTCTTCTTATTCATATCAGGGTGGAATAATGGGGCAAGAATAGGAGATTGAAGTCTCATTTAGTTTGGTGCTTTTGATCTTAGGGAGCTAGGGATTACTTCCAGTTGGTGCTAGTAAAACTAATGAGTTGGATTTTATTGAGAATTGGATTCCTCTCTATAGGTTGGAAAATATGAAAACCAAGGGTTTGTAGCTCCTTCTAGTTGGAGCTAGTAAATCAAGGAGTTGGAGCTTCCTTCAAGTTGGAGCCTATAAATTAGGGGGTTGGAGCCTCTTTCCAGTTGGTGCTGGTAAATCAGGGAGTTGGAGATTCCTTCAAGTTGGATATTGTAAATTAGGGGGTTGGTTCCTCCTTTCAGCTAGTGTTGGGGTGCTTCCTATGAATGTAATCTTGTTATTTTTATATAAGAAAAGCATTATGTGGTTTTATCTTATTTGGGTTTTGGATCCACGTTAAATCTCTTGTGAACTGTCTATGATGTTATGTGTTGGTTTTATGTGATCATGAATGGAATTTTTAATGGTTAATGTTACATGTTGTACTTAAGGTTAAAAGTGTTAAAAGGTGCTAAATACTGATCCACCCCCCCCTCTTAGTATTTCCAACAATTGGTATTAGATTCAATTCCTTCAAGAGATACTAATAGTTGGAACGAAGATCTCTAGAGCACATGGATGAACATGAAAGTCTCTACTCTGCAGATGGGGTTAGACTGTCTATGGATCAAATTTTGATCACTAGATTATAAGGATGAGACTTAATTTATAGGCACAAGGTTTTGGTATCTTGAAATATGTTGTGAATGGTTACATTGCTACAAAAGGACCACTAAAAATTGCACCCAAGAAGGAGCTAAGAAATAGTAATGCAATAAAAATGTATATCATCTTGCATGGACTATCTGATCATGTGAAAGATAAAGTTGGAAAGTGTTCATCAGCTAAAGAGCTCTATGACAAGGTACAAAATATCTACACAAAGGGACCCCATTGTTAGCACTATTTTTGTCCCAAGTACCTAAGAATATCGGGTAAATAGTTCATGAGGTTTGGAGTCCAAAGAAGGCTTAAAAAGTATAAGGAGAGTAAGCCTTAGGGAGCCTACAAATTTATGCCAATAGGCTCGAGCACTTAAAATATTAAGAAGAGGCATTAGAGCATCAACTACACAGGACCCTAGCCAATGACCAGGGCACTATGCGGCGGGCACTTATTTTTCGACAGTCAAGATGAACCAGGATAGGGTCAGATCAACGGTTTAGGTTGGAATGCACACTTGCAAGTCAGTGGAGGTTTAAGGAGCCATTATGCACTTTTCTGATCATCACATCAACGACTGATATGGAAAGCGCACAACATTAATTACCCTACAGTTAATCAATATTAGATGCATCTTTCACATCGTCAGATCGAGTGCGAAAAATTGAAAGCGGTCATCAAATATGGGCACAGGATAACATGAGGCATCGAACCACAATTTAAAAATCATGGAGGATACATGACAGAAAATGATAGATTGCACCTCGGGAAAAGTTGTTTCCAAAACCACTTTTCGTGACCTAATATAGTGGTTGGAAACTAGGGATGGTCCTCCCCCCACCGAGAAAGGAGGTGAGGTGGCACTCCACATTTTCCTCAAATGAAATCTCAGCATACACTTGGAAAAATCCATAGCTGACACATGGCAAGTGGCCCACCATAAAAGTTATGCATGTATTTCCATGTCAAACTAGACCCCGCCAAATCCTAAAAATATACCATGTGAACTTTAACTATGACCAAGGGAGGAGATGGAAAAGGCACTTAACAATTGCACAAATCACACAAAAATTTGCAAACGTGTAAACCTATGGCGGATCAATGATGCAGACCCACCCATAATCAAATCGAAGGTGGAAATGGGTTTCGACACTGGAAAGTGCACGGTGGTTAAACTTGGAAAGGTGGAGCAGAAAATAGATCGCTTACCACGTGGCAAGCGTTGGTGGAGTCTGCTATGAAAATCGGTCAAAGTTAAACCACTCATCGCAAGTTACAAAATGAACTAAGCATATGTTATATAAAAGTTTTGTTCAAAGTTTGAAAAAGGTAAGCCTTAGGGATCCTACAAAGTTATGCCAATAGGCTCGAGTGCTTAAAATATTAAGCAGAGGCGCTAGAGAATCAGCTACACATGACCCTAGCCGATGACCAGGGCGCTATACAGTGAGCGCTTATTTTTTGATGGTCAAGATGAGCTAGGATGGGGTCAGATCAACGGTTTAGGTTGAATGCGCACTTGCAAGTCAGCGAAGGTTTAAGGATCTGTTGTGCACTTTTATGATCATCAGATCAACGGATGATATGTAAAGCGTACAACATTAGTTACCTGACATTTAATCAAGATCAAACACATATTTCACATCGTTATATCGATGGTGGAGAGTGAAATCACTTGACAAAGATGGGCGCGGGATAATAGGAGACATTGAACCGCAATTTAAAAACCATGGAGGACGTGTGGAGGCAAATGATAAATTGTGCACCGGGAAAAGGTATTTCCAAAACCACTTTTCGTGACTCGATATAGTGGTTGGAAACCAGGTATGTTTCCTTTCCCTAGCTGTGCAAGGAGGTGAGGTGGCGCTCCAACGTTTTCCTCAAATGACATCTCAGCATACACTTGGGGAAAATCCATAGTCGACACGTGGAAATTGGGCCCACCATAAAAGGTACGCATGTCTTTCCCTGTCAAAATAGACCCCGCCAAATCCTAAAAATATACCATATGAAATTTAACTATGACCAAGGGAGGAAATGGAAAATGCGCTAAAACAATTGAACAAATCACGCTAAACATTGCAAATGTGTAAACCCATGGAAAATCAATGATGCAGAACCCACCTAGAAGCAAATTGATGGTGGAAAGCGGTTTCGGCACTAGAAAGTGCATGCTGGTTAAACTTGGAAAGGTGGAGTAGAAATTAAATCTCTTACCATGTGGCAAGTGTTGGCGGAGTCCGCTATGAAAAGTGATCAAAGTTAAAACCGCTCATCGCAAGTTCTTAAACCACCTAAGCATATGTTATATAAAAGGTTTGTTTGAAGTTTGAAAAATGCATTTGTTTATTATTGCGTGGAGGAAAAGGAGCCGCCAAAAACAAGTCACTTGTATTCGTCAACCTGCACAGAAGTCAACCCATGTGTTCTCCTATTCGTAAGCTCACTCCACAAGTAGCTCTAAACCTTGAATTTTGAGAGTTTCTTTCCCAAATGGAGAAAATTAAAGACCTTGTTCCATTCAAAGAAAGTTTAGATGAAATAAGAGGAGGCTGTAGTTGCAGGGAAAGGGATATTTTTGACCATGTTTTGTATGTGGGTAGTATTTCACAGTCTAAAGAGAAATTAATTGAGTTTAAGTCACAGGGAAAGGATGCATTTAATGTTTTTGGTTATTTTTTGTAATATTTTTGTGTCGATCATACCTTACACTTCCTCAAATTTTTTGGTTGGTGTGCGGCAAATTATTCGCAGGAAGAAAGGGTAATCATTAATGTAAATACAACCAAAATTCTATGTTTATTCAATACGCAGACTATTTGCGAGGTTCTAGGTTTACCTAAAACATTTCCCCAAAGCCCTGAGTCGTTTAATCAAGAAATTTTGGTAAAGTCTTATAGAAATTGCAGTCTGGAAGAAAAAATGAATTTTTTTATTACAAGTCTTGAAATATGGCCAGTCTCATGAAAAACCTATCATTCCCTTTGAGTATTGATGTCTTTCCAGTGAGATACCCAGTTAGTTTTGTCCTTGTTGAGTCAAATTTTAGGTCTATATAGTGATAAGTCAATCACAGAAGTTATGTTAGGTTTCTTTCCGCAAGTCAATACACCCGAGTCACAGTCGAGTCCAATATGTTGTTTTAATTTTGATGAATTCCTAGCTGAAGCAATTCATGACTACTTGGTGAATTTCCACAAGTTGAAGCATTTCAGATATCAGTCATATCTCCTGAACATGTTCTTGTGTTCAAATATTTACGAATTGAAGTTTCTTGGCACCATGTTTTCTCATGACCTTCCTAAACATATCAATATGTTTGAGTTCACCAATACAATCATGGCAAAAGTTTACATAATTATTTTTTATGTTGAATTGCCCCGAGTGTTAAAAGAAATGAAAGAAATGTTGCAGCCTACACCAGAATTCCAAACAAGTAATTGAATATTGTATAAAGAACATACTATAATTAGAGTGTATGGTTTTACTGGAGCACCATCTCTGTTTCCATCCTTTTTAACGCCAAGGGTTTTTTCCTTAGAATTTATTAGACAAAGGTTGCATTCAAAAGAACATTTTGGTGTTTTTAAAAAATCGTCAAATGTGAAATTCCCTCTTAAAGTTGGTCCATTCATCATTAAGACTAAGACAACACTATCTATAGTAGAAAATTTATTGAAGATCAAAGATATCCAAGAGGCTAAAAGGATTAATTATGATCCTCGTCAAATTATATCACAAAGGAGACAAAAAATAGAAACAAGGCTTTTGATCATCAAACTGTGGAAGGATTAAAAGAAATGACAAATTTAATCAAATTTGAACAAGATAAAAAATAAGTAAATATGGAAAAAACAAGAAATTTGGAAATGATGGTTCAGACACCAACTAAATATGATATCACCAATAAGAGAACTATTTCAGAATGTGATAGTATGGAAGTTGATGAAGAATTTTCAAGGAAGAAAGAAAAAGTGGAACAACATAAGGAAATGATTAGTATGGAGGAACGAGATTTAATTGTTTAAGAAAAAAACTACTTTGATTTCAAAACCATCTGTAAATATGCAGCAATATTCTTTTTTTTTTTTTCAGAAATAAAGGAATCTGGAAGTAACTCTCAGTATAAGTCCAGATTTGATTTCCTTTCACAGTATGAAGAAAAGAAGAAGCAGTCTTTGGAAGAAACTCATAAATTGTTCCCTCAAGTAAGAATGTTGACAGAACAAAAGGTTTACATTGTTACAATTAAGGATTCAGAAAGAAACACTCTAAGGTTTGCAGTGGTGAACTACCAAGAAAGTTTCTGAAATGGAAGTTAAGCTTTATGATATTGATATACCCGATAAGATTCAATTGCATAGACAAACATGAGATGTCTTGTATTATGATTTATTACAATCCAATTTAAAAATTTCTAAATTGTAGTCTGTGATAGCAAAGCTGGAGAGTCAATTGAGGTAAGATAAGACAGAAAACAAAGCAAATTTAGTCCAGATTAAAAGACTACAAATGGAATGTGTGACTATGGGAGTTGATCCAGGGAACACTTAGTGTACCAAAATGTTCCTTGATGAAAAATAAAATACTATTCAAGTGCTCTAGAAAAAATTGAAGGTGCCAAATAATCAACATGTGCAATCTCCAAAGTTGACAACATTACAACAAGAAAATGAAGCCATATATCAAGAAATGATGGATCATAAAGGTAAAATGTTAAAGTTACAAGATGAAAAGATTGCTTGGGCAAAAGAAAGGATTGAATTTTTGTCACAAATTTCAGTGTTAAATACCAATCAGATTGGAACTGTGCAAGTGCCAGAGAATCCAAGGGATCAATCTCTATGTACAGATAAAGGACAAATGGATAAGTCCTCCACAGAGGAACTGACAAGTGTTATGTCACAAATTAGTTTAAAATATGTAGAGATAGAAGAGTTGAAAGAGTTGAAGGGATCCCTAAATCTAGAGGGAAGATGATGATTTTGGTTTATTTTTATCGCCCCTCCAAATATAGTCATTTTTGTTCCCTCAGCCATCCCTATACCGCCTCCTCAGTAACATAGATTTTCCTAGACCAGATCTTCCATCTTCATGGAATCCCTTCTTCCATTGTCTCAGATCGCGATAAAACTTTCACTAGTCATTTTCGGACAGAACTATTTCTCCACACTGGCACCAAACTGAAGATGAGCTCAGGGTATCACCCACAAACATATGGCCAGACTGAAGTTATCAACAAATGTTTGGAAGCTTATCTTCGTTTCTTCACCTCCGAACAACAACATCAGTGGGAAAAGTGGCTCCCTCTCGTTGAATGGTGGTACAATACCTCCTACCACACTGCCTCTAAAATGACTCCATATGAAGTAGTCTATGGTCATACACCGCCATTGCTTCTTCCATATACCCCCGTAAGTTCACCAGTTCAGGCAGTTGACATGATTCTTCGAACGCGAGATCTGATTCTTCGCATTTTGCAGGACAACCTTCACATGGCAAGAAATCAAATGAAACAATAGGCCGATCAACATCCTTCTGAGTGCACTTTTCAAGTAGGCGATATGTTTTTTCTTCGTCTACAACCTTACAAGAAATCCTCCCTGAAACTCAAAGGGCGTCATAAGCTTGCTCCAAATTTCTATTGGCCATATAAGGTTCTTCAGAAGATTGGGTTCGTTGCTTATAAATTGGAACTTCCTCTTTCTTCCTACATTCATCCAGTATTTCATGTCTTTTGTCTAAAGAAAGTTCTTGGAACCAACATTAGAGCACACATTCTTTTAACATAACTAGATAATGAAGGATCCATCATTTTGAAGCCAGAGGCCATCCTCAATAGGCGCACTTGTCAGCTTCGCTCTCGATCCATCACAGAGTTATTAATTCAGTGGCATGGAATGCAACCAGAGGATGATACATGGGAATCACTCCTTTAGATTCAACAACAATTTCCACATCTACGACTTTGAGGACAAATAATTTTCTAAGGGGGAGGAGATGTTAGGAACCTGTGTCAACCCTTCTCTTTACTTTGTTAGTATATTGTTGTTGGATGCATATTCTTTGTAAGTTGTCCCGTGAGTATATTGTATTATCCCACATTCATGGGGAGTAATAATTTTTTAGCTTAGACTTAGTATATAAGTACATGTTGAGGCCAATGAAGGAATCCATGAGTTATTTGTTTTGGTCTTTCTCAAAGGAGGTTTCTCCCTCGAACTGGAATGCGATCAATAAATACCTTATTTGTTATACTATTTTTGATATATAGTGCATTTTCATCATTTAATTGTTGGAGGTTCTCCACAGATTTTTAGGCAAATCATGTAAAGGAGCGGGTAAATTTAAAGGTCCTCTAGCTCTCCAAGCCGGTGGTTGATTCACATTGTGCGCCATATGTCCAATACATGGAGGATATTGTGGAGGTGAGTTTAGAGGTGACTATGCATGTTGAGAAGAGACTTATTTAGGAGAATATGGTCTCAATTAATCGATAGGTTCTGGTATTTATTGTAAAGTTAAATCAACCAACTCTTCCACTGATTCGACAAGAACAAAATCCTAGTATTTTGTATAGCTCTTCTCTTAGGAGCATGCCTTCCAGGAAATAGTGGGACTATGGGTAATAATCCAAGCTTCCTAACATAATATTTGGTTTACCTCCTAAAACTATTTACTTCTTGATGGGAAACATCATACAAACTTTCAATGTGTTCAGTCTCAGAATTAGTATTTTCGAGATAATTAGTCTCTTGTTCAGTTTTGGGTGTTGAACCTTTGGGTTGAGATGTTTCAAGTGGAGATCCATAGAAATTTTATCAAGGGAATGGAGTTCCTCTACCAACCATACACTGGCGTCCCTCCTTCTAGCACCAAAATATATTGAATCCTAGAAAATTTGGTGTGTTGACAGTAGGGATTCTCCCCAATGAAAAGTCTCAATTAGAATATTCATTGTTTGGAATAGGGAACCTATCCATTTTACGATCCAACTATCGTATGATATGTTCTTGTGATGAGTTTATCGTTACGGCCTGATCCACCGTCTAAAGTTTTATTATTATGTATGCAATGCTTAATACTAATTCCTAATATGCATGATTCTACATACACTTGTTTAAAGGGTAGAAAGAGGCCTCACAATGGCCTAATCCCATTGGCCATATTCATGAGATTTTATCAAATTGATGCTATAGGTCAAATAATTGCCAAGGAGAAAAATTACTAGTTTCCAAGGTTTGGGGTGGAAGCTTTGGGATTTTGAATAAGGGGGATAATAAATGATGTTTGAACATTAGAATGGAATAAATATTTAATAAAGGAGCTAAATAAATATATACAAGTGAAAATCAAAGTGGCATTTGATCATGAAGACACATGGAGGAAGTGGGACCCACATATGGCTAGATTTCCCCACTACACTTGGCATCATTTTCTCACCAATTCGAATTCAAGGTGAATGGTAACATATTTGGGGGAGTTCAAAAGGTATTATTCATGGCATGACTCATCCAAGGTCGAAATATAGAGGAAGAGTAACTCCCATGGAAGAGGAAGAGGCAATTTGGAGCTAGTGGGACACTTGGGCTATATTCCCTAGCTCTATGACAACAATGATGAAGATGCTATGACACCTATGACACAAATCAGACCTGAAGGATGAAATATGACATATATGACATGTCAGGGCTGAAAATAGCCTCCAAGTGGGTTCTCAAGGGAGTTAGGGCAGCTAAGATGCTTCCACATGTGAGTTGGTGGAAGTGGGAGACTAGGAATTGTTGTACAAGTGGCATTCTTTGGAATCTCTTCCAAACTTGAGTTGGCATGAGTCTCTTGGAAGGAATTCGACCCATGGAGGACATTAGAATTTTATAAAAGTCATGAACAAATAATAATAGCAGATTTTGATCATTTGAGAAATTTGCAATTGCATTTGTGAAGAGGGAGAGCTAGTGGATGACTAGTTTCTTGCCTTAGCCAATTTCGAGGGTGAAAGATTCCCATCCAAGTTGGTAATTGGAAAGGCCATTCAGACCTTTCATTTGGATATTTAATGGAGTCTTTATTTGTGGGTGTAAGCTACAGGGAAGCTCATGGTTTCTTCTAGTGCAACTCACTCCTTCAACCATTTCCAATTTTCATGGCATATTCTTGATCCTTGAGGGAAGGCATTTTTGTTGAGCTATTGTACTCTTTGGGGGAGCTTCTAATTCCCCATTTCTTTTTTAATATGAATTAAATACTCTTTTCTTCATCTCCAAAAATTTTCAGGTCGAAATTCCAAGTAGAAATGTATAAATCTCATTTTTAATGAAAGAACGGTGCCATTTCCCCACTACCTTGTTGTGAAACAATGTAATGTTGATGGATTCGAATGGGTAGGTAAAATACTAATGGTTTATTGATGAATGGAATTTTATTGATGTATTATACAAATTTCATGTTCAGTACTTAAGCCTTTGAAGTCATTTTACTCAGTTTATTTACATTTGGAGAAGATTTGGTGCCATTTCCCCAAGGGTCGAATTAGTGATTTTTGCTGCTGTTTGGGAGAAGGTTAGAATAGACTTAATAACTGATTAATGGTGCACATGATATCTAAATAATTTCCCTTATACATACCCTAACTCTGTTCATAATTTCGAGTGGTTTTGGAGGCATTTGAAGAGCCATTTTCAGAACTTACCCTGGGGGAATTTGAACCTCAAATTGCTAGTTAAATTCCATACTTTGTCCAGAATATTAAACAAGTTTGCAGAAGTCTTTTAATGGTCATAAATCATCCATGAACATAATAATCAAGTACAAATATCAGTCATACACCTTCCTTGAATATTTGAAGGCATTTGGAGCCAATTGGAGAACTAGAGACCAATACTAGTCAAAGGGAAATTACTAGTAAAGTTCCCTACATTGGCCAGAATTGAAAGAGGACTTGCAGAAGTATTTTAAATGTCCAAAAGCATCCATGAAACACATATTTATGTTCTAACATCATCCATATACATTCTCAGAATATTTGGGATCATTTGGGGCAAATTGGAGACCTAGGCATCAAAACTAGTCAAAGGTCGAATTTGGGGAAAAAGAGAAAAAATGGTCATTTTAATAAAAATTTAAAGAAGGGTCATTACAGTGATGCATGGGTTCTTAGATCTCATATTACCACCCCTTTACTATCATTCAATCATGGGTTGTCCTAATTAAAGTGGAAAGAGTTTAATCTACATAACCTATCCTTCCAAGGAGCATAAATTAAAAGATATTAATGACTGTAAATTGCTTGATACAATTCTAGAAGTTAGCTACTGAAAGAAATGTATTTAACAGTCATGAGATAAGATCAACACAAAGATAGCTTTGATATTGGCTTGTATTTCATTCATTACTCGTAAATACATAGAGAGATGCATTTTATATTCATAAACAATGAGATAATTCACAAACCATTAGACTAATCCAACAGAAAAAAAGGAAAGATCTTACTACATATTGATGAACAAAAGGAAGAAAACAGTTATGCACATTCATTCATATCTTTCCATGCAACATTCCATGTATGCCTTCACCCAGCAAAAATTGTCTTTCTCATTAGAAGAAAATAGTTTCTTACATGATAGACTAGTACAATCTTTCACAAGCCAAAATCCCTTTTCTCTTCTAGTTTCCCCTATTTATCTTTACAAAATCAGCCATAAGGTGACTTATCACTTCATATTCCCTAAAATCTCTTGCTTTCCACAATTTTTTCCTTTTGTGGTTACAACAAAAATAATCAAAATATTAAATATAATACAATATTACATCAACTTAATGGTACATTCTCTTGACTTTGAATATTATCATTCCAAATACCACTCTCATAAGATATTACATTTAATTGTTGTGGTTCTAATAATTCTAAAGCCAACTCATGAAAAGGAAAATATTTGACCATAGCATTCAACCCCCTAGTTGTTGTATTATGACCATTTCCCAAGTAATGGGTCTTCATTGTGTCTTTTCCAATACGCTCTTGAATATATTATGCAGTGAGAGTGTCTAGACTCTTGATGGAAGTAATATCCTCATCCATGATAATCCTCAGTTCTGCTAGGCGTTGATCTTTTGGTACTAGTTCTTGAAGTGCACATGGAGGAGGTAGATGGCATTTTTTGAAATCCCTGTAAATACTCTGGAGAATATCCCTACATTTAGTAATGGAATCATTCACCTCATTCTCCAACTTTTTCTCTAGCTTCTGTAAACTATCCAAGAGTGCGAAGTCAAACTTGAGTTCAATAGTGTACCTCTTGGGGAAATGCGGAGGAATTTTCATGTTGTTTTCCTCCAAGCAGTTAACTTCTTCATTCTGTCATAAATTCCTGTGATCTTTTTCCTAGTAGTTGCAACTTCCTTAGAAATTTGCCTAAGCATGGTTACCATCCCTTACAATTCGTATGTATGCTCGGTGAACAATTCCTAGGAATGGAATAAATGTTCCTGTAATGCAGAAGCATACTCATAGAACGACGTTAAATGTTGTTTTTTTTCTTGTGCAAAATTCAGTTGCTCCACTAGGGACTCCTTTTCTCTATTTAGCTTTGCTACTTGAGCTTGTAATCTCCCTTTTATATTCTAAGAGATTCAACTTGTTGGTCTAAATAGGTTTCCTTTTCTTGTAACCTGCTTATTTGAGCTTGAAGGTCAGTCTTCTCTCCTTCTAGGATAACTACGTGTACATTTATTGAGTCCTTTTCATCCTCCAGACTCTGAACAGTCTACATGATTTTCTTTTTCTCCGAATTTAAAGCATCACGCCGTCTTCTCATTTCAATCCCTTCATTTCGGGCCTATACCAAGTTATCTTTGAGCATAATCATTTTTGCTTTGCTCTTCTCTACATCTTCCATTAATTTATGGATATTATCTTCATTGGCTTGTGTAGCAACGACATTCACTGATGCTGTGAATTTAGGATCATTGTTCGTGCATTCCAATACTGTAACTTCTTGTATGGTAACGATATTTGGCTGCGCAGCAACCTTTAATCTCTTTTCTATTCTCTTCATGATAATTTTTCTTTTGGGATCAAGGAATATCGTTTCCAGTTTGGAAACCAAATGTTGATTGGACGGTGTGAATGGCATGAGTCCTAGCTCATCCAAAGGAAGATGACCTCCGGTGAGAGGGATTTCAGTATCGATGTTTGTATGATTATCGATCTCCATGTCCCGCTGATCATTACTTTCTTGTAAGTTTTGTTCTTCCACAGCTTTCTTGATCTATTCTTCCTCCTCATTTTTCTTCCTCAATGCTTCTTCTTGTAATCTCTTTTCCTCTTGTTCTGCAGCCATCTTTTCTGCCTTTTCCCGCTCTTCCTTCTTTTGTGCTTTTTCATCCTTTTCTTCCTTTTGTATCTTTTCTTATTTCTTCTTGGTCAATTATTATTCCTGCATCCTCTTTGCATTTTCAGATGCAAGATCTTCTTCATTCGCTTTCATCCTTGCAACTTCCTCTAAATCTTCCTCTGTTGATGTATCTAGCTGGATAGAACTTGCTCCTGCTTTCTTGTCAAATATTTTGTTTAATTCTGTAATATTTTTCACTCCTTTGTACACCTCTTCATCTTGTAAAAAATGATATGTATACTCATAATTGATCCTTCATGATTGACAGTGCTAAGCAACTTTTTGAAGGAGATCATTTCTACCAAAAACCTTGTCGCTGAAATGATAAGAGTCTATTTCCTTCACAAACTCTTCTGCTTCTTTGGATTTATTGAGATTATAATCCCCAATTACAAGTGGAAGTGGTTTCCATGAGGCTTTCTTGTTTTCATGCAAAAAGTGTCATAAACCATTGATGAATACTTGTCTTATTATTTCCTTCAAAAAAATGTAATCTATAACATATTTAGGAATTAGCAATGGACTCTTTGAAACTCCATACATGTGTAAATATGTACCCTTACAACAGAAGTAATAGTCTCCAAAATTGGTGAACACTGTGAGTGCTTCATTCGACATACAATTGGGTTCCTTGTCAAAAATTAGCTTGTACAATGGCATCAAGAATTCCTCACAAATATGCTTATAAAATTTGCATGCTTATGTGCCCATAGAATTTGATAGCCCACATATACTAGAGCCTCATTAGCATTCCATTTGCATCCAAGTTTTAAAAAATGGTTCATGGCTAGAATACGATATGAAATCAGGTAAGAGGACATATAAAATTCACCTTTCTTTTGCTTAATTCACTCTTGAGAATTTGGTATAGCATGCATCAAGTTTTTTGAAATAATGTCAGCCCAGTTGAATATTGTACCGTGCATTGTAATATGGTATAATAGCGGTATCCAGTTGAGCTTATAACTACTTGAATTAGCTCTTTCATAAATTCTGCACAAGAGCATGGCAGCAACCTTGAATAAAGCCTTAAGGTTCTTAGTCTCGTATTCACCAGTAGTTCTCTATCGTAACTATTTTCCCAAGATCAACATTTTTTTCGCATATGCTGAGAGATCAATATTCAAAATTTTAACACAATCATCTATTAAAAAGATCTTAGGTGCAGGGAGATTGTAGGATTTTCCTATATGAGCAGGCTAGAAAGAAGCAAATCCATTCCCCTTAGCACTCGCAATGATTTTGGATTTCACATCCACATAGGGAAAAATCCACTATATTACCTCGGCATATGGAAATAGCTCTAGGAGCACAACAACTTTATGAATAGTGAATCTCTGGATAATTTGATCTCTAATGAGGTGGTAGAGCTCACCCCACATGAATTCAGGGTCTATTCCAGTGGTGGATTTGGTATCCCCAAACTAGACTTACATGGATACTTCTGAAGTAGTTTCTTCATCTGAATCTGATATGAGCTTGATATTATGCTTAGAAATCCTTCTAGACATTTTCAAATTCTGCGAAACAAAGGAAGTATCATTGGGTTGCATGGACTCCATTGAAAATATAAAATGGCAGATTTATTCATAAAAGAATGATTGTAATAAGAACTCCATGAGTAAAATTAAAGACATGAGTATGTCATCTCTTATCAATAGAAGGCTATCAATCCATCCTCAAGCTGATCATAATTTGTAACTCAACAGATTAAACAAAACCCGTGCTTCCAAACCAGGCCTTAAGGTTATTTTCAACCAGATAGCGTTTGAGAAAGATATGTCAACTAGGGTTTGATGCCCGTTGAATAGGCATGAACTTGAGAAAAAACCACAAACTAGGTTTAAATTTTTTTTAAGCAAACAAACTGCGTTCGAGAGCAAGTAAAAGAGTTACGGTTGGGCAACGACTCCTTCAATCGAGAAAAGAACTAGGACCGGTTGTAAACGGAGGGCTAATAGTCTAGATTCAACAGGTTTTGCTAGAAAAAAAATGTAAACCTTATGGCCTCAACCAAACACTAAGTATTCAACCACAAAGTCTAGGGTTTAAGGTTTCTCTCTCCAGTCAGACATGCATTTGGTTTCACGCGTAAATAATGGGTCGACAATCTCCAGTGAAATTGTGTTTATGAGGAAACTACATTTTAGGGTTCATGTCGCTTCTCTCAGTATGATGCAACTCACATATTAGGGCTCCTACAGCATGAATGAAGACTAAGAGATGACCCTAACTGCTTGAAGGAAACAAATAAATGATGGGTCAAACATAACGTTCTAACCAACCATGTATTGACTTTCTCTGGCACCAATCCCTTATATCCAAGTGTAAAATGTACCGGAGTGAAGACAAAAATACCTACCTAGACCTTTGACGAGAGCTCCGTTGATTTGGAAGGGTTCCTTGTCCAGGTGGCGTGAGGAGCATAACGACGTTGAGGAAACAGATGATGAGCTTGCAATAAGATTTCCCTTTCAATATAAAAGTTCCCAAACCCTAAAATTCTTAATTTTTTATCAACAGACTTCTGTGGCTAGGAGAGCTCAATACAATCATATGTTTCTAATGACTTTTCACGTGTTTTAAAGGTCAAAATCATACCAATTGGTGATAAAAAAAATGTTCGTACCAATGCTTTTCGGAGTTTAAACAACACTTAGAGCGATGTGTTTCAGATATAAAATGGTATGGTCACTGATACATATTGGCGTAAATATCTATCTGTCTCCGATAGGTTTCGGTTGCATAATAAGTCAACCCCGAGAATCCACTATCCCACGGAAATTTGGTGAAGCATTGATATATGGTGAGACATAGTCGAAGGAGAAAACACTTATTAAGACGACAGTTTCGGAGTACAAATTCATAGGGCATGTGATCAAGATTTGATTCATCTCCAAAATATTCCAAGTTCAATGAAAACCAAAGAAAATCCGGGTTTTCGATACGTTTCGAGGTAAAATTTGGAACTTCCTCGACGGTTTCGAGAGGCTGGCCAAAATCACTGGCATTTCGCTGTAAAAAATACTGCGATATTAGCGAGGAACTTGGAATTGGCTCGACGTTTCACCGTAAAATGGGAAACTTCCCCGACTGTTTCGCAACTTTAAACATTAACTGCCTGACGTTTCGGTGTAAAACCAAGAATTGCTCCGATGTTTTGCTAAAGTTCTAGTAAGTCACCGAAATGGTCAAAACTCTAAAATTTTCTAAGTGTTAGCATTTCCCACAAACAACCAAGCTCCAAAAAGTCCTACTTTCATTCCTAGCAGAACTTAAAGGGTGAATTAAGCTATCAATTGAATCCAAAAAACTAAAAGGATGGGCCTCAGTTTTAAATAAAATTATGGAGGGTTATTTCATCTACAACAACTGCCTATGGCACTAAACCCATGTAGGAGGAGGGGGAATATTAGCTACTACTAGCATCCCAACAGTTTTTAGGGGTCTGACATCTTTGTCACAAACACATAACAAGAATCAATACCGAAAATACATATATACATGTGCATAGATTGTCAAATGTACAAAATATGTATCAAACAAAAAGTACACATACCTCAAGCATCCCAACCATGAATTGGTAATGGTAACTCTGGGTTTCCATGGAAATCCATCCCGATCCAGGGATATCACTACATAGGGTCAGTCCACTATATCCATATCTTCAAATAGCGTGTATTAAATATGGACCCGACCTCTTTTCCTCTATCCCTGGGCATCAATTGCCCCCAATAGGACATATGAGGCTCCCTAGCTCCCCTCGGGGGCATGACCACCAGTGACCACACTGATGAAAATTTATTGAAGAAATAGGAGGATATCACGCTCATAGAGGTAAACATCCTAACACCACTCCAGGCTCTATAATACAACCTCCACATCAGTTGATGTCGCATCATCGATCTACATACCACCCTATGTCTGACCATCACCTACTTCACTAGCAGGAGCTGGTCGGGAGTGATCCAGTTGTGGCTCGTCACGCCAAGAACCCGCACCACAATGATGGCCACTACTCAAATGAATAAATACATAATATAGGAGATCCCAGTATTCCTAGAAACTTAATATAGAGGATGCCCACCATAGTATTGAGCAATGAGATGCTCAATAGTGTGATGACCCCCCATCACTGGGATAATCTCCTCCCTCGCCCAATGGATGGGAAGGCCTATCAATAAATATATATCATGATGCATGATACTTAGGTCATCATAACCCATTTGGAAGCATCCTTGATTAAGATCCTGCATCTGTATGATCGCCTATAGAAGCATGCCACTAGATCGCATGAAGGGACACCAAAAGAAATTTAGTAGCCACACATCTCGTAGGGCTTGCACTGCTTCTGTTACCCACTCCAAAATATCTACTAGATCATAATAGTGACTCTCTTGCCACTCTACACAAGTCATCATTGCGACCAAGAGTCACCTGCAGCAACAAAAACCCAAGCCAAGAGTCAATTACAGTATATCATAAGCAAAAAATTGACTCAAACTTACGTGATTTGTCTTGTACAAATTCGCGCTATCTGCATGGACACACAACCATCTAGTCATGATACACATCTTTGCGGGTTAAGAAAATAATTAGCGACGCTTCGCGAGATTGTCATAGCTCTAACTATGCAACAATACCGTGAGGGACGTGCACGATTCAGCTACGCAACCAGCGTGATTTCTCTTTGAACAGACATGAAAAACTAGCACGTGGCTGAAGCATGCATCTCCCATGCAACGTGTGACTGTATATTACATACCCATGTAGGGTAGTGTAGGAAACCCCTTAAAACCCATGCGATCGGATGAAAATTGAGATGCTGGGTCGTACAACGAAACAGACCCCTCGGCTAAAAATTGGCCAGACAAAAATGGCGAGGATGAGTTTTAGGATTACCTGGAACTTGGGGAATGAAAAACTATTGGTCAAATATCTTAGAATTAGAAAACATTCTCTAGGAAACTTGCATAGAAAATGGTACAAATGATTTCAAAAAGTGGGGCCCACCCCTATTTATAAGAGGTTAGCCCGATTTTCAAATGGGTTATATAGAAAAATCGTATCTCTGTTTGATGAACCGTTCACACCATCACAATCATCTTCTCTAGTTCTTTAATATGGTACCATCCATTCCATCATCTAAGAAACTTCATTTGGAAACCATTTTGACGGTCATCTCATAGGTGCACTATGCCTCTTATCAAATTTTGCATTATCAATACTCTTTTAATAATCTATATTACACTTGGGTATTTTTTATAAGAAACATTCTCCCTCTTTTTACATTGCATTTACCTAGTACTCCTAGTAATAACCATAGGTTCCTTCTCAATCATGACATGCCATCAATGTTTTCATTGAGAATAGCATGTCCCCCCATGGTTGTGTGCACAATTACAACCCCTTTCATATTTTGGTATCCATGATGTCGAATCCCCACAAGTCTAAAGAATTTGATCACTCACCCAATTTGTCAAACTGAAACCACATAACATCACCTTGCATTCTACTCTCAATGGCCCTTCATATTCCTCGACACATGTTACGATCATGACTCACAAAAAACCTCTCATCCCCATCATGAGAAATATACCATCTATGTTTCCCTTTGTATCATCAACCCCCAATAAGATAAGGATGGGGCCCCCAACCTCTAAGACACCAATCCCACTTAGGTATCCCCACAAGAGCACTCTATGGAATTAATTTGAGGGGCACTTGTCTTCTCGTCTACACAAAGGAATTACATCATCATTAAAATGATTCCCCAACTCACTAAAAATTGTGGGAATCTTTCCCATATAAATTGGTCACCCACCCACCAAAAACCGTAGGAACCACATGAATCATTCTTTATGTACAAAGAGTCCCCCAATCCACACAAAACCATTGGGACCCAATCACATTATTCTTTTGGAAGTATCCCTTGGGTTCCCTTGATCAATGTATTTGAGTCCACCTAACCCCAACACTATCAATCTTGTCATCCACCTTACCTCGTCAATATTGTGCCTTGGATAAAGCCCTTTATCTGTAGTTTGTTTCCCTCCATTACACCTTGCATCAGAATTTGAAGAATGTTGCCATCAGTTACTCAACCTTATTTACATTGATCAAGGGAATTCAGGAGTGCCACACTTATCAACCAATCTTTTGTCAGGTTTATTAGTCTCCTAGTTGCTAATTGGTTACAAAATGATCTTAGTTCTTGAGATAAGACTCTCATCTTATCATATGCTTCAGCACTCATCGACATCAACACATCATATTCTGAGAGCTGCAGTAGTTGTAGTTGTACCTTGGGGACCCTTCTTATCAATATAAGGGATCACCTAGAACTAAGTAGGGAGAGCCATTATTTCTCCCTAACTTAGTGGTCTCCCTTATGCTTGATGTTAACAAGTCCATCACATTAGGGGGATTTGTACATTACAGTGGTAGCAGTGTTCACATTTATGATTCATGGTAGCAGCACAACTAGTATAGTGAAGTTCTCACAACAAATTTACCATTACTCAGGTCTTCCACCCCAGTGGGATGTTAATGATCATCATCAATTCCACTTCTTCGAAACCAGTAACATTATTGATAGGATTCACGTACTCATACAAGGATCGAAGCTAGCTTCATGCTTGCAGCAATAGTATCAAGAGTTGACTCTTCGGTCCCCTCTTATTCGTAGTATATTTTGATAGATTTTCACGAGCATGGGTATTCTTGTTGTGTTTGTATAAAACACCACTATGCTTTACAACTTCAACTGTCATCACCAACAACGTTCCCCGATGGGAAGGTGTTTTTCACTCACAAATGCTTGATAACTTATTAGAACATGGAGATAAAAGAAACGATGATGCATTATTGGCCCTTAAGTACCCTTTGAACCTCATACATCAGGGGGCATATGTTAACACTTAAATATCGCATACATGCAACATTTAGGATAATCTTGTAAAAAGAATGTCATCAACATACAAAATGCATCTCATCGAATACATCCTCATCAGATCCAGAAGACAAACTGAATCCCAAACTTGTAAAAATCAGTCAAATTAGAAAATCACACGACTAAAAGCACTGGAAACTCGTGCTACTAGCATGTTTAATTTGTACAGTCACCCAAACGTACTCACGCGAGATTTGTCTCGAAACCAAGCCGAGTGTTAATACGACAATACCACATATTTCCATAGTGCATTGGAGGCTCATAACATCTCTCTTGGCTCCAAAATTCAAACAGGGACTCCTGACATGCTTGGGAGCATTGAATAACCCCTCTCATGTAGTTGGGAAACCAACTCAAAGGGTGGAGTGTTCACATATGGATCTAGATGTTCCTTGGTTTCCATCTGGCCTATAAAAGGAATCCGTGGGCATGCATTCCATAGGAGAAAATCATAGCAAATTTATGTTGTTGGGATTACATTGAGCACTCCTATTTCAATCTACTTTCTCCCTCATATTGGCATACACAAACCTCCCTTGCTCTCTTCCCTTAAGAGGCAAGCGTTTCTCCATTGTTTTATCCAATTTATCTTGCAATTGTCTCGACAAAAAGGACCTCCCTAAGGGAGGTTGTTGGATTCCCTTGAAGCTTGAACCTCCTAGGTGTCACTATTGTATTTTGCAAGACCATTGGGAAATAAAAAATTTATTTGGCATACTCTTGTTCCATCTTCTTTGGTTTATCTCTTACCCCCCTTTTTATTTCACTTTATTTCTTGTTATTTTTTTTTGTTTCTAATCAAGAGTTTTCTTGGCCATTTGGGGTTTTTAGTTACTAAATTCTCAAACAAAAATATTGGGTCCTTCCTACAACCTCAAGGATACTCTTACTTTGGGAAGGATGTCCGCCCTTGCTTCTATTTTTCGCACACCAAGTAGATTGCAGATAGGCTTGATGGCACATGAAATAAGTAATTACATTTCATATATAATTTACATGCTCAATTATGATAATTTTCCAACTCACTATGAACATTCTTTTGAATTATGTTTTTTTTCTTAATTATGAAATGATTCCTATTTCATAATTATGAAATTGTAATAAAAAATATATTTCCTTATGGAATAATTATGATCGTTTTACCCAATTATGTAATTTGAAGTTCATAAAATTTAATAACATGCTTGCAAAGCCTATGGTGGGAAATATATGTATAGTTCTTACCTAGATTCTTCTTATTTCAAATATTTTGATGAAGTTTCCAAGTGTATTTCATATTCCTTCTAGGGTTATTCATCCCAAAACACATAGAGAAGAGAATGCATTCAACTACAAAGTGGTGAAGTAGTGAAGTCATCATTCTTCATGTTGAATTTTTTTTGTTTGAAAGCATAGATGTAGACTAGTTGAGTAAATAAAGTATGGTATGTGTTTGAAAAACTCGACCTTTATCCTTAATACGTGCAAATATTTCCATGAATGGGCCCTTCAATCCTAGTTTTAGGTCAACCTGGTCATTTGACTTCCAATGTGATTTAATACACCAAGTTAAGGCCTTCTTCGATGGCTAGATCCCCATAAAATTTTCAATTACAATGTGCTACTTCATGCATTCAATGTAACCCTTGATCCTTGTAGATGTGACCTCATATTTTTTGTTAATTAATTATTTTTCTAGGTATCCCCCTACTTTGTTCTTAGACTACAGCTCACCTCTATGATTATTGTTATTGATTATACCTCCTCTATTGTAGATTTCCTCTATTTTTCCTAGGACACTACCTCAACTATGTTTGTCAGTTTCCTTTGATTTTCTAAGGATACCTCCATTATTTTCATCTCCCATGTTTCCTACACCCTCCATCTCCATTGGTATATTGACTTCCCATGATAAGACGTTGTTAAACAAGGGCCTTTTCTTCCTACCCTCTTTCTTTAGAGCATCTATTGTTTCCACCATTCTACACTCTTTATTAATTTTTATAATTCCATCACCCTCCTCCTTGTAAATCCTAACCACATTTCTCATCCTGTGTGTCTTTCCAAAAAATATAAATATATTATGTAGCTAAAATATCACTTTGAATTAAACTAACATTGTTATTATTATGACTAGTAATTATAAACCAACTTCATAATCATATTGTATCACATATAAATAATAACACTTCCTAATACTATATTATATATATCCATAACTTAATCTCATATCAAAATATTAAACAATACCATACACAAGTACCAAACCATAACATATTCCAATTATACCATGCTTCAGCCATATATCACATAAAACACACTAAATCATAAAAAAAATACTTACCATATTATCAAATAGTACTCTAAACCATAAGAGCAATATCTAAGTAAAAATGAATACAAATATCTAAGTAAAAATGAATACAAATATAGTTAAGTATGATAGTACTTTGAACCATAAAAGCAATATCTAAATAAAAATGAATACAAATATCTAAGTAAAAATGAATACAAATATGGTTAAATATGAGTATTCTTTAAATTATTTCAAATTCTATGGGAATTTCCATACACAAGTGCCAATACATTATGTAACATGTCACAACAAAAATTACAAACATGTTAATTTATAATATACACAAGTGCCAATACATCATGTAACAAGGCACAACAAAAATTACAATCATGTTAATATAATTTGTTTTTAACACTCAAGTGCACACTCATAATAAATCTATCTCATCTCTATAATACATTAAATGTTTATATAATAATTTATTATTTTTTTTAAAGGTTAAAAACACTTTCTTTTACATACATATTAGAAGAAAAGGGCACTACACTACAATTTTCTCGAATAGCACTATGACTTTGAATTTACACAATTACATAGTTTTTATGTTTAGGGGATGTGTCAATCTTTCCCATTCAATAAACGCGGTTTTTATTTAATCTGAATTAATTGTTTATAAAAAAACCATTTTGATTTGAAGTTATTACATGTACTCTAGTAAGGATGAAGGTATGGTATCTTAAATTAGTTTTATTATTAATTAATAATAATTAATGATTAATATGAAATTGATATTTAAGAATTAAAAATTATTAATAAAAATTAATATTATAATATTTATTATAAATAAAATATTTCAGTCTATATTAATATTTTAATATTAAATATACATAAAATATTATTAAAAAAATATTTTAATATCTATCATAAATAAAATATTTCACTATACATTTTAATTAAATATTTCAACATCAACTTTATTATTATTATTATATATATATATATATATATATATATATATATATAACAAATAAATATTTCAATACCAATCATAAATAAAATATTATATTAACTTTCACTAAATATCTAAACATGAAATTTAAATAAATTATATACATGTATAATGATATGATAATGATGGTTATTAATGTCAATCAGTTTATAAAGAAGACTTTTACCTCCATGTTGTTTATCGTATTCTTCTACACTAAGTAATTAGTCATAACCATGCCTTCAATGAAGAAGATTTTACTTCCTTGTTGTTTATTGTATTCTTCTACACTAAGTAATTAGTGAGAACCATGTCTTCAATGAAGAAGAGACTAACTCCTATGAGGAGGATATGATACCGTGTACATTTCCTATAATTTTGAGATTATATGTTATTAGGAGTTAATATGGCAATAAATAAATTATCATAAACTCTTATTAACCATGAATTAAAAAAACCTAGCCTCATAAACCCTTTTTGATATTTTAATGTCCAACTTAATCCCAATCAAAAGTATCTTAAATCATGAATGGTTGGTGTGTACTTACAATTAGATTTTTTTATTAATCATTTTACATAGAAATAGGAGTGCCTAAATTACATACCATGTATTTTATTTGGATGGTATGAATGTCTTTATGTTTTTTGAAAACATTAAAATTCAAAATTCAAAAAATAAAATTAATTGAAAAAACTAACCAAATCACTTATAAAAGAAAAATGCATGTAAAATTACCTGGAAATCATTTTTCTTAATTAAATTAAATTGCATTGTAAAATATATTTGGTCTATACACACTTTTCTCCCTTATACATCTAATACTCTATTATTAGATTCTCAATAATTTTTTCTCTCACTTTTTAATTTTTCACTAATTTACTTATTCCATATTTAACCCAAAATTGGAGTATCTATATTACTTACAATTTTTTTTATATTAAGTCATATTAATTTCTTTTATGTTTTTACAAAACATTAAAATCGAATATAGAAAATTTATCATCCAAGTGAGTAATTTAACTGGTCATGAGGCACACATGAAATTTTTGTTTATTTTAGCACACTCTTATAAGCTGACTTTAAATACAAGTATACCTTATAAAAAATGAATGAGCATTAAAAACACTTATATCTATCTATATATATATGAGAGTTCTTCATAAAGTATATCTATAAGGAGAAGATAATGAATATATAATTTTTTAAATCATAAAATTTAAGAGTTGTAATTTTACTTAACAACAACATTTAAAATTTCAATATTGTTTAAAATTTCTATATTTGTTATGATTTTTTTGTTTGTTTGTTAAATATAGATAGAATTGCTAACAAAGACCCATACTTTAACCCAATAAACTAATTAAAATTGACTTATGATCTCTTACTTTTAAGTTTTACACAAATAAATAATTTTCAATGCTATAAACTTTAGATGTGCCACATCTACCTAGACTTTATGAACACTTTCTGCAACTATTAAGATTTCCACTTTCCAAGATTTGATTAACATACTAATTAGTAACATTTAATTGAAGCTTTCTGATTTCGTAAATGTTCAACTTTAACATGGATTATAAAGTCTTATTTAGGGTTTTTCGTTATTTCTAAGTTTACATGGCACTGGGCGGATATAAGAATCATTGCATGAAACGAAATAAAAACCCTAATGTGATTTGAAACATGGCGAAAGGAAGCTGTACGAGTCGTAATTTAATGGCAGGACTTTTATGCACAGATGCTTGATTGGTAAGGAAAGAGACATGATAATTGTATAGAAGGCGTAGCTACAGTTGTGTTGGTGTTACGTCCTTCTCCTCGAGATTCCTTTCATTTTAATTGTAAATAAATTGTTTGTGGCCCCGTTTTGTGTAGATATATTCCATTGCTCGTCAAAACATATAAATGGTCGTCATACGATGTAAAAGCCCACCCTAATTGATATAGAAAGCACAACTACAGCTGACTGCATTCACACACGCTATCAAGAAGAGTAAATTGATATAACGACTCCTGCGTGATAGGAAGGAGCAAATTGACCTTAGAAAACGAAATTCAGAGTATATTGCCCTTAAAAAAGGGAATTCAGAATTATTGGAACGTTACTTAAAAAAGGGACAACAAGCATACGTGATCAAATCAATGGTTGGTAACAAGAATCGGACATATCAAACTTCCACAAGAGGCAATCATATACGTACTAAAACCAAATGTTTGGTGAGAATCTTAGGTTCAATCCTTCCCTAAAAGATGCGATTTTTTCTGCCGCCAAGTACGCAGCCTTTTGATTTAGAAGTGGCATTAAAAAGCCGCTTCCTCTGTTTTATAGCACACATGATGAAGAACTTAGTGATAGTACTGCAAATATGTTTCCATTTTGCATGATATAGTTGATAAGTTTCTCATCTTCCTCATGTGATCCAAAGCAAAGGAACTCCTTCGCTCGCTCAAGGAAGATGAGAAACTCATCCACTATATCATGAAAAACTGCGCTGTGCTGGGCTGCTTATCTATGTCACCGAGCTAGCTAGTAATTTATCAAACACCCACAGCTTCCAGTGTGTTTCCAACCTTCTGCGTCTGGTCTATTCAATTCAATGCATTATTATTTCAATGGGGTAAGCTAGGTATATTTGAATATCTGTGTCCTGGATGATATATGGCTATGAATGCAGTGCAATGTAGATACAGGTATGCAGACACGTCCTTCAAAGAGCTGAAGGCTGAAAACGGTTAAACTACTTGCACACTCACCTTGAGTTGAATTGAAAACGAGGGTAATTTCGGATTGTTGCCCTCCTGAATAGTAAAGCGCTGACTCCCATTTCAATACAGTTCATTGTACCCATGTCGATTCAGGCCAAGCTACTACTCATAATTCTAACCATTGGGCTGAGGATTCTTGCAACGATAACCTAAATTTGACATCTCAACGGTATCATAAATAGCCTAAATTTCACATCTCAACGGTATCATAAATAGCATAGATGTTTAATATCATAAATAGCATAGATGTTTAATATCATAAATAGCATAGATGTTTAATTTGTGGTTGTTGAATCAGGATAGTTCACAAGTTAAGTGTTATAAATAAGTTACTGGTTTTCTAAGTAGTTGCACTTATCTATGCATGAATTAGTTATGCATAAGCTACCAGTTAATTGTTTATTTCGAGTTTGAAACAACTACTATAAAATCATTCAATTTTGACAGTAAATTTGTTTCATCCTAGTACAATATATGAAAAGCATAAGAACTAATCCACCCCAAATTTTAAGATATAAATATCTAACCATAAAAAAAACTAAGTTTCTCCAATTGATTATCTATGTCTATAATCTTTGCTTTTCACCAAAAAAAAGAAGTTGAAGAGGTTGACTTTAGCTTACTCTGCTTCGAACCCTCATGAAAAAATCTATGTATTGTCTTATGAGGAGCAAACACCGTGTCCATGTCCAGTGAAGTTACTGACTGGAAATAACATCCAGTATTTACCTTTCTTATCAGTCAAGACGTGTTTCTGTATCCACTTAATAATGTATTTTTGCGTATAGTGTATCTTGTTTTCATAACCTTTTAATATTTAAGTCGGTTTCGATCTCAAGGAGAGGAGCCAAATTCTCTAGGGTCCACAAAATTAACAATAGTTATGGACATTTTTAGTTGCAGTTGAATTCATAGCTGGTTGTTGTTTATTGGGACATAATAGCTGCTGCCGAATATTTAAGAATTGTAAAATGTGATGGATACTTATAATTGAAATGATGCAATTTGTTTTCACCTTACAGGTTATTGACGAGTGTTTGTTGAGGGAAATAGGCTTTGTGAGATGTCCTTATAACAGCAGAGATGTTAAGATTTTCCAAGGCTGAAAGTGTACCCTTTGTCAGACTAACGGATCCTTGGTAGTCAGGTGGCGGAACAACAAAGATGTTAAGATCTCCCAAGACCGAAGGTGTATCCGTTTTTCAAATTAGTGATGGATACTTGGTTGCAGAGATGCTGTTGAAAATAAGCATCCATATGTATGTTAAGATCCTCCCAAGGCCAAAGGTATATCTATACATGGCTGTAGAGAGGGCATATTGTGAATAGATTTGTATAAGTTACTCCTTGATTCAATGTATTTCCGGTTATGTATTTTCCTTTATCAAAGCATTCTTTAATGCCATTCCTAAATATCTCAATGTCTCCTTCGCTTTAAGGAATATGTCTGGTTTGAATGGTACCCTTAGAACACATTAGGGTCACATATAGAAGATGAATCCAATACAGGGGTATAATTTGAATGGTCACATATAGAAGATGAATCACATATAGGGGTATAATTTGGATGGTTACATATAATTTGGAAATTTGAAAAATATTTTAGAATTATTTATGAAAATTGTATAATTTGGATGGTCATATATAGAAGATGAATCACATACAGGGGTATTTTTAAGTGTGTAGTTTAAATATTTTATGTCTTTAAATTTTTGTATTGTTTGGAGTTTTATTGGAAATTTGTAAGAGATTTTAGAATTATTTATGAAAATTGTATAATTTGAATGTAGTGGATGTATTTGAGGATGTTGAATTTATTTATGAATTCAAAAACACAATTTAAACACTTCCAAATTTAAATTTTACCAAATTTTTTTACGAGATTCCCACCAAAACTCATTAAAAAATCCAAAAATTAAAATCAATAAACTACTCCATTTTTTAATGTTAATCTAATTTGCATGTAATCAGATGTTTCTATTCAACTCGGTCATTAAAAAAATGTACTCCTGAAAGATGCAACTCCTACACGAGGGGAATATGTTTGTTGGAAACCAACACAAGGAAGAAATGAGTTCAAAATGGTGTTATACGAGTTGCGATTTGTATTTTTTCAATGATATACATGTTTCGTTTGCAAACATAGGAACGGAAATATAAAAACCAGAAGCGAGCCAAGTGAGTGTTCTCAATAGGAAACAAATGAAAGTGTCTAAACACAAATTACACAATACTAACGCTAACGCAAGAGGAGGATTGATACAACAAAAAACCAAACCAAATTAAAGGATAGATACAAGATAAGAACCAAACCAAATTAGAGGACATCAAAACAATATCTACAATATAAATTATTAAGCCTTTATGTATACATAAATATAAATTATTAAGCCTTTATGTATACATAAATATAAATTATTACTTTATGTGTTTGTGTATAAAATTATTATACACAATATTATTTATGTGGTTGTATACAAGTACATTGAGAAATTGTTGATATCATATTATAAAAAAAAAGTTAATAGAGGTTGGAAAGTTTATTGTGGATTTTAAAATATTTGTAGATTATCAAATTTTTGGTTTTAGGATAAGAAGAATTCATCTTTGAGACTCTTGTCACTCTATGGATATGAAGTTTGGGGTTGCATCATCATTAGAAAATGGTGGAGAAGAATAGAGAAAATCTAAAAATTCTTTATAACATATAATCTCAAAATTATTGGCAATACATCCTATCCAATCATCCTCATAGAAGTGAATCTCTTCCCCATTGAGAGTATGGCTATAACTAGGTACCTACTCTACAAGAACACAATAAAATTCATGGGAGATAAGAGGCTTCCTAAAATTGCTTCATGATCTAGTCAAAACCACCTATGACTTAAGCTAGGTTGGCATAAAGACATGTAGTGGATAAATCAAGGAGAGGTTATGGTGCCATAAAGAATCGGAGCATAAGATAAAATTAAATTATTATAAGGAAATTATCAACCTTGATCTAGAAGATATCTCTAGTGTAAAGAAGAAAATAAACATTGCTAAAATAAGAACAAACTCTCACAAACTCAATAGTGAAATATGGTGTTGGACTATTCCTAGAATGCCATGGGATTCATTAGAATCAATTTAAGATCTAAAATAGGCCTCCTAACAAAAATATTAAAAAAAACCATGTCACATTAAGAAAATATTAAGATATGTCATGTCACATTAAGAAAATATTAAGATATGTCATGTCACACTAAGTTAAATGTGTATTGTCTCATTAACAATAGTTAAAACAAAATATATTGAATTAGTGTATAGTTAAAAGATGCGTTGAAAATAATAATAAAATTTTTAAATTACTATTCACACACAATAAACGATATATGATGTAGTAATAAAGATTTTAAATTTGTACAATAATTTATATAAAATAATTTATAATTAAATATTTATATATTTAATAATAAATTTAAAGTTTACAAAGTAACTAAAATTATAATTAAATAATAAATTGTAATAATATTAAAAAGTATTGTTATAATATAAAATGTAATATAAAACTATTGTAATATTATAAAAATATAATATAATATCTAACCATATAATAATAGAATATAAAACTATATTATGAGTTTGTGCATTTTAATGTCGATTCTTATGAGTTTTCTCAGCTCTTCCAAATTGGCCACTTATTCTTGGGAGCCGCACCTATGTAATATCCTTTGTCACGACCTCAACCTGAATTGCAATCTCACCTAAGCATAATAGAAATTTCTCAAGACTTACATGTTCATAATGATGGTTGGGATTATAAGCCTCCTTCTCTTCATGGAAAGGGAACCTGTTGGGAACCTCACATTCCTCAAACCTCTTTTCACCAATCTATCAGCTCTGCATCATCTAGGAAAAAACTCCAAAATCCTAAAACCAAAGAATCAGTGTGAAAATTCCTGAGAACCTTTAGCATCCAATCAATGAACCACCTTCTCCTGTGAGGGGAAAGGGGAAAGAAGCTATGAGCACATTCAAAGTTGCAGCTATTGAGGTAGTAGAAATGGCCATGGAAATACACAATGGGCTTCGACAAGTACATAACTTTCTTTTGAGGATCTTCGCTTAAAATTTTTATTACCAGCGTAGATCCATCTCAAACCCGGATCTATCAAGCACTGAGAGGGATCCAATTTCTTGAGGTGTAATTTTTTTTGTTTTATTTTAGATTTTTTACACATTAAGAAAAAAATTACCCCCCAAGAAATTGGATCCCTCTCTTTTAATTTTTTAATTTTAAATTTTTTGATAAGTTATGAGCGAACATGAAATTTTTAAATACTTTTGATTTTTTATAAGTTATGAGTCGACATGGAAATGTAATGTGACAAATGTGACAACATCTCCCTCATACTGGGTTGTAACGTAACGTGACAAACGTGACAAATGTGACAAACATTACAACATCTCCCCCATACTGGGTTGTAACGTAACGTGACAAATGTTACATGTGACATCCATTACATGATCTCCCCCATACTGGGTTATAACGTAACGTGACAAACGTTACATGTGACATCCGTTACAAGATCTCCCCCATACTGGGTTGTAAGGACCTTGTTTACACTCGGTGCAATAATTATGTGTTTAGAGTCAATGTTTTTTATGGTTTTGATAAACATAGAGGCACATGTTTTGAACTGAAGGAACATTTTAAAATTTTAATATTTTGATGGAAAATAAGAAAGACAATTCTAAAATATTTATCTTTGTATATGTGCATGTTCTCATATTTATGTATGATGATATAGTCTCATATATTAGACATTGTCATGCTTTTACTGCTTGTTATGCTGAATTAATGACGAATGGTTAAAAGCCTGTTTTGTGGCAAATGACACATAAATGGAGTTACAAGGTGTTTAAGCAAGATTTTTGGAATTCATCCCATGTGATTGATCAAAATGGAAAGGGAAGAACACCTTATTGAATTTGTTTGGCCATCCTGTTTAAAGTCAGTTCTATTCATATTATTCAGTGTATCTTCCCATGTTTACTTGAAGTCAGTTATTGAAGTGGTCTAGATCTGGTAACGATTTATAGCCAGTCATCTGCCATCTAATTTTGCTACAAATTTGGGCAGTTACTAACCGTCTAGTGACCAATTACAAAAATACATCAAGCCACGGGAAAAAAGGGTTCAAATAGTACACTCGTTATGGTATGATTTAAGCAAGTTTCTTAGATTTAAAGTCGTTTTCGTTAGTTGCACTAGAATTTTAGACTCTAATAGTTATATTAACAACATGAGTTCTGATTAAATGGTATTAACAACATGAGTTCTGATTAAATGGCAAGACAATAGGTTAAGTTATGATTCTATTTGCATGAGGTATATCTTAGTATTTGTTTGTTGAAGTAAGAAGTTGTATTTATTTTTCATTGTCTTGTCTAATTGGTTTCTTAGTTGCAGAGAATAATACTAGATCTTGAGCACTGAGTATTCATTGGTTTCTTAGTTGCAGAGAATAATACTAGATCTTGAGCACTGAGTATTCACTAAAGCTTATTGCAGCTCTGCCAGTCTTAAATCTTTGTTTGTTGTTTACATGATGACCAAGCAGTCTCATAAATGCTAATTGTTCATGCCATAACATGTTCCTATTCTAGACTCTAACAGGAATCTGAAGGAGCTTTTATCACTGTCACTTTGGTGTATTGATGAAAATAATATCTTAATAAGGAATATGTTTTTTCCATATTCATATTTATTTTATAGTCTTTGCCTTCTGCATTTATTTTCCATTATCTTCTTTACATTTCAGCAATTTACATTTAGGAGATTGTAATTATTTGTTTGAAGCATATTAAAATATAAAAGGAAAAAAATTAAAAAGTTCTTTGTTATGTTAGTATGTTTACAATTAGGTATATTTATGTTAATATGTGTGGTTAGTTCTTTATCATTTTCTATTTGAGACATTTTACACATATATTTATGGATGCTCTTAAGTATTAAGGAAAAAATGTTGGAATTAATGTTTTATGATATATGTATGTGGTTCCATTTAATAGTTTTGTCCTTCGATTTTTTGTTTAGTGAATGTATTATTGATTTTGTTTATTTCATTTAAACAAGGTTAAATACTCTCGCCGGATGTCAAGAAGGATGAAATCGAGTTATTTTTAGGCTATAAATTCATGGTTACAATTTCCGTCTCTTCTTGGTTTAGTTGACTGAGAGGTTGCAAATTTGACATATGAACCTTCAATTTCCCGCGTCAACATTTTATGGAGACCATACTAGTGATTTGATTAATAATCTTCCAATCTTAGAGATAATGCGCCTTAGGTCCTACATCCTTTTCTATTATGTCTTTGGGTTTTGTTTTTTCTTCTCGTTTGTATGTTTTGCTTGACTTTAGCAATTTTCTTTGATGTTTTTTCTTTCCATGCTTTAGTGCTTAGAGTTAAATGCCTCGGTCTTTTCTATTTGATCTTGATGCTTTATTAAGGAGATATTGCAAGGTGTCTATTGGTTCATGCTATTGAGAGAGTTAAAGAAACAATTAATGATATTGCATATTAGCTTTCTTGTTGTTGTTATCCTAATTTTGGTATGCTAGGTTATTCCCATTGTAGCAAGCAGATTGACCTTGTCATTTGATATGTGACTATGTTGTTTCCTATCCATGTCCCACAAGTATTTAGCACACTTATATATTCATTCTTATGACTATGTTATCAAGAAAACAACCTAACATTCAATTTGGATTTCTTGATCAAACCAGTGTCACCTCATACCTGTTTAATTTTGTTTTGGATATCGAGCGAACAAGAAAACAACTAGAGAATTCCTAGGAGGTTATCGATCAATAAATTGTCTCAAATGAGGAACGAGAACTTGATGATAGGAGAAATATTAATCATATTTCCCATCCTTGAGTCATTAAGTTCCCAATCCTCTTGGAATTCATGCCGAGTTAGAGGAAAATATCCTGAATTCAATTCATTATCGGAAGTTAAGAAGAGGAAAGAAGAGCACCTGAGTGGACCTAATGGTTAAGAACATGTGTTATCTTTGTGGAGGTCACACGTTCAAAATCGACGGGGGGTAGGGTTTCTCATTGGCCCGTTGTGACAAGGCTTGAAGGGTAGGCGACCCCTGGGATAGAGGCTCTTCGCTGGGATAAAGGGTCTCGGGACGTCTCACCCCCTACTGAGTGACAAGTTTCTGGTTTATCTGGATTAGGGGTTGTTGGATATACCCTTGGGAGGTTGCTGTTCCCATGGTTTAAAAAAAAACATAGGAGGAAATAGAAAATCCAAAACCTGCATAAAATTTTAATACGACCCTTTTCAAATTAAAAAAAAAACATTGGATGGCGCTATCTCACTTTTTAGAACCCCACCTTCCATCAATAGTAAGATGACCTCGTTTGCATCACTTTTGAACTTGCTTAGGAGTATGTAATATGGGTGTAACCCTGCTGCTTCCACCACAAATCTGAGTAAGTTTATTCATAAATATGGTCCCTTCCCATTTGAAGAAGACATCAACAATAACCCATGGCATGCACAATCACCCCTTAATATCGCCTCCGCAAATACATTGCTCCCAAAGTTTAAGGATTGCTTTCCCAAGTTTTCGACTAATGGAACTTGCATAGTCAATGAACACTTAAATGAGTTTTCAAATGCATGCCACAACATAGGGGAAAAAAATAATGATGTGTGCATGCCTCTATTTGTTAATTCCTTGGAAGGGATAGATGCAACAAACTTCTTTGAATTGTCCCCTAAGAGCTTTTCGAATTGGTTTGAAATTTATTACTAGTTTAGATCAACATATGGGTAGCCACAAATCTAAACAAATTAGATACGAGACTACAACAATCTGATATATGAACTAGGTGAAACAATAAAATATTTTAATCTATGGCTTACCAAGCTATATAATATGATCCCTGAGCTTATTCAGCCTAAAGGCTAATCGACTTTGATTCATTACTACAACACCTTGCTTTCGTCTTATCGCAACCGCTTAGAAAAAAAGGGGTTAGTGACCTTGGCTCATCCTTACAAACTTGCCTTGAGTATGAAGAAAAATTTAAAAGAACTAGGCTACCTTTGAGAGATATCGACATAAATCTGTATCTTACTTCCATGTTATAGTTGATGCAAGATATGAACAAACACATGATTTATTTCAAACAAAAGGTAGCATCTCCAATCACTCAACAAAGTATAAGTATAACACTATAAATATAATTCTAATAGTCCTATCGAAAAATGCAATTAAAGAGACTTACAATTTATTTAGAAATTAGAGAACAAGGGGTAAAGTTCCTACCTCCGGTCCAAATTTTGTAGAAGATCCCAATTTATGATCCAAATGTATCTCAAGTGACCTGCAATCATCAATGCAAACAAATATGTAGGTAGAAAAATGCAAATATAATAGATAATCATTGCAAATAAATATGTTAAATTGACAAGATAATCAAGAAACTAGTATTCAACACATTATAGGACATGAAAGAGAATTCTTTATATAAAATAAACATCAAGATACAAGATAGATGTAACCTTCTCTCAGTTGCAACACTATTCAGAACCGGAATATGAGTTCCTCCTCCTGGTACACAGACATACACAACTCCTCTATGCTACAAAGACAAGTCCAAAGAAGCAAGATTGTAGGTTCTTCATAAGATAATGAATGGAGACCGCTGGAAATGCATATTTCTAGATATGGGGGAATTATTTGCAGACTTGGGAATAGTTTTTATGGATTCAAATGGAAAAAGTTCAACATAAGGATTCTATAACGTTCTCTCCTCTTTCTCATGCTTTCCTTAGCTTCTTTTTTACTTTTGGGGAGGCATTTAGGGAAGTTTAGGTAGTTATCTACAAGAAAAAAAAGGTCAAAACCCATGAAACTATTTTCACATTTCTTTAGATTTTATTATTTTTTACCTTTAAAAATAGGAATACGCATATTGTACACTGGAAGGGTGCTTATACGCATGCCAATCACTGCTAGAGCATGTATGTGCAAGAAATAAATAGTTTTTTGAAGGTTTTACTTAGAAGGCATAACTATATTGAACCATAAAGGGACAAGGAAGTCTGGAAAGGGTGGATATCAGCCAAAAATAGCCATTTTGTAGTGATGTGGAAAAATATGCTATAACATATTCACCCTAATGTGTGAGGTTAGAAGGAAAAATGATGATTGAAATACATTATAAATATTCAGAGTATGTGCATGGTTGACATAGAAGAAATAGTAAAAAACCATCCATATGCAGTGAACATACAACAGAACAAGTCAAAACTCTCTTCCGCGGGAAAGCATACCCATGCTTAGGAGTAATGAGGAGCATGGATGCCAAATCAAATACATTGTGGATCCATGTGATATATAAAAGCAGCGATACATTGTGGATCCATGTCCGAGAATTAAATGAATATATATGTAAATAAGTAGTGGACAAATCAATATCCATAAGAATCAGTGTCATAATATGAGTAAAATAAAATCCAACACAACTTGAGTCAAAGCAAAAATATGTGTTGCTATAGAATGGACTCGAGGTCTTCAAACTAACCAACACGGGTATGAGTCTAAACTATGTGAAAAGATTCCCTAATGTTGAACGTAGTAATACATTGTTTGATTACTGATCATTGATGTATACCATCTAAAAATTAAACCATTTTCAAGGGTGAGTGCATGAAGTTTTGGATTTCTACAAAATCCCCTCACGCAATGGAAATCAATAATGCACTCATGTTTATGAGAACTAGGTCCAGAAAACCTTGAACCTATGAATCTACTTGACACATAGTATAGGTGAAGACATCATGCGCATGTTCTTGGCCGTAGAAATCACACACATTATTTGTAATCCATGGCTTACATAACATGCATCAATTTGTAATTCATGGATTACAAAATGTGCATGTGATTCATAATTCATGGATTACAAATTGTGTGTGCAATTTATAATCCATCTTTCCTCCCCTGGCCATCTCTAGGGCTCTCAAACACATAAGTGGTGCTCACAACCTTCTAATACCATGGATATCCCTACTTAGAGACCAAGGATACCTTGAAGAAATTATGTGGGGTGCTTTTAGGCATATGTCATGACCTTATATGTATAGAAGTTTCTTTTATAGCACAAGGAATAGGTTTTGTCCCTCCACAATGTCTAGTGCCCTTATACCAATACTTAGTGCTAAAATCTTCCTAATGGTGAATGTATCCCCATTTAAATCCAAAAATACCCTCCAGAGGTCATATGTAATGCTTTTAGGTTCCATTCTCATCTTTGGATGATTATAAGCTTCTTTTGCAATATATGGATTAACTTTACTCCGCCAACCATGTTTAGGGATTGAGACCCATAGCTATATTTATCCTTGATATCCCCATTGATAGACCAATGATACCTTCAATAATTAACATGTGCTTGTTTGAGACATTATGATTGTCCCTAGATGGATATAATCTTCCTTTATGGATTGATGCATAAAATTATAATTTAGTCCGTAAGGCCCAAGATTTTTCCCCTTTCCATGCCCAATGACCTAAGACCCATACCTAGTGTTGAAAATTCCCCCACTCAAATGACAAGGATACCTAAGATTTTTTTTCTATTATTTAACACATTACTCTTATCCTATATGCCTAGAAAGTTTCTTAGGGCCAATGGACTAGGTTTTTGGCCTTGACTATGTATAGGGAAACAAGACCCATACCTAAATACCAAAAACTTGTAATGGTTCCCATAACCCCAATTGAAAACCAACAATCCCCCTGAGAAGTCATGTATAGTAGTTTGAGAACTTGTCAGTCATGGACCTTAAGTATAAAAGCTAACTTTAGAACCTAATGCTTGAGCTTCCTCCACCAACCATGGCTAACACCTTAACACCCATACCTAGTGATAAAAAACTCCTAATCATTCCCATATACCCACTTGAAAGCTAAGGATACCCTTAGGAGGTCATGTGTGGTGGGTCGAGGTGATGTCATTGTCCTTAGATTCTTAGGATCTTCCTTTAGCTCCTAACGAATTATTTTCCTTCCTCAACCTTGTCTAGTGACCCACAACCCATTTAAATTGTTAAAAACATTTTAATGGATCCCATATCGTCTTTGAGATTTCAAAGATCTTAAAGAGAGGTCATGTGTGGTGGTTTGATGTTTTCGCTTGGATTTCAAGACTTAGAATATACGTTTTTAGCTTAATGCTAAAGTATCCTCCTTGAGCATGGTAGGGAACTTAGAAGCACACTTAATGGTCAAATCCTAAAAATGGTGCCCATATCACAAATCATAGGAAAAGGATATGCTTAAGGGATCAAGTGTGTTACATTGAGGCATTTCTCTTAAAGTTGGATGCTTAGAATATTACTTAGTTCCTAAGTCATATGTTCCTCCCTTAAACATATCTAGGACCTCGTGAACTATCCTTGGTGCTCATATCCTTATAATGGTTCTTGATAGCCATTCAAAGGTTGAATATCTAATAAAAAGGTTACATGTGGTGGATTAAGGAATTTTTCATGGACCATGATATTTAGAAGCTAACTTTTAGACCTAATTCCAACATTTCATCAAGTGACCTTTGACTAGGCCTCAACATCGATAACTAGTTCTGAAAAATATTATTATGGTGCAAATATGCCCACCCGGAGGTGAAGGATCCATTTGGGAGGAAATTTTTGTTGGTTCAAGGAATTTTTATTGGATTTAGATGAAAAAAATATTACTTTAGGACCTAATGCCAAATATTCCTACCCTATCATGTTAAGGTCCCTACAAATCATATACCTTGTTCTTGAAAACTAAAATTTGTGCCCAAATTGTCACTTAGAGTCTAAATATCCTTCAGTTCACAGATTTGTTCGTTTCCTTATTTTTTTATAATCATAATTTGTATACCCTAACGCTCAATATTTAACTCTCAACTATGTCAACAACCCTAACACCCATACCTAGTGTTAATTGTTTTTCAATATTGCCAATAACTCCACTTAGAGGACATTGATATGCTTAGGAGGTCATGTGTAGTGGATTGAGATGTCATTATTGAACTTGGGTGTTTAAAATATTACTTTAGAGAATAATTATAAGGTTTCCTCCCTCAACCATCTCCAAGGCCCAAAGGCTCATTCTTAGTATCCAAAACCTATTAATGACACTTATTTCATGACTTGGAGGTAAGGATAACCTCTAGAGGTCTCATTTGGTTGTTCTAGGTGTTATCCATGGACATGGTCACATAAAATATATTCCTTTATGGTCATATCCCCATATTTCCTCCCTTAACTATGTCAAAGTCGTCAAGACCCATATCTAGTGCTCAAAATATCCTAATGGCCCTCCCATATCCCCAGTTAAAAAATAAGGATTATTACACTCAAGAGGTGTTATGTTGCAATTTGAATACAATCACTTTGGTTACACACTATAAAATTGGAGTGCTACAAATTTAGACAACTAGATGTGGAAGTTATTGTCCTTGTGCTAGTTCTCAACATGACCATAACTATGAGTTGTAAAGATAAAAAAATTCCCTTAGAATAACCTCCATCTCTTTGCAATCCAATACCTCATTTGGATCGCTACATTCCTGGTTTTCCTAGTATTTGTTCCATCATTGAATATTATGCTGAAAAGTTTGTATCTTTCAAGGTGATCTTCATGTCTTCTTCCAAAATAGTGTTATAATTGGATGAATATCTTGTCTATCTACTAGATGAAGAAACACCATGATCATTAACCTATGACACCAATAGATACACCATGATAATCATAATATCTCCCTCCCCTCCTTTTAAATTATGTCAAATAGAGATTGAGAGTCGTCCCAGCTCCAAACACTCACTAGAATTTATTGATACTAGAGAGGGATGCACATTGCTACGTTTGGAGATGTCAAATTTTATCCTTATCACATTGAACATGCAATCCATTACGATAAGACTATTTTTTTCCAATAGTGTATGAGTCTATATGTATCTTTGTTGTGATATGTTTACTACCTACCATCATGTAAAATTGGTAATTTCTACCTCTTCTCTTAAATCTAGGAAATAAAATTACCAAAAGTAGGGCATATAATATTATCAAATAGTGCATGTACTCTATACTCACTAATGAAATACCTAAGAGGATTTCTATTCTCACTAATGAAATACCTACATATTAAGAGGATTTGGGTTCATCTATAGAGAATTTTGTCATTAGTTTAGTATATCATGTGACACATCAAGATCAAGGTATTTCCTCCAATATGGAGACTCCTCTCTTTTATACGCATGAACACCTGTAAATATCTTTTGTCATGCATTGTAATTAAATCAACCATTTTTTCAGTGATCATTTAGTTATATACATAGTTTCTTATGACCATTAACTCTAAACTACACCTCCAACCATGGCATAACCAAATGTTAATATGAACCATATTCAAAATGTTACACTTAATATCTATATATATTTGATGAACTCCAAAATGTGCACGATTTTTAGTGAACTAATATTGTGCACACGATCTATGCTTCTAGTATTGTGCACACGATTTGTATGAGTTAAAATTTCATGGGAAGAATAATTTGAATTTAATCATAACACATGCACATCATGTAACACTTAAACCATTCCTACCCACAACTATGTGTCACCTCTAATCCTAACTATTTGCTATGGATTTAGCTTCAAAGTAAACAAGCTTGTCGTATGGAATTAGCTAAACCGTGGCTAATGTCACATTTTTTTCTATTTTCTCACTATGTATATGTTTCAAGACCCACTATAGTATGCTACATACACAACATGGAGGATGAAATTGAAAACATAGATAGAACTAATTATGCATATTACAAATACGTAATTGTTAAGAATTTTTTTTTATTTTATATCTTTTCTATTTTTCTTGTGATGTAACTCAACGAAAAAATAGCCTGTTGGTGTTTCTTCCATAACTCTTTCATTTTTCAACCATTTCATAAAAAAATTATATGCTGCACTACTAGTCACATACCTATGTATGCTATAAAAAATATAGTCCTTCATCATTACATTAAGACCTTGAAAAGATGCATCAACACTTGTAAACTGATTTACAGGTCTCCTCACTTAGATAATTAAAAAAAAAATAAAACGTACTATTTTTTTGGAAAAATAAAATTGCACTAGTACTACTTGTTATCTACATGTTTACAAGTTTTTATATATTGATTCCATCATTTAGGCACTCAATGAATGCACCAATAAGGACATAGGCCTTGTAATTTGCAAAAAATAAAATGTCAATGTTAGAAAAAATCAGAATTGAGTTAGTTATGAAATTTTTTAATAATTAAAAGTTATATATATTCAAAAAGGTGATTCAATTTTCTACATTTCATGTTTTTTACTAAAAGCAAGAATGGGGGATGTATGTTTTTTCAGTTTTGTACTGCATCTAAGGCATCAAAAGTGACCATCATTAACTTGCACTCACCCTCAAATAAGGTCAAACAATGCCAACCATATTCAACTATGGGCAACCAAAATCAACCATATTCAATAATAATCAAACATATTCAATCATAAACAACCATGGTCAATTATGGTCAAACATGATCAACAAAGTCAATCATATTCAAACATGGTCAAACAAAGTCAAACATATTCAAACATAGTAAAACAAATTCAACCATAGCTAGACATGGTCAAGCATGATAAAAAAAAGTCAACCAAGTTCATCCAAAGTCAACCATATTTAACCATAGTCAAATATCATTGATATTTTTATTTTAATTGACAAATCTATTATTCCTCCCCATGCATGTCGATTGCCAACTATTACAACCACATAATTAGAACGGTTGATATACATTGATCAATGACATTTTCCACCTTTTTGAATAATGGCACTGATTTACATAAATCCACTACTTTAATTATGTTGTTGTGCTAGTGGTATGACAAAGAGTATTCTTGCTCTTGTGTTTGTTTCCCTTGAAGTGTGGTTGTGTCCCCTTCCTCAAGCTAAAGTCTCATCCATAGGAGCTAATGGAAGCACTTATTCAAAGGATTGGTAAATAATTATTGCTTCTACATTTGCTTCCCTTCAAATGTAGTTTCCCCCCCTTCTTCAAGCTAAAGCCCCATGCATAAGAGCTAATGGAAGAACTTTTCCAAAAAACTAGTAAACAAGCACGTAGCCATAACTCAATAGGCCATTTGACATTTATGCATTGATATAACTAGATGGATAACTTAATTTACTCATAAAATGTAGTTATAAAATGTAAGATAATCACACCAAGAGTAGTGAGGTGCTCCACAACACAATATGTCAGAGATATTGTCATGTTACGTTATTCACTTAATCGTAACATTCCCAAAATAAAAAGTAATTAAAAAAATTCCTGTGGGATCATAGAATAAAAATAACAAATAAAACCATCATAGATCCATCCTAAACCCATATCTATTAAGGACCAAGAGGGATCCAATTTTTTGAACTGTAAATTTTTATTATCTTAAATTTTTTACACATGAAGAAAAACTTTACACCTCATGAAATTGGATTCCTATCTGTGCTTAATAGATCGCAGTTAAGATAGATTAATTAGTATATTTTAAATACTATGAATTAATTTATAAGAATGATAATCATATATGTCATAATAAGAATGATAATCATATATGTTTTAAATACTATGAACTAATGTATAAGAATGATAATCATATAGGTCATAATAATATATAATATATCATTTTAAGATTGTGGTATAGTTGGACACCAAATTGATATATGAGATTATTAATGTATATAAAGGTAAACGTATCCCACTTTCTTTGGATTTGAACATATAACTTAGTATGGTGAGGTGGGAGTCCATAGGTCTCGAGGTCCATTCCTGTGGGGGGCCTAGGCTACCCTTGATTCCAAGAGTAATGAAAAAAATAATTATTATTATAAACATAAAAAAAATAATAAATCTTTAATAACATAATAAATAAAAAAACTTAGAAATTTCTAAAGGTTTTATTAATTTTTTTGGAAATAAGAAAAACTATGTTAATAATTTATAATGCATTATAATAATTTGTGATACATTATAATACTTAATATGATATATATGAATACATATTATTTTTAATATTGATTCCAATTGAAATTATAATATATTCATTAAAAATTAAACAATTTAATAATAAAATAATTGAAGATGCATAACATAATAAATATATTTATATTTCTAAATAATTATAATATTAATATAATTATATATAAGTAATTGCGCAAGTGAGATTATATTCTTTTAAACTGCATATGGACAAAACCTCGAATTTCCTACATACATATTCCAACATTTTGTCACAAATATAACTATTCCACATATATATTCCAAAATATTGTGACAAATATATCTAGTTTAATAACAGAATAAAAAATATATGTAATTTATGGTTCAATACAAATATCCCGACTTTAATATCGTGATGACCAATGGAAAACTAAATGTATACTTCAATAATTGAGATGTCAAGCATCTATGGTTAGTTTGATCACATCAATCTCAATTTCCCGCTGAACACATCATTGTGTTAACATAAAATATTAAAGTCGCCTATCAATATTAGCATATTTATTTCAGCTCGACCTGCTGTTGTGATGATACAAGGTTCAAAGATAGAAAAAAACAAATGAGTTGTGCCAATCAAACAGTAGGAGTTATCTTGTGGAAGTTAACGAAGGAGACTTCTATATATAACCAAAAACAAGTTCGAGAAAGGGATATTATCTACAAGAAGACTAGGCTTCTGATGAGCACGGTATTATAATGAAAAAACGAATGACTGATCAATAAAAACTATTGAGAACGCTATTTTTCATAATGAAAAACAAGAAGAATCTATAAAGGAATAACGTCATAGAAATTTATAATTATAATTATATATACATTTTTTGAAATATCTGTATGGTTAGGAATTAAATATATAGCACTTGAGTACACACATACAAGTTTATATATATAAAGAAGAAAGTTTTTATCTTACAAAACCAAATCTAGAAAATGTGCAAGAATAGATTTATTAGTTTTTTTCATAGTAGCATAATTCGAGTACGAATACGATTCGATACGGAAAAAATACGTACTGAAAAAATCTAGTACAAATAAAATACGGAGGTAGCTTGCCTATATATAATTCTTTTAATCAAATATTCACAAATATACCATAAATAAACATAGACATTTATATAATATATATTTCTAAAACAAAAATATAAATTTCAACTTGGGATATGGAAGTGTGAGATACACATTTATATAATAAAATTTAACATATATTTAAAAAATAAAAATATAAAATCTCAACAATCTTGATATGGAAGTGTGAGAGACGGCAACTAGTTATTAATAGTTATATTAACAAGAAAATATGAAATTGAATGGTATTTCTAGTTTATAATGTTTAAATAATTAATTTTTTTTTTTTAAATTGGTTTTCAAAATTTAGTTATTCATTGGTAAGAATCTGTATTCGTATTATATCTACACTGAATATTCGACGAATTCGAATTTGTTTGGAATTTCCGTACACGAAGTACCAATACGACCGAATTATGCTACTATGGTTTTTTTATCGATTCCACTAAGATGTGGTTATTCTCATTATCATCGATCACTTTTAGGCAATCTACAATGAAGTTACTCAAACATTTAAGTAGGTTTCCTCACATGCAATATCACCAGCCTAGATCTAAATCCTAGGCTCTATCAAGCGCAGAGAGGAATCAAATCTCCTGAGGTGTAAACCTCTCCTTGAATAGCTCCTTGAGTGCAATACCCGAGCCACCTAATCCTAAGCTCTAAAGTCTCTAGTTTAAGTCTCATATTTTCTTTTTACTTTGTATTATTCTTTTTTGTTTATGGTGACATAATATTTATTACTTTTTACTTTGTATTATTATTTTTTGCTTACTTTGTATTATTTTGTTACTGGACAAACAATCGAGAAACACTCTAAAGTCTCATATTTACTTTTTACTTTGTATTATTCTTTTTTGTTTATGGGCGACATAATATTTACCACCTAATCCTAAGCTCTAAAGTCTCTAGTTTAAGTCTCATATTTACTTTTTACTTTGTATTATTCTTTTCTGTATTATTTTATTACTCGACAAACACTCAAACTCGACAAACACTCAACAAATACTCGACTCACAAGATCTCCCCCATACTGGGTTGTAGAGGGCCTCTCGCCACAATGAAAAAATAATATGGGACACATAACACCACCTTTGACTCTTTATGGAGTCAATTTTAACTTAGCAATCCCCCTCTACTTGCAATGCATTTTAATCTTTGGTTTAACTTCAACAAAATATATTCATTTATTGCACCGAGAGTTGTGAGGTGCTTACAAACTAGTATGGGGGAGATGTTGTCATGTTTGTCACGTTATGTAACGTTCCCATGATGCTTTTCTTGGGGCGCTTATACAGTCTAGTATGGGAAGATGTTGTCACATTACATTATGTAACGTAACATTCCCAACCACTATGGGGGAGATGTTGTCACATTACATTATGTAGCATAGCATTGCCAACCACCATGGAGTAGATATTGTTACTTTATAATTCAACATTGTAATAATTGATTCAAAATAAATTTTAATTAAAAATTTAATAATAATTTTTAAGAATATGAAAAATAAATACTAAATAAAATATTAAAAAGTAAAACATTGTAAAAAGAATAAAAAATAAAATAATGTAGAAAAATAAAAAAGTAAAATAATGTTAGTTAAAAATATCTACATTAATAAAGTTAAAAAGTAAAATAATGTAAAATAATTAAAAGTATATAGATCATTAAAATTAAATAGCTCAAAATAGATCATGATCATTAAAGAGATATATATAAAGTTTAGATCCATCTTCAACCACATATAGACCTTACATCTAATCCTATTATTTCCTTCTCAAGTCCACCATATCTCCTGTCGAGTTGCCATTGTCACAATTTTCCCATCTTTCTCAATCAGACCATTTCCAAGAAAATTTCTAAGCACGTGGCATCGAGGGCTCTAATTGCCTGCGAGATCAGTGGCTGCTACAAATTCGACCAGGTTGAACATATTCATGCTAGAGGGTACTCGTACTAACTCCAAACACCACTTGCATTGCTCTCCTGTTGCAATTTCCCTCCTTCTTTATGGATATTGACGCCAAATCACCGTCATATAATTGACACATTTCCACCTCATCTTTTCTGAAAATGATCACTTTCTCAAGTTCAAGTAGGCAGCTTGCAAGTTTCTCCCAAGGATTTGGACCTCCAGTAAATAATTGCTCAGATCCATTTCAACAACAATGACTTTCTGCTTCACGGGTTGCAGTGTTCTCATTTCAGCTTGGTTACGCATAGCTCCTAGTATGCATACTATTGAACTTGTGAGTAAGGAATACCACTCTTGACAACATTGTCGTTTCCATCTCCATATGAACCTAGTTCTAGTGACCCGACATAAAAATTCCCCAATTACCAAGAGTAGAATACACATAAATTGAATTTCATGGGTGTTTTGAAGTCAATGGAATGTGAGGTACACACTTCTGCTTTATTTCCAGATCTGCTATGAACAATACCTCCTCCTAGCAGTTTGACTTTTTCTTCATGAGAAAATAAACTAGTAGGCTCACACCGATTCGACATCCAACACTGAAATTATTCGTAGATCTACAGATTTGTGTAGATCTAGACTTTAGATCTAGGAAACACCTTGAATATCCAATACCATAATGATTCTTCTATGGTAGTAATAGTAGGTGGCTCCACTCTTTAATAATCCGCTCCTTCATAGTTTTGAAGTACATAACTACTTGATTAAATTATAAATAATAAGAGATATTTGACCTATGGAAGAGGCCTAGTGTCAGCTAAGAACAATTGTAACAACTGAGAAAATAGATACTCCTACGTAAGATTACAGCTCACTCGTTGGAACTCTAACACTGACTGTGTTGGAAAATACCAACACCAATACCCCCTCATAAGCGAAACGTATCTCATGAAACAAAATAAAAATAAGGATGGGTCCTAGAAACGAGGCATGATAAGGTACCCATGTACAAGCTCTCATAAATGGAGAAAAGGAGAAAACCTCATGGGAAAAAATCCTCCCCAAAAGAGAGAAAAAAAAACATGTTGAAAAAGGAATGAATTGAAGAAGATCCACCAATGATGCAATGAATGGAAAGAAGAGACCTGCTAAAATTATGAACAAGAATAGAGCCAAATTGTTGAGGCAACAAGAGTTGAATGCACACCCTTCGAAGTAAACTGGTCCTTTAGAATGAATGTCGGCAATCGATTAGACATCATATGCTGAGTGTCCCGATGGACACCAACCCATCTCACCAGACTGCATGGGTAGCTAGTCCCTGCAACCACCGATTCAAAATAGGAATTGGTGCTGTGTACGAGGCTCACTCCAAAGACGCCTGATCTTGATCGAATATGGTGAGTAAACAATCACCTGAAGAAGCATTGCATACCACCCCCCCATAATGTTGAACTGAGTGGAAACGGTGATGGAAATGGATATCACAATTGATGGTGAAAGTATGGAGGTAAGATAAAGGCAGAAAATATGCAAAACAACCTAAGCATGAAACACTCCAAAGTGGAAAGCTCCAAGACACTACGAAACAAAGTATTATAGGGAGAGAAATGCCCGATTACCCTCCTAATATTATATGCACAAGTGGCCCAGAATCAACTGCGCAAAGGTGTAGAACGAGAGGTACCATAAAAAAGACATCATGGACAACAATCCACATCGATTTGGCTTAGTTTATGAGCTGGGGTTGTTTATGAGCGGAATTTTGTTTGTTGGAGACCTTTTGGCATAGTTGTCTTTTGCCAAATTGTTAAAGGATGTCCATTGGGATATTGTTTCTTTTGCCATTTTTGGGCCCGGTAAAGGTTATTGGCATTCTTTTTTCCATAACTTCTCAATGGAGTCTCCAATTTCCATTTCGGTTGAGGCGTCGTGAAGAGCATTCTGATCTCTTTCCCGTGAGTGGGTGCGCACCAAACTATTTTTTCTCATAAACTCAATGATATGATTCCTCTATTTTAAATGGGTCTGTGAGCTTACAACTCACAATAGCTAGTAGCATTGGAAATACCAACACCAACAAGTTTTGCACGAGCCTCTTTACTAGTGACCACCACAGCGACTATCTATATCTTTGAAGAAGGTAACTTTTGAACATCGGATCCTTCGTTCAGGAAACGCACGACCCTCTTTCAAACTCTTCCCAAAGTGATCGCAGGAGGCACCTCCTTGACGGGTGGTTGTTATTCCCAGTGGAAAGGAAGATCTCATATATTTCTATAAAAAAAACATGGCTATAGCCTTCTAAACTAGCCCCACTACAAATGACAAAGTGTCCTCCTCCAAATCATATTCCTTGCACATGCACAGAGTAATAAAAATTGCATTTCCAAAGAATCCATTGGGAAGCGGTGGCACAAATGTGCTCCACCCGTCGAATACAAATAGAAGCTAGGTGACATGCACCCACTTGCAAGGTCACTGATTGGGAACATGCATGATAGAAAACAATTAGTGGATTGCATGCACTTTGGGCACTTTCACAGGATCTAGGATGCTTGAGAAGTCATGAATTGATGTTACAGGAGGTTCTCTAAAATCAAATAGTAGGTTGGACTATTTTTACACACATTGAAGACAACTATCAGGGTTGGGTATTATGAAGGACGAGACTATTGAGCAGAGGAGTACTTTCTTATGTTTTGTGGGGTAGTGGAAGAGAGTTCCATAGTTGGGATGTTTGAATGAGATGCCTATAGTGCTAGGTGGTGAGAAGATTAGCTAAGAATGAGAGCAAATCTATTGGGATAAGAGAGAAAGAGAATCCTATAGTTGATTCATTCACCTTGGTGGCCTCATAGTATTCATCGTTGTCTATGTTTATGCATGATTATATTTAGTTTCCATGATTAAGGTGTTTGTTTATGAATAGTGCGTGTATGAATATAGTGTTTATTTGTTGTATTTTATACTCATACATTTGCACATATATTTCTTATTTATGTTTCCCATGGAAGGCTTAAATCAATTCTCAATTTGAATAATGGCTACATGAGGTGAAATTTTGAAACATAAACTTCCTAACTATTCCATCATATAGTCATAATGATGGATGTTAGTGATGAAAAAGGGTCACTTCCTATTAGAATGTGGTGTATTTTGCTCAATTGTCCTACAAAATTTATGGGAAACACTCCATACCTATAGGTAAAGTAACCGTCAAAACTATAAATAATAAATTAAGAAATAAAATAATATTTATTATTATGGAAAAAGAAAATTGATAAAAAACAATTACAATTTTAGCATCCAAGAATAACCAGCTAAAAAATGTATTAAAATATTAAAATAATTCATTTATTTATAATAAGTATCCAATGTAAATAATTTATATCCATCCATAGTATATGATGTATACATAAACATTTATAGACTAGAAATATAATATCATAGAACCATACTTGACTAATTTCTACACTATTCAAGGTCTTTATATTATATATTTAAGCAAAAAGAGCCATAAGTGGCAATGTTTGTGACAAGAGAATCAGGAAGTTAACTATCTAAGCATGAACAAATAGAAGCAGTCTGCTTGTGCTATGAAAAAATGCAAAGTGAACATTGCAGATGAGTTTTGCAAATGCAACACCAACATAAATAGCTTGACACAATATCAACATAAAGGGAATGAAAATTCGAGGCTAAAAAGAACAAAAAGTGAAACTTGTAGCCATCAATCTATCTAAAGGGAAATCAACGTACAGAATCAAGAAGAAGGACAAGCAATCCTTTCACAATGTACTTGTATACAACAAAAAGGAGGCACCGGTCCACATTCCCCTAACTAGGACCTTTTGCAAGCATGTTTTAAAGAAGACCGCATAGAGTGCATGGAGAAAACTTGCAAAAAACACAGTCTAAAGGAAAAATTGTAGAAAGCTTCATACAGAGACTAATTGCTTGCACTACACGGAAGTGGATATATCCTTAGCTCACTATGATCAGAAGCTCTACCAAATTTCTTTGTAAACATGACAAGGAGAAAGGAACTAATTACAGTAACCAATGAGAATGACAAACTCCATACATTCTTGAAAATAAATAGAAACAATGTAATGGCATATAATATGGTTATCAAGTATGTGAGATTCTAAAACAATGAAATCATTGAATAAACAAAATAAATGATGCATACTGAAGTCATGTATCAAAATTCATGCAATTTCCTTGAAGTGATATATTCTTCCTCTTTTTATTTCTTTTACCTGGACCATTCTTGTATAAACAGTTAATACTCTTCATGGAAATATAAACATACTTTACAAAGAGGTGCATAAAGTTAATATAAACAAAATCAGAATGGGTTTCCAACATACAAGTAACTGTATTTTTTTAAGTAGACAGGTTGTTAGGAACCTAAGCGGCATAGGGGATAAAGCCAAGACATCCTTGGGATGATAGAATGATGTATGAACTATGGCTGGCCATCCCAGGTGACATAGGAGAGATCCCCCAAACATCCTTTTTTTCCAGGAAATGTTCAGCCGATAGGGGGAGATCCCCATGGAAAAGGAACATCCCATACCATCCCCCATCTTCAACACTAAGGAAGGGAAAACCAGGCGTTGAGACCATCACCAGCCCTAGTGAAACATAGATGTAAATATAAATCATTCTTTTTTAGCCCAAAGAACATGGTGAGGCAAGCTCAACCTTCCAAAAAACTCCTAAAAACACCTCCATACCTTAAAGATCAAACATTTGTGATGTTGGACTTCTACGAAAAATGTTTTGCAATTTAATTTTCGATCTATTTTTCTATTAAATGCATCATGTCCTCTCAATATGCCTAGGTTACCTTCGAAACCTCATTGTAGGTATAATACAAAACACTTCAATTATGCTTGAGATATATTTCAATTATGGTTATTTTTTTCAAGCAAAAAAACTTTTAGAAGACAATGAATTAAACTAACTTTAAAAATATACGAAATCCTATCTATTAATTGAAACTCCCCTACTAATTATCTAGCCAATCAGTTCTAATTATTTATAAACGGAACTTTTATATATATATAAGAATGCATTTTGAAAGAAAATGAATTTCACCTTCTGATCCTACATTTGGTTGGTTGCAATTGACAAATCAATTGAAAAGTGAATTTACAAAACTTGAACAATTGTTTTACAAAATTCAAATTCTGGGTTCTTAAAATTGTCAATAGACATGCTTTAGAGTCTAGACAGATTACCAAATCATCTGCATGCTACAAAATAATCATATAACTCTAGTAAACATGCTTAAACAACTAGAGGTGACAATAGGAATCTGATAAATAAGCATATGTTGCATCTTGTACTCGTATTCTAAGAGAGGTGTTGCTTGTGCAATCTTGCTAATGTCCTCATTATCTTGCATTATATTTTTAATCTGAGACTGCAAAAAAAACAAAAAATTGATAAATCAGAAAGCAATAATCTATTATTAATCACATACAATCTACCTAGCTTGAAAGCAGAACATTATCTGGAAACACGATATTGATATTGATATTACTGTTGTTTAGTGACCTATTAGTCTGTGATAATAGGTGTTTCGTTTGATATTCATTTCTTATAACTTAAAGGATATGTACTACTTACTAATTGTCAATAGAATTTTTGAACATTTTAAACTTGGTCTTTAGTGCTATGAAACAATAGATCGAGAAGAACATTTTTAAAAAATCACTAAAAAAAGCTAAAATGAAAATCCATAGCTTGTGGATGAAGATTCCCCACTATATAGAGAGGGGATCATATTTTTGAGAATCACACTTACTGTTATGGCTAATAAATTGCAATAACAAGCTTTTGACATATTAAATTCAGACAACTATACAACGTAAAGCCACATAGCACTTATTGTTGTGGCCAATGAATCACAATATCAAATGCTTTGCTAGGTTGAATTATTTTACATGGAAAAATATTTGCTTTAAGTAGGCCTTCAGGTGCTTTTAACTTTTAAGAGCCAAAATTGAGTCAAACTCTCATATTAGGGATTATCATAGAAAATGCTCCTAACGGACCAATGAGGCAGGATCACCTGCTCAGTATGACTCAGACGTGCCAGACTTGACCCATTAAAATATCACTGGTGCAAAAACTTGTGATCCAACTCGGACCAGATAAATGAGTTTTTGGGATCTGGAGAACTTGACAAAAGTTCAGGAAAACTTTTGACTGGAATTTTTTGTATTTTTAAAATATTTATATTTGAGAGGTTTTTAAATATTTTTATTTGAGAGGTTTTTGGAGAGTATTGTGAGTTTGAAATAGACGAAAATCCAAGCTAGTATTTTCATGTTTAATTTAAATTCACTCATACGTGCTAAGTGCCCACAAAATTCCCTTAGAGGGGGATCTGCTACAAATCGTATTAAGGTCTATGCACTCCTTATAGTTCATTGAAGTGAGATGACTGCTCTCATGATGCAAATTATAGAGTTGCATCCTTATAAAAATATTTCTTGGGCTTATTGGAAAAAAAGAAGTCTAGATAGTCTTCTTATGGCATTAGAGCCTGGCTTACATTAAATGTTATAATCATATTTCTTAATAGAAATCAAACTACCAAATAATCCTGGACAGATCTACTGATGGTATGAGGGAATAACTTACATTGAATGCTATAATGGTAACTCTTAATGGCAATCAAGCCATCAAACTGATCAAAGGTGTCCATACAAGACAAAAATAACAATAGTTAACTCCAGGTAGCAAAATTCTATGTCAACACTCAAAAAATAATATGTCTACTTATGAAAAAACAACTTAGCAATAATTCATCAAAATTGTTTTGAATGTCCATGAATAACTTGAATTGTAAGCTTTCAATCATGATTGGCCAAAAAGATTTATGGCTGGCAAACATATATACTTATTATAAAAGTGGCCCAAGACCAAGAATATTTAACTAGAGGCCATCAATTGACAAATGGTATAACCATTACCTTATGTTAGCTACAAGCCTGCAAATAACCTAACGGGAAGGAAACCATAAAACCATTGTAACAGACCTACCTCAAAGATCCCTAACTAGACCAATCCATGGTCCAAGGGAATGTTAAGTGTTGATAAAGGTGGTGACATGAATACACGGAAACTAAAGCATTTTACTATAGTTGCACCAAAATAAAACTATTTCTATCGATAGGAACAAAAATTAAAAGTGAAAACCTAAATATCAACTTACAACACGCCTTCAAGGGGGTTAATAAAAATAAATAAAGAACAAAAAAAGAGTTCACATACAACAAGAAATAAGTATCAAGTTTCTTCTTCATGTTCGACTTATGCTTCGCCAGATTGAAGTGATTATGCCAAAGAAACTTAAAAGTTATCTAACTTTAACCTATTCGGCCATTAAAAAATCCTGCATACCTGGACATATAAGCTCCCTGAACGGTAATTCACGCAATGGGAAATCGAGAGCTCTAGAAGCTTGACTTGATGCCACACCGAGGTGTCCCATTTTAACATCTTGCACACACAAAACAAACAATAGAAGATTAGTACAGAAACTAACTAAAATTTGAATGACAAAATGGTTAAATGAGTAAGGAGAAACATTAAACTATATGTGTGCGTGGGTAGATGAAAGGCATGGAAAGAATAATATCAACCTTGCAAACCCACCGCAAAGATTAACAAATTATTCAGTCGATATGTTAATTATTGTAGAAAAAGAATCCTCACTTAACCAATTTACCTATTCCATGAGGTACTCGGCGTCTACATGATCTACATCCTTCATTTCCTCCTCTGTAGGCCAAAGGGCCAATAAAAAATCTAAGAGACCAAAGTTGCAATAAAGTGTTTTACACCTGCAAATATGGGCATAGAGATTCGAACAAGGTGAATAAGTTCCAAGTGTCAAGAATGAATGGACCCTCCAATTTCGTACCCTCATAGTTTTAATGAGTGACAATTCTTTGAATGTTTCAGACAGATCAAATATCGTATCAAACTCTTCACCTTTTCTAAGCTGAGTTATCACTTACATTTATTCAAGGGAAAAGGGCACACCACGCAGTAAATACGTTTAACTGTGCAGTAGATGAATACCTTCTTTGTCTTCTCTTCGGACTTCGCTTCGGACTTCGTGGACCATATAATTGAGAACTTCAATTTTACTTTGCGGAACACTTACTTCTCTAAGAATTAACTTCACAGTTTTAACTGCGCGATATCAACTTTGTGAACTTCACAGTGATGCAAAGTTAACTTCGCCACAATACCTCACTTTGTGGACTTCACAAACATTTCGTCGAATGCTTAACCAAACTTTATCATGAAATATATTTCTCTAATGCATAACAACTAAAATCATCTAACGTGAAGTTACTCTTTGTTAAATTTAGAACTTTCACTACAGTGAACTATTTGTGAATCTTGATTTCTTTTACTGCGCGTAAATGTAAACAACATTTACACAAGTAGATTTGGAGAAGATATGTGACATGCAAAATTTAACATTCTTGAGAATGAAACATAAAACTATAGACTTGTATATTTACCACAGTAAACTGCGCGATGCCTCAAAACATGGAAGTGAGTTTCTGTACTATGATCTTTTATTTTCACAGAGCTTGGGCTCAAACTTCACGGATCTTCACTTCTATATTTTTCTTCTTCACATCTCTCTCTGAGTTTCAAACTATGAGTTTCTACTTATAGATATTTCTAACAACCGACTTAGGATCGCTTCTCTTGGAAGCTACAAGATTGCATTTAAAGACTGTAAAAAATTCTATCCTAAGTTTTCTTGACTTGCGAACTATTAACGTAGTGAAATAAATACAAACAAGACGTCCACGGGATTGGTAGTGAACTAACTGACAGATTGATATCGCGGAAATCATGCTGACACAAAATGACTTCCAGGGTGACTGACAGAGTCAGCTTAGCTTTGATATGCTTATTTGCTCATTAATTACGATTTTCCAACACTCACCCTTAATTATGAGTGGATGGGGATCATAAAATAAAATTAAAATTTTACAAAATATTTCAGAGCTGAAACATGCTCTGTTCATGACAAAGTTCACCGCCCAGAACTTGTCATTCCCAAACAACTTCGCAGATACTGAAATGGGTCTTTGCCAATGGTTTGGTAAATATGTCTACTACCTAATCTTCAGATCTGCAAAATTCTAAACAGATTTCTTTGTTGTTTATTGACTCTCTGATGAAGTGATACCTTGTGTCGATGTGCTTGGTTCTTTTGTGGTAGACGTGATTATTTGATAGTGAGATAGCTGAATTGTTGTCGCAGTAAATGACTCTAGGTTCTTGCTGATGCCGTGATAGATCACTTAACATCCTTTGCATCCAAATGGATTGACATGCCGCGCTTGTAGCTGCAACATACTCTGCTTCTGTTGAAGAGAGAGTTACTATGGGTTTTTTCTTTGACGCCCATGATACAACACCTGTTCCTACATGAAATGTATTCCCAGATGTGCTTTTTTCTATCATCCATGCTGCCTCCATTATCACTGTCAGTGTATCCAATGAGTTTGCAATTTTCTGAGGTTGAATACAATACCAAAGTATTTTGTTCCACTTACATACCTCATAATTCTTTTACCTGCTTGCCAATGCAATTCTTTTGGTGACTCCATGAATCTTGAGATTAAGCTGACTCCATACATGATATCCAGCCTTGTTGCTGTAAGATACATAAGGCTGCAACCAAGCCTTTTAAACAAAGTAGGATCTACATTGGATCCATCATCATCCTTGCTCAATTTCAAACCTGTTATTACTGGTGTTGGAGCTGTCTTACAGTTTAACATCTTAAATCTATTCAAGACATCATTTTCATATTTTGACTGTGATATAAATATACCATTTTCAGACTGTTGAACTTCAATGCCCAGAAATACTTCATAAGCCCCAAATTAGTCATTTCAAATTCACTTTCCAGGATTGTTCTAAATTCTTCTATGCCAAAATCACCAGTAAATACTAAATCATCTATATATAGGTAGACAATTAGCTTATTACCTTGCTGGTTGATTTTTGTGTACAGCGTTGGATCACATTCACTTTTGTGAAATCCATTCTGAATGAGGTATGAGTCAATGTGACTGTACCAAGCTCTAGGATCTTGCTTCAAACCATACAGTGCCTTTTTCAATTTGTATACTCTGTGTCCTTGTCCTGGAACTTCATAGCCTTATGACTGCTCCATGTATACTTCTTCTTCTAAATATCCATTTAGAAATGCAGACTTAACATCCATTTGATAGACATGCCATTTCTTTTGTCCTGCGGTGGCCAAAACTGTTCTGATAGTGTCCATGCGAGCTATAGGTGCAAAGTTTCATTGAAGTCTATGCCAGGTTGTTGAGTGAACCCTCTTGCTACCAATCTCGCCTTGTTCTTCTGCACATTTCCTTCAGTATCTTGCTTGGTCTTATAAATCCATTTCACGCTTATCACATCCTTGTCCTTAGGAACATCAACTAGTTCCCATGGTTTATTCTTCTCTATGCATTCTATTTCTTCATTCATGACTTGTGCCTAGACTTCATCTTCAACTACTTATTCATATGTTAGAGGATCACTAACTTGAGAAAATAATGAAAAACAAGAGAATGAATTAGGTGTACCAGCCTCATATATCTCACGCAGACTTCTTGTCCTTGGCGGAGTTGCTGGTGTCAAACTGCTTGAACTGCTTGATGGAGTTTGCTGCGCACTTGATGTGCTTGTCGGAGTTGCTATGACTTGTGTCGGAGTTGCTCGTGCTGAACCATGATGCGCAGTCCTTGGAGTAGGCGGTGCTGCGAAGTTTTGATTCGCTTGCGGAGTCTCAACCATGTCTTCTGCGATGTCATCATGTTCAACATGTGACACGATTTTCACATTTTTCTCTACAGTTGCATCCCATGCTTCATTTTCCACAAATTGAACATCGTGACTGATAATAATTTTTCTTGAAACAGGATCAAACAACTTGTATGCTTTTGTATCTTCAGAATACCCAATAAAAATGCATTTCTCTCTTTTATTGTCTAACTTCCTTCTTAGCTCATCTGGAACATGTGCGTATGCTACACAAACAAAAACTTTTAAATGCAAAACACTATGTTTCATACCTGTCCATGCTTCCTACGGAACCTTGTTCTTCACGTTCTTCGTCAGACATCGATTCATGATGTATATCGCAGTTGCCAATGCTTTAGCCCAGTATTCATTTGACAGATGCATTACTGCCAACATACTGTGCGCCATTTTGATAATGGCTCTATTTTTTGTCTCCGCGATACCATTCTGCTGCGGTGTATATCGCGCAGTGAATTGTTTATGTATGCCATGATTTTTGCAAAAATTCAAGAAATCATTTGAGACATACTCACCACCTCTGTGTGTTCTTAATATCTTGATGCTGTGTCCACTTTGCTTCTCCACGAGTGCCTTGAACTGCTGAAAACAACTAAATGCATCAGATTTATGTTTTAGAAAATAGAACCATGTTTTTCTTGTGAAATCATCAATAAAAGTGAGAAGATAAGTGCATCCTCCCATGGACAATGTTTGCATCGGTACACAGATATCGGAGTGCACAATTTCAAGTGGTGCGCGAGCTTTGTATGACTTTCCGACTGGAAAAGTCTGTCCGTGTTGTTTTCCAAAGATACATCCTTCACAAATTCTTTTTGGGTTTTCAATTAGTGGCAGTCCTTTCACCATGTCCTTCATGTGTAATAGCTTTAGCCCACCAAAATTTAGATGCCCAAATCTGAAGTGCCATAACCAGGATTCATCCCGAATTTCTGTTTGAAACGCAACTTGCATTGCGTTGCCTTTTTCTTCCTTGTCGATGCGAACTTATGCTTCTTTGCTTTCTGTTTTGAATGCAGCTTCATAGTTTTCTTTCTGACTTTCATGAACAACATGAGTATTTTTACCTTTGATGATTGGTTTTATCCTGAAAGGAAACAAGCGATTGCTTGTCATCTGCACTTCGACTATTAATTGATTGCTTGGGTATATATCTTTGATCACACAACGCTTCCCTATCATATGAACTCCATAACCTTTTTCCATAAATTGTCCAATGCTCATCAGATTATGCTTCAAACCTTGAACATAATACACATTAGGCATAAATTTATGCTCCCCCTATTTTGTTAGAATATCAACAGTACCCTTACCCAAAACAGTGATTGGATATTGTTTCCAAGTGTGACATCAGTTTAAACTGATTTATCTAGGCTAGAAAATAAACTTAAATTACCAGTCATATGATTGCTATAGCTTGAGTCTAAATACCATATGTCATTTGGACTTTCTTAGATGGCATTGCACTCCAGCGATGATGCGCATGCCAAGAAAAGTGAACTGTTCGCAGTGTTGTTGCTACTTGATTGAGTTTCACCTTGCTTTCCTTGGTCATACTGCTTCTTCCTGCATTCATATGCGAAGTGTCCATACCTCTTACAGTAATGACATTGAATTGTTTTATTTATCATACCTGTGTCCACTTGGCTGATTGGTGGTCTGATTCTGGCCTCTTCCCGCAACATGTGCAGGATTGCTGCTATGACCCCCTCTGAACGAAATTCATCCTCTGCCTCTAGAGTTTGATCTTCCTCTGCCTCTTCCATGACTTATGGATGACTGTGCTTTGAATGCATCTTCCAACGATGTTTCTGAACCACTGATTCTATGCTCATGACTAAGTAATGAGGTTTTCAAGTCATCAATAGTAAATGTGGACAGATCTTTGTTTTCTTCTAGGGTTACAACCAAAGATTCAAATTTCTTTGGCAAAACTCTAAGAACTTTTTCAACAACTCTTTGGTCACCTAAAGTTTCTCCATGAGACTTTATTTGATTAACCAGACCAATAACACGAGTATAGAATGAGTCTACTGACTCTGTGTTTTTCATTGACAGAGATTCAAAATCTCTTCTAAGAATCTAAAGTTTGGCAGTCTTTACCTTGTTGAAACCTTGATATGTTGTTTCCAGCGTGTCCCACACTTCCTTAGCTGACTATGCTGCTGCTACTCTTGGGAGTATTGATTCATGTGTCGCTTGATGTATGTGGAACAACACCTTTCCATCTTTCTTCCTCTGTTACCTTAATACATCCTTCTTAGTTTGTGTGAGGTTGTTATATGCTGCTAGATCTGTTGGTTCTGCATAGCCTTGTTGGACTATTTCCCATACATATTGACCTCTAAACAAAGCTTTCATGGTAGAGACCAATATTCATAATTTTTCCCTGAAAAGATTGGAGTTTGCAAATTAACAAAAGTGGAAGCCATTCTTAACCTCTTTTCCCTTATGAATTGAATTCCTTATTTCCATAAACTAGGCTCTGATACCAGATCAAGGGAAAAGGGAACACCGCGCAGTAAATAAATTTAACTTCTCAGTGGATGGATACCTTCTTTCTCTTCTCTTCGGACTTCACGGACCATATAATTGAGGACTTCAATTTTACTTCGCGGAACACTTATTTCTCTAAGAATTAACTTCGCAGTTTTAATTGCGTGATATCAAATTTTACTTCGCAGAGATTAACTCCGCGGTTTCACCTTTTTTACTTCGTAGCAAGTAACTGTGCAATTTCGACTTTTTACTATGTAGTGAACTTCACAGTGATGCGAAGTTAACTTCGCCACAATACTTCACTTTGCGGACTTCCCAAACACTTCGCGGAATGCTTAACCAAACTTTATCATGAAATATATTTCTCTAATACATAACAACTAAAATCATCTAACGCGAAGTTACTCTTTGTTAAATTTTGAACTTTCACTGTGGTGAACTATTTGTGAATCTTGATTTCTTTTACTGCGCGTAAATGTAAACAACATTTACACAAGTAGATTTGGAGAAGATATGCGACATGCAAAATTCAACATTCTTGAGAATGAAACAGAAAACTATAGACTTGTATATTTACCACAGTAAACTGCGCGATGCCTCAACACATGAAAGTGAGTTTCTGTACTATGATCTTTTATTTTCACAGAGCTTGGGCTCAAACTTCACGAATCTTCACTTATATATTTTTCTTCTTCACATCTCTCTCTGAGTTTCAAACTATGAGTTTCTACTTATAGATATTTCTAACAACCGACTTAGGATTGCTTCTCTTGGAAGCTACAGGATTGCATTTAAACACTGTAAAAAATTCTATCATAAGTTTTCTTGACTTGCGAACTATTAACGCAGTGAAATAAATACAAACAAGACGTCCACCAGATTGGTAGTGAACTAACTGACAGACTGATATCGTGGAAATCACGCTGACACAAAATGACTGCCAGGGTGACTGACAGAGTCGGCTTAGATTTGATATGCTTATTTGCTCATTAATTACGATTTTCCAACACTCCCCCTTAATTATGAGTGGATGGGGATCATACAATAAAATTAAAATTTTACAAAATATTTCAGAGCTGAAACATGCTCTGTTCATGACCAAGTTCACTGCGCAGAACTTGTCATTCCCAAACAACTTCGCAGATATTGAAATGGGTCTTTGCCAATGGTTTGGTAAAGATGTCTACTATCTAATATTCAGACCTGCAAAATTCTAAACAGATTTCTTTGTTGTTTATCAACTCTCTGATGAAGTGATACCTTGTGTCGATGTGCTTGGTTCTTTTGTGGTAGAGGTGATTATTTGACAGTGCGATAGCTGAATTGTTGTCACAGTAAATGACTCTAGGTTCTTGCTGATGTTGTGATAGATCACTTAACATCCTTTGCATCCAAATGGCTTGAGATGCCGCGCTTGTAGCTGCAACATACTCTGCTTCTGTTGAAGAGAGAGTTACTATGGGTTTTTTCTTTGACGCCCATGATACAACACCTGTTCCTACATGAAATTTATTCCCAGATGTGCTTTTTCTATCATCCATGCTGCCTCCATTATCACTGTTAGTGTATCCAATGAGTTTGCAATTTTCTGAGGTTGAATACAATACCAAAGTATTTTGTTCCACTTACATACCTCATAATTCTTTTACCTGCTTGCCAATGCCATTCTTTTAGTGACTCCATGAATCTTGAGATTAAGTTGACTCCATACATGATATCCAGCCTTGTTGTTGTAAGATACTTAAGGCTGCCAACAAGCCTTTTAAACAATGTAGGATCTACATTGGATCCATCATCATCCTTGCTCAATTTCAAACCTATTATTACTGGTGTTGGAGCTGTCTTACAGTTTAACATCTTAAATCTATTCAAGACATCATTTGCATATTTTGACTGTGATATAAATATACCATTTTCAGATTGTTGAACTTCAATGCCCAGAAAATACTTCATAAGCCCCAAATTAGTCATTTCAAATTCACTTTCCAGGACTGTTCTAAATTCTTCTATGCCAAAATCACCAGTAAATATTAAATCATCTACATATAGGCATACAATTAGCTTATTACCTTGCTGGTTGATATTTGTGTACAGCGTTGGATCACATTCACTTCTGTGAAATCCATTCTGAATGAGGTATGAGTCAATGTGACTGTACCAAGCTCTAGGATCTTGCTTCAAACCATACAGTGCCTTTTTCAATCTGTATACTCTGTGTCCTTGTACTGGAACTTCAGAGCCTTGTGATTTCTCCACATATACTTCTTCTTCTAAACATCCATTTAGAAATGCAGACTTAACATCCATTTGATAGACATGCCATTTCTTTTGTGTTGCGATGGCCAAAACTGTTCTGATAGTGTCCATGCGAGCTACAGGTGCAAAAGTTTCATTGAAGTCTATGCCAGGTTGCTGAGTGAACCCTCTTGCTACCAATCTCGCCTTGTTCTTCTGCACATTTCCTTCAGCATCTTGCTTGGTCTTATAAATCCATTTCACGCTTATCACATCCTTGTCCTTAGGAACATCAACTAGTTCCCATGGTTTATTCTTCTCTATGCATTCTATTTCTTCATTCATGACTTGTGCCCAGACTTCATCTTCAACTACTTATTCATATGTTAGAGGATCACTAACTTGAGAAAATAATAAAAAACAAGAGAATGAATTAGGTGTACCAGCCTCATATATCTCACGCAGACTTCTTGTCCTTGGCGGAGTTGCTGGTGTCGAATTGCTTGAACTGATTGATGGAGTTTGCTGCGCACTTGATGTGTTTATCGGAGTTGCTATGACTTGTGTCGGAGTTGCTCGTGCTGAACCATGATGCGCAGTCCTTGGAGTAGGCGGTGCTGCAAAGTTTTGATTCACTTGCAGAGTCTCAACCATGTCTTCTGCAATGTCATCATGTTCAACATGTGACACGATTTTCACATTTTTCTCTACAGTTGCATCCCATGCTTCATTTTCCACAAACTGAACATCGTGACTGATAATAATTTTTCTTGAAACAGGATCAAACAACTTGTATGCTTTTGTATCTTCAGAATACCCAATAAAAATGCATTTCTCTCCTTTATTGTCTAACTTCCTTCTTAGCTCATCTGGAACATGTGCGTATGCTACACAACCAAAAACTTTTAAATGCAAAACACTATGTTTCATACCTGTCCATGCTTCCTGCGGAACGTTGTTCTTCACGCTCTTCGTCGGACATCGATTCATGATGTATATCGCAGTTGCAAATGCTTTAGCCCAGTATTCATTTGACAGATGGATTACTGCCAACATACTGTGCACCATTTTTATAATGGTTCTGTTTTTTGTCTCCGTGATACCATTCTACTGCAGTGTATATTGCGCAGTGAATTGTTTCTGTATGCCATGATTTTTGCAAAAATTCAAGAAATCATTTGAGACATACTCACCACCTCTGTGTGTTCTTAATATCTTGATGCTGTGTCCACTTTGCTTCTCCACGAGTGCCTTGAACTGCTGAAAACAACTAAATGCATCAGATTTATGTTTTAGAAAATAGAACCATGTTTTTCTTGTGAAATCATCAATAAAAGTGAGAAGATAAGTGCATCCTCCCATGGACGATGTTTGCATCGGTCCGCAGATATCGGAGTGCACAATTTCAAGTGGTGCGCGAGCTCTATATGACTTTCCGACTCGAAAAGTCTATCTGCGTTGTTTTCCAAAGATACATCCCTCACAAATTCTTTTTGGGTTTTCAATCAGTGGCAGTCCTTTCACCATGTCCTTCATGTGCAATAGCTTTAGCCCACCAAAATTAAGATGCCCAAATCTGGAGTGCCATAACCAGGATTCATCCCAAATTTCTATTTGAAACGCAACTTGCATTGCGCTGCCTTTTTCTTCCTTGTTGATGAGAACTTATGCTTCTTTGCTTTCTGTTTTGAATGCAGCTTCATAATTTTCTTTTTGACTTTCATGAACAACATGAGTATTTTTACCTTTGATGATTGGTTTTATCCTCAAAGGAAACAAGCGATTGCTTCTCATCTACACTTCTACTATTAACTGATTGCTTGGGTATATATCTTTGATCACACAACGCTTCCCTATCATATGAACTCTGTAACCTTTTTCCATAAATTGTCCAATGCTCATCAGATTATGCTTCAAACCTTGAACATAATACACATCATGCATAAATTTATGCTCCCCCTGTTTTGTTAGAATATCAATAGTACCCTTACCCAAAACAGTGATTGGATATTGTTTCCAAGTGTGACATCAGTTTGAACTGATTTATCTAGGCTAGAAAATAAACTGAAATTACCAGTCATATGATTGCTACAGCTTGAGTCTAAATACCATATGTCATTTGGACTTTCTTAGATGGCATTGCACTCCAGCGATGATGCGCATGCCAAGAAAAGTGAACTGTTCGCAGTGTTGTTGCTACTTGATTGAGTTTCACCTTGCTTTCCTTGGTCATACTGCTTCTTCATGCATTCATATGTGAAGTATCCATACCTCTTACAATAATGACATTGAATTTTTTTATTTATCATACATGTGTCCACTTGGATGATTGGTGGTCTGATTCTGGCCTCTTCCCGCAACATGTGCAGGACTACTGCTACGACCTCCTCTGAACGAAATTCATCCTCTGCCTCTAGAGTTTGATCTTCCTCTGCCTCTTCCATGACTTATGGATGACTATGCTTCGAATGCACCTTCCAACGATGTTTCTGAACCACTAATTCTATGTTCATGATTAAGTAATGAGGTTTGCAACTCATCAGTATTAAATGTGGACAGATCTTTGTTTTCTTCTAGGGTTACAACCAAAGATTCAAATTTCTTTAGCAAAACTCTAAGAACTTTTTCAACAACTCTTTGGTCACCTAAAGTTTCTCCATGAGACTTTATTTGATTAACCAAACCAATAACACGAGTATAGAATGAGTCTACTGACTCTATGTTTTTCATTGACAGAGATTCAAAATCTCTTCTAAGAATCTAAAGTTTGGCAGTCTTTACCTTGTTGAAACCTTGATATGTTGTTTCCAGCGTGTCCCACACTTCCTTAGCTAAATGCACTGCTGCTACTCTTGGGAGTATTGATTCATGTGTCGCTTGATGTATGTGGAACAACACCTTTCCATCTTTCTTCCTCTGTTCCCTTAATACATCCTTCTTAGTTTGTGTGAGGTTGTTATATGCTGCTAGATCTATTGGTTCTGCATAGCCTTGTTGGACTATTTCCCATACATATTGACCTCTAAACAAAGCTTTCATGGTAGAGACCAATATTCATAATTTTTTCCTGAAAAGATTGGAGTTTGCAAATTAACAGAAGTGGAATCCATTCTCAACCTCTTTTCCCTTATGAATTGAATTCCTTATTTCCATAAACTAGGATCTGATACCAGATCAAGGGAAAAGGGAACACCGCGCAGTAAATAAGTTTAACTGATCAGTAGATGAATACCTTCTTTCTCTTCTCTTCGGACTTCATGAACCATATAATTGAGAACTTCAATTTTACTTCACGGAACACTTACTTCTCTAAGAATTAACTTCGCAGTTTTAATTGCGCGATATCAACTTTTACTTTGCAGAGATTAACTCCGTGGTTTCACCTTTTTTACTTCACAGCAAGTAACTGTGCAATTTCGACTTTTTACTACGCAGTGAACTTCACAGTGATGCGAAGTTAACTTCGCCACAATACTTCACTTTGTGGACTTCACAAACACTTTGCGGAATGCTTAACCAAACTTTATCATGAAATATATTTCTCTAATACATAACAACTAAAATCATTTAACGTGAAGTTACTCCTTGTTACATTTAGAACTTTCACTGCAGTGAACTATTTGTGAATCTTGATTTCTTTTACCATGCGTAAATGTAAACAACATTTACATAAGTATATTTGGAGAAGATATGCGACATGCAAAATTCAACATTCTTGAGAATGATACAGAAAACTATAGACTTGTATATTTACCACAGTAAACTGCGTGATGCCTCAAAACATGGAAGTGAGTTTCTACTATGATCTTTTACTTTCACAGGGCTTGGGCTCAAACTTCACAGATCTTCACTTATATATTTTTCTTCTTCACATCTCTCTCTGAGTTGCAAACTATGAGTTTCTACTTATAGATATTTCTAACAACTGACTTAGGATCGCTTCTCTTGGAATCTACATGATTGCATTTAAACACTGTAATAAATTCTATCCTAAGTTTTCTTGACTGGTGAAATATTAACGCGGTGAAATAAATACAAACAAGACGTCTGTTGGATTGGTAGTGAAGTAACTGACAAACTGATATTGCAGACATCGTGCTGACACAAAATGGCTGCCAGGGTGACTGACAGAGTCGGCTTAGATTTGATATGCTTATCCACTCATTAATTACGATTTTCCAACATTTATCTCACACAGATCCTTGCAACAACTACCAAGGACAGACGCCAACATCATCCTGTGAAGTCCTGCTCCAGAGCCCGAGGCCAGGGTATTTTTTAAGTATTATAAAAGTATACTTAAGTATAATATTCTATGCGATTATTTTGGATTGAGAAAAACATATATATAAATTGGTAGGCGAATATTAAACCAAAACATACAATTTACTATTGAAATTTGTAAAATTTGGCCAATATTATGATAAAAAAACATATTTTATGTAATTATAGGCGATATTAGAGTCTAAAAAGGACCAAATAGCGAATTTGTTTTTTGAAAAAATCCCCCAAAATAGCCAATTGACGAAATTTCACCCTTGAAAAATTCTTTGTGGAGGCTGATGCGGGGTCCATCCCAACCAATCATGAAACTGAAAATTACCCTTTGGAAAATCACAGAAAAAGAATTCCAAAGTCCATACCTTAAGGCATAGCCTCCCATGAAACCCCTACAAAATGGATGTAATATGTCATGCACATAATAAATATAGGTCTTGAAAAATCATACCCTTATTGAGATCCATCATTATTTTGAAATGGATTATAAAGAAGTGCCTTAAGAAACATAAGTGAGGTAAAAAGCTAGGTTAAAGGGTAAAAACTCCTTCCCTTATAAACAAAAACCCTATATCCATTAAAACTTGTAGAAAGCTCTTAATCGATGTATATGTATGCACATGCATTTTCTTTCATTTAAAAACTATTATGTATTATTTAAAAAAACAAAGGAAGTACTTGTGATGTTGCTACATCTCCTATGATAAATTTGAGATATTACTTGTAATAAAATTATTTTCTGCTTTTTAAGGAACAATGAAAGTACTTGTGATGTTGCTATAATTCCTATGAGAAATAGTAGTTGCTTATTGATAAAATAAAATCTTTATTATTGCATTTGAAAATGCTAAAATAATTGCAATTACTACTGTCAATTTCTAAACCTTAAAACTTTGAATGTTGAGACTCTAGAAACAATATTTTATTTTACCATAATAGTATACGTTATTTAGACAAGATTCACCTACCTATCTAACCCAATTAGTTATGCCAGCTTGCCTACCTAACCTTACCACGTCGATCTCAGTAGACTTGCCAACTTACATTCCCTTGTTTGTCTACCCTTTTGTTGATATCAACAGATTTTCCAGCCCTAGTAAACCTCTCTATGGGACACAACTTCTATATACCATACAATAAATATAAGGTTTACATTTATTGCCTTATACTTCTTCTAATCCAAGAGTTACTGCATTCACCAAGTGATTAACAAGTTTCCACATTAACCACAATTTAAGAGCTAGCATTTTTTCAAAAATTACGCTATTCTACCTACCTACGTTAACGTGTGAACCACAACTCTATGTGTTTTTGTAGATCTTAAAAAATGGAAACATTTGTCATGTCGTGCATAGCGTATCCATCTGTTACCAACACCTCCAATCATTTTTAGCATTTTGGGAAATGGTAATAACTGTGGTCATCTTGATAGTCTCGAGGCATGCTTCAATAACTTATGTGTCATTGAAGATATTAATCCCTTTTTAATGGTGGTTTACGGTTTCTTGGAGGGCTAGTTCATCTGTAGAATTCCAACCCTTGCTATTTTAGGTAGAGAATCAACCAGAAATAGAATCATTAAAATAGTGGCTCAACAAGAGCATTAGAGCATTATGTCATTTACAAGAATTGAATCTGGGAAACAATCACCTATACATGCTTTATGGCATTGACGTTCGAGTTGGTTTGATTGATCTGAAAAGTTTAGGAATTAAAGATATGTTTGAGAGCAATGCGAAGAAAGGTTGTTAAAATTAGAGTGCAGAATGAGGATTTGGATGGCCTGGTTAGTCCCGCTAAGCAAGCTGAGCCATGCTTGAGCTTCTTATCGAGGTCTCAGACGCACACTTTTCTCAAATAACAGATGGACATGGTTGCACTCTACTAGGTAATCCTGAGATAAGGATGCTTGTTGTAAATAGTGTTATTTATGTAGTCTTTGCCGCAAGATTATGTTCACACAATTTCTTGTAAATAGTTGTGAGAAGAGACCCATACCTTCTGTTGGAAATATCATAATTAATGAGCTAATAGCGTATCTGATATGCGTCAGCTCTGTCAGGCTCCAAGTTGGTCATTTTGTTTGTCTGTATTGTCAGATAGTCAGTCGATTTGCATCCAATCCGGCTCACATCATGTTAGTATTTAAGTAGCCGCATTTGTATTTCGCAGGCTCATAACTTCTTAGGTAGAATTGAATTATAGTCTTTAATGAAACCATGTAGCTTCCAAGTGAAGAAATCTTGAGTCGGTTGATAATGAAACTCTATAAATGAAAGTCATTCGCAAAATATTAGAAAAGAGATGAAGGGATAGAGTGAGAGAAGTGAAGAATAGAAGAAGTGAAAGACCCGTGAAGTGTATGAAGATCCCAAGCTCTGTGTAAAAAGTTAAAGTCTGAAGTAAATCTCATCTCTTTGTAAGTGCGACAAATTTACTCTGTTTTACAGTGGAAAGATATAAATCTATAGTTTTATGAATTCTTTCTCAAGAATGTTTGTTTATGCATGCAGCCCATCTATTTCATATTGACCTGTATAAATGTTGTTTACATTTACGGATTCCCAAGTATTTCACAGTGGTGAATGCCCTAGTTTAACGCACAGTAACTTCAACATATGTTTCGGTTCTTATGTTTCAAGAAGAAATGTTTTAAGACAAAGTTTTCTTAAGTTTGTGTTATGCGCAGTTAGATAGGTATACAAAGTTAACCGTGCAGTTAATCTTTGTAAAAGTTAAAAGAAGTTTGAGAAGTAATTTGTATGAAGTGTGAAGTTCATGCAAAGTAAGGTATTCCACAAAGTTAGAGAAGTGTGCATTTATGCAAAAATTCAACTACGCAGTAGAAAGTGGAATTGAGCAGTTAATCTCTACGCAGTAGAAAGTGGAAGAAAAATTAAAGCAAAGTATTTGCTAGGATAACGCAGTCCCTTAGCAAAAGAAAATAAAATATTTATCATCTGCGTAGTTAATTCTTTTTAACTGCGCAGTGCCGCTTTTCCCTTGATCTGGTATTAGAGCCTGGTTTACAGAAATTATAATTTGTATTTAAAAAAGGGAAAAGTGTTTAAGAATGGCTTCCACTTCGGTTAATTTGCAAACCCCAATATTTTCTTGTAAAAATTATGAATATTGGTCTCTAACTATGAAGGCTTTGTTTAGAGGTCAAGATGTATGGAAAATAGTCCAGAATGGTTATGCAGAAACAGCAGATGCAGGAGCATACAACAATCTCACACAAGCTGAGAAGGATGTCTTGAGGGAACAGAGGAAGAAAGATGGAAAGGTGTTGTTCCACATACATCAAGCAACACATGAATCCATACTCCCAAGAGTAGCAGCAATGCAACCAGCTAAGGAAGCGTGGGACACACTGAAAACTTCCTATCAAGGCTTGAACAAAGTAAATACTGCCAAACTTCAAATTCTTAGAAAAGATTTTGAATCTCTGTCAATGAAAAATACAGAGTCAGTAGACTCATTCTACACTTGTGTTATTGGTCTGGTAAAAATCAAATAAATTCTCATGGAGAAACTCTAGGTGACCAAAGAGTTGTTGAAAAAGTTCTTAGAGTTCTACCAAAGAAATTTGAATCTTTGGTTGTGACCCTGGAGGAAAACAAAGATCTGTCCACATTTACTATTGATGAGTTGCAAGCCTCATTACTTAATCATGAACATAGAATCAACCGTTCAAATACATCGCTGGAAGGTGCATTCGCAGGACAGTCATCCATAAGCCATGGAAGAGGCAGAGGAAGATCAAATTCTGGAGGGAGAGAACAAAGTTCTTTCAGAGGAGGTCGCAGTAGCAGCCCTGTGCAAGTCACTGGTAGAGGCCATAATCAGACCCCCAATCAGTCAAGTGGACAAAGGTATGATAGATAAAAAATTCAATGTCATTACTGTAAGAAGTATGGTCACTTCGCATATGAATGCAAAAAGAAGCAGTATGACCAAGGAAAGCAAGGTGAAGCTCAGTCAAGCAACAATAGCACTCCGAACAGCTCATTGTTCTTAGTATGCACATATCCACTGGAATGCAATGTTGTTCAAGAAAGTCCAAATGACATATGGTATTTGGACTCAGGCTGTAGCAATCATATGACTGGTAGTTTAAATCTATTTTCTAGTCTAGATAAATTAGTTCAAACTGATGTCACACTTGGAAATAATTTTCAAGTCATTGTTTTGGGTAAGGGTACTGTTGATATTCTAACCAAATAGGGGGAGCAGAAATATATGTTTGATGTATATTATGTTCAAGGTTTGAAGCATAATTTGATGAGCACTGGAAAACTGATGGAAAAATGTTACAGAATCCATATGATAGGAAAGCGTTGTGTGATCAAGGATGGATATCCAAGCAATCAATTAATAGCAAAGGTGCATATGACAAGCAATCGCTTGTTTCCTTTGAAGATAAGACCCATCATAAGAGGAAAAACAACTCAAGTGGTTCATGAAAGACAGAATGAAAATTCTGAAGCTGCACTCAAAGCAAAAAGCAAAGAAGCAGACACTCATTGCGCAGTGGAAGAAAAGGACAACGGAATGCAAGCTGTGTTTCAAACAGAAATACAAGATGAATCCTGGTTATGGCACTTCAGATTTGGACATTTGAATTTTGGTGGGCTGAATCTATTGCACATGAAGGACATAGTGAAATGATTTCCATTGATTGAAAAGCCAGAGAGAATCTATGAAGGCTGTATTTTTGGAAAACAACACAGAGAGACTTTTCCAATCAGAAAGTCATACAGAGCCCGCACACCACTTGAAATTGTGCACTACGATATTTGTGGACCAATGCAAACACCGTCCATGGGAGGATGCACTTATCTTCTCACATTTATTGATGATTTCACAAGAAAAACATGGTTTTATTTTCTAAAACATAAATCTGATGCATTTAGTTGTTTTCAGCAGTTCAAGGCACTCGTGGAGAAGCAGAGTGGTTAGATCATCAAGATATTGAGAACAGACAGAGGTAGTGAGTATGTTTCAAATGATTTATTAAAATTCTGCAAAAATCATGGCATACAGAAGCAATTCACTATGCGGTATACACCGCAACAGAATGGTATCGCAGAGAGGAAAAATAGAACCATTGTGGAGATGGCACACAGCATGTTGGCAGCCATGCATCTATCAAATGAATATTGGGCTGAAGAAGTGGCAACTGCTGTATACATCATGAATCAATGTCCGACGAAGAGCGTGAAGAACAAAGTTTCGCAGGAAGCATGGACAAGTATGAAACATAGTGTTTCACATTTAAACATTTTTGGTTGTGTAGCATACTCACATGTTCCTAAAGATCTAAGAAGGAGATTAGAAAAAAAGGGACAGGAATGTATTTTTATTGGATATTCTGAAGACACAAAAGTATACAAGTTGTATCATCCTGTTGCAAGGAAAGTCATCATCAGTCAAGATGTTCAGTTTTTAGAAAATGAAGCATGGGATGGAACAGTAGAAAAGAATGTCAAAATCATGTCACATGTTGAACATGATGACATCACATAATATGTGGATGAGACTCCGCATATAAATCAGAACTGCACAGCTCCATCTACTCCAAGCATTGCACAGCATGTTCCAACACAAGCAACTCCAACACAAGGCGCAACTCAAGCTACTCTGACAAGCACACCAAGTGCGCAACAAACTCCATCAAAGACAAGAAGTCTGCGCAAGATATATGATGCTGGTACACCTAATTCATTTTCATGTTTTGCATTATTTTCTCAAGTTAATGATCCTCTAACTTTTGAAGAAGCAGTTGAAGATAAAGTTTGGGCACAAGCCATGGATGAAGAAATAGAATGCATTGAGAAGAATCAAACATGGGAATTAGTTGATGTGCCTAAGGATAAGGATGTGATAAGCGTAAAATGGATTTATAAGACCAAGCAAGATGCTGATGGAAATGTGCAGAAGCATAAGGCAAGATTGGTAGCAAGGGGGTTCACTCAGCAACCTAGCATAGACTTCAACGAAACCTTTGCACCTGTAGCACGAATGGACACTGTCAGAACAGTTTTGTCCATCGCAACACAAAAGAAATGGCCTATTTATCAAATGGATGTTAAGTCTGCATTTTTCAATGGTTATTTGGAGAAAGAAGTATACATGGAGTAGCCACAAGGCTATGAAGTTCCAGGACAAGGACATAGAGTATACAAGTTGAAAAATGTGCTCTATGGTTTGAAGCAATATCCGAGAGCTTGGTACAGTCGCATTGACTCATACCCCATTCAAAATGGATTTCACATAAGTGAATGTGAGCCAACGCTATACAAAAAAATCAACAAGCAAGGTAATAAGATAATTGTCTGCATGTATGCAGATGATTTAATATTTACTGGTGATTTTAGCATAGAAGAATTTAGAACAGTCATGGAAAGTGACATTGAAATGATTAATTTGGGGCTTATGAAGTATTTTCTGGGCATTGAAGTCTAGCAGACTGAAAAAGGGATACTTATATCTTAGTCAAAGTATGCAAGTGATGTCTTGAACATATTTAAGATGTTAAATTGCAAGACATCCCCAACACCAGTGATAACAGGTTTGAAATTGAGAAAGGATGATGATGGATCCAATGTAGATCCTACACTCTTTAAAAGACTCGTTGGCATCCTTATGTATCTTACAGCAATAAGGCCGGATATCATGTATGGTGTCATCTTAATCTCAAGATTCATTGAGTCACCAAAAGAATCGCATTGGAAAGCAGGTAAAATAATTCTGAGGTATGTAAGTGGAACAAAAGACTTTGGTATTTTGTATTCAACCTCATAAAATTTCAAACTCATTGGATACACTGACAGTGACAATGGAGGCAGCATAGATGACAAAAAAACACATCTGGGAATACATTTCATGTAGAAGCAGGTGTTGTATCATGGGCTTCAAATAAACAACCCATAGTAACTCTTTCTTCAGCAGAAGCAAAGTATGTCACAGCTACAAACACTGCATGTCAAGCAGGTTGGATGTAGAGGATGTTAAGTGATCTGTTGCAGAACCAGCAAGAACCCACAGTCATTTACTGTGACAACAATTCAGCTATAGCATTGTCAAAGAATCATGTGTTTCACAAGAGAACCAAGCACATCAACACAAGGTATCACTTCATCAAAGAATTGATAAAGAACAAGGAAATCTATATAGAATTTTGCAGGTTTGAAGATTAGGTAGCAAACATCTTTACCAAACCATTGGAAAAGGATCCATTCCAATTTCTGTGAAGTTGTTTGGGAGTGACAAGTTCTGTGCAGTGAACTACGTCATGAACATAGCATGTTTCAGCTCTAAAATATTTTGTAATATTCTATTTTTTTAATGATCCCCATCTGCTCATAATTAAGGGGGAGTGTTGGAAATATCATAATTAATGATCTAATAGCGTATTTGATATGTGCCGGTTTTGTCAGACTCCAAGTCGGTCATTTTGTCAGTCTGCAATGCCAGACAGTCAGTCAGTTTGCAGCCAATCCAGCTCATGTCATGTTAGTATTTAAGTAGCCGCGTTTGTACGTAGGCTCATAACTTCTTAGGTAGAATTGAATTACAGTCTTTAATGAAACCCTGTAGCTTCCAAGTGAATCGATCTTGAATTGGTTGATAATGAAACTCTATAAATGAAAATCATTCGCAAAAGATTAGAAAAGAGATGAAGGGATAGAGTGAGAGGAGTGAAGAATAGAAGAAGTGAAAGACCCGTGAAGTGTATGAAGAGCCCAAGCTCTGTGTAAGAAGTGAAAGTTTGAAGTAAATCTCATCTCTCTATAAGTGCGGCAAAGTTACTCTGTTTTTCAGTGGAAATATATAAATCTATAGTTTTATGAATTCATTCTAAAGAATGTTTGTTTATGCATGCCGCGCATCTATTTCATATTGACCTGTGTAAATGTTGTTTATATTTATGGTCTATAACTCAAATCAAGATTATCAAGTATTTCACGGTGGTGAATGTCGTAGCTTAACGCGTAGTAACTTCAACATATGTTTCGATTCTTATGTTTTAAGAAGAAATGTTTTAAGACAAAGTTTGCTTAAGTTTGTGTTATGTGCAGTTAGATATGTATACAAAGTTAACCGCGCAGTTAATATTTGTAAAAGTTAAAAGAAGTTTGAGAAGTAATTTGTATGAAGTGTGAAGTTCATGCAAAGTAAGGTATTCCACAAAGTTAGAGAAGTGCGCATTTATGCGAAGATTCAACTGCGCAGTAGAAAGTGGAATTGTGCATTTAATCTCCACACGGTAGACAAAGTGAAATCACGCAGTTAATTTTCGCGCTATCATTTTGTGAAGTAAAGTGGAAGAAAAATTAAATCAAAGTATTTGCTATGATAGCGCAGTCCCTTAGCAAAAGAAAAGAAAATATTTATCATCTGCGAGGTTAATTATTTTTAACTGCGCGGTGCCCCTTTTCCCTTGACCTTCATCTCAAAATTGATATTCAGAAAGATTTTCATAATAATGCATCATGATTATTACTTTGTAGTAAATTTGAGTAATACACATGAGAAGAGGGCCATCTCCATGGACTATTATTCTTTCATGGTTGAAGACGAGGTAAATTTAAGTAATGTCCCAAATTATTCCTGTTGCTAGTAAGGCTTACCTAAGCATGATAGACAATTTATATGTTAGGGGCCTGATCTCCTTGATGTAACTTGGGGCACTGCAAAAGCAAAAAACGACACTCGACAGTGGGAACCAGAAAACAGGGGAAACCAAGATAAAGGCTCGCCCCTTTACCAAGACACACGCACACTGTCATCAACATAGATAAAATAAAATAAAATAAAGACAAACAACGAATTACATAATTCATACAATAGAGAAAAAACATAAAAAAATAATACAAGTATTCATCTGTTACTACAATCTTAGAAAAACAATGATACATTTACATATGTACAAGAGACGTCTAAATCATTCAGATGCAAGCAGCATAAACGTGGCTTCATTTGGAAGCCACTGAGCATTTGAAACATCAATTACGATCTTGACTATCAGCATACAAATGAAGACTGAGCTGGTGAGAGAGTTGACGTTACTTCTAATAGTTTAGAATTGTCCGAATTTAGCTTTACTGAGTAACATTCTCTCACATAAAACTAAATGGAGACTCTTGCTATGCTGGTCTTAAAAAAAACCTTTGTTGTTCCTCCAAAAGTACACATCAAGTTACCCTAGGCTTGCCAAGTTTCCACATAGCTCTTGCTTATCTCTTGGCGGATTCTTTAGTTATCATATCACCATGATTCTCCACTGTATGAATCTTTTGTAGATGTGTATTCCCTTGTTCAAACACTTTCCGAATCCAATGGTACTTCAGATCAATCTACTTGGTATTTGAGTGAGACGTTGATTATTCATAAGTGAATGGTGCTCTGACTATGCACTCTAACTACCACAGCTTAGCATAGTTTAGCACATGCTTGTCTTGTGTTATTCCCAGCTCTTTTAGGAATCACTGCATCCATAACATTTCTTTGCAAGCCTCTATTGCAGCTATTTATTTTGCCCCAGTTGTAGAGAGTGCCGACACTCTTTGTAACCTAGATACCTAGGACACTGATGCACGCACGCACGTACACATCTCCAGCCATATCTGCTTTTGTAAAACCTTTAAGCACAATATCATTATCACCAAAACATAAACAGTAATGACTAGTATACTTGAGATAACTTAAAATCCCACATTATTGCTTGTAGTGTTGTTTCCCTAGATTGGCTGGATTGACGAGGGATACTCCCATTGGATGTGCAATGTCATGTTGTTTACATACCATGGCATACTTCAAGCTACCAATTGTTAAAGAATATAGAATCTTACTCATTTTTTTTCTCCTTGTCATCACAAGGACACAAATCAACACTTGGTTTGAAGTGAGAAATTTTTAGGGGCGAAATTTCGCCAATTGGCTATTTTTCAGTCTTTTTTTCAAAAAATAAATTCGCTATTTGGTCATTTTTAGTCTCTAATATCACCTATATTTACATAAAATATGTTTTTATTATAATATTCGCCAAAAATCACAAGTTTTAGTAATAAATTTTATGTTTCATATTTAATATTCGCCTACCAATCTATATATATGTTTTTTTTTCAATCCAAAATAATCGCCTAAAATACTAAACTTAAGTATACTTTTATAATCCCTAAAAAATACCCTAACCATTTGGTTTGGAATCCTTCATATTGAACCTATTAAGCACCTTCTCAACATATTTTTCATGTGACAGACATAACTTTTTTTTCTTTCTATCACGTATGATCCCCATGCCCGATATTTTCTATGTTGGACCCAAATCTTTCATTGCAAATTGGCTTACCAAATCCTCCTCCAATCTATTATTCATGTTCTTATCATGTCCAACAATTATCATGTCATCCACATATAGCAATAATATATAGTACCTTTCTTGGCCATACCTCTTGATCTAAACACAATGGTTAGCTTCTAGCCTACTAAGTCTATGATTCAACTTTAAGGAATCAAATTTCTTATACCATTGTCAAGGTCCATGTTTCAGTCCATAGAGGCTCTTCTTCAACCTACAAACTAAGTTCTCTTTACCTTTTATTTTGAATCCTTTTGGTTGCTCCATATAAATCTCATCCTCCAATTCTCTATGAAGGAAGGTTGTATTTACATCTAATTGTTCACACTCCAATTCTAAAGAACCAACAAGACGAATAATAACTCTAATGGATGACATATTAACATCATGTGAAAAAAATTTAGTAAGTCAATACCTTCTTTTTGGGAAAATCCCTTTACCACGAACCATACCTTGTACATTTCCTTCTTTCCTTCACCATCATGCTTAATTATGTATACCCATTTGTTTTGTAGATATTTTCTTCCTTTAGAAAGCTTTATTAACTCCCAAGTTTTGTTTCCCAACAAGGAGTCCATTTCTTCCTACATATCTTCTTTCCATTTTTTGCTATTCTCAATAGCACAAGCCTCTTGAAAACATTTAAGTTCACCTTCATTAATTAACAAAATATAGTTTGAGGGTGGATACCTTTGTGAGGGCTTATGAGGCCTAGTAGATATGCAAACTAACTATGGTGACCTGTGTTTTATGGTTGTACCTATTGTAATGGCTACCGCAAGGTTTGTTTTTCTCATTATCCATCATTTTCCGCTTGTTGTCCCTCATTTTCAATTTGATTTCCATTGTTTTTTGAATTGGCTATCCATTTTTTTGCAATGGTGAAATATTTTCTTGTTGTTCAACAAACCAACATTTTACTTGACTTCCATATCACCTGTAGACCTCTTAAACATCCCTAACTCATTAAATATGACATCCCTTCATAACTTAGAAAAATACATTTCATGGATTTATTGACTAACTTAGTTCTATGCTCTTTGGGAATATGCACAAATGCTTCACATCCAAAAATATTCATGTGAGAATAGTTTACCTTCTTACGGATCCAAAATTCGTTTTAGGAATGTCATCGTCCAAGGATGGAGTAGGTGATCAATTGATGAGGTAACAAGATGTGCTTACTAATTTTGCCCAAAAATGATTTTCAAACCCAAAATTTTATAACATACTTCGCACCTTCTCCATGATAGTGTGATTCATCCTTTTTGTAATACCATTCTGTTGAGGAGTATTAGGGAAAATCTTCTCATGCTCTATGCCAAACTTATTACAATAATCCTTGAATGCTTGGTAGCAAACTCTCCGTTGTTATTTGTCCTCAAGCACTTGAGCGGTTTATTATTCTCTCTTTCATCATGAACATGAAAATTTTGAAATATCTCAAATACCTCATCCTTGTCTTTCATGGCATAGGCCCAAAAATTACTAGATGGATCATATATGAATGTGACAAAATATGATGCTCCTCCTATCTAGACTTAACATTGGATGGCCCAAACACATCGATGTGTACCAATTCTAATGGCTTTGTTTTCTTTCCATAGCATCCTCTTATATACGAAACTCTTTGTTTTCTATCATATATACAATGCTCACAAATGTCAAGTTCATAGGATTTTAAACCTGGAAGCATATTTTTTCGAATAAGGATTTTTAGCTATATTGGCTTAGAGTCCACAAGTTAAGTTGTTGGCATCTATTGGAGAAACTGTGGTAGAATCGATGTTTATGTTGACATTTCAATCCCTTTCTAGGATCATCATCAGGACACTAACGATGCCCTGATGATGAGCCTAGACATGGATTGAAAAGTCGACATAAACATGGATTCCACCACAGTTTCTCCAATAGATGCCAAAAGGATTTTTAGGCCCTTTTCGCTCATGTGACCCAAGTGCTTATGCCCTAAATCTAGTGATTTTACTTATTTTGAAACAATATCCACATTTTATTTTCTTGTTGTTTCTCTTATTGTATACAATGTTCCTATCCTGGGTTTTCTAGCCATGCCCAAAGCTCCTTTACTTATTTTCCAACAACCTTTTTTCAAATCTTGTGGAGCAGCCTTCATCATCGAATTGTCCCACAAATATTACTAGGCCCATGTGCATCTTTGGAACATGACTCACTTGTTTCAGAAAGATATCATTCCCATCATTTTTCTGGAATCAAACATCTCCCACTCCAACAATGTTACAAAAATGATTGTTTCCCAAAAGTACTCTACCATAATCACCAATTTCATATGCAACAGGATTACTTTTTCACGGAGTTACATGATGAGATGCCCCGAGTCAAGGATGCAATCAATACTATTGCTAGAAGTATATAAGCATGCATATTTAGCTAAAATAGTAAATAAAACTTCACCATATGAAACTATAGCAGTGGTTTCACCTTCATTTGTGCTGGCTGATTTTTTATTTGTGCTGATCACTTTTTTCTCCTTCTATTCTCTCTTCCAAACCCAATTTTTTTTTCATGTGTCCTACTTTTTCACAATGCAAGCGAGTAAGTCTTCCTCTTCGTGATTTTGATCTTCCCCTTGACTTTGAATGCCCCTGTCTATTTCGATCAATTATCTTTCCACGATCAACTAGGGTTAGAGATTCTCCTCATTGGTTTTTTGTAACTCAGTATATATTGCAACTCCTCATTCATTAAACTACTACTAACATCATCAAATTTTAGGTTCCATGTAGGTACTAAAGTGCTCATGGCTAGAATCAAATTTTACTAGTTGTCTGGCACAGAGAACATGAGTAAGAAGGCTCTAATTTAATAATCCAAGACAATTTTAACAGAGACAATATTACTAGTAATTATATTAAATTCATTTAAGTGCTCTACAATTGAAGCACCCTCCTTCATCTTGAGGTTATACAACTTCTTCATCAATAAAAAAAAAATTCCTGTTGTTTTTTTCTCATACAAATCATGTAACTTGTTCCACAAAACTTCTATTGTATTCTCTCCAGCCACATTGAAGTAGACATTCTTTGCTAGGTATTACTTGGTTGTAGTAATGGTTTTCTTATCTTATTTATTCCAGTCTTCAATAGTCATCGACGGGGGTTTATTTTTCACTCCCTCAATTAGTAAATATTGGTCCTTTAAAATAATATATTCTCCATCTGTGATTTTCATAGGGTAAAATTAACCTCCAAGTTTATTGATGATCAACATGTATAGAATTTACCCAACCCTCACTCTTACTTTTACATTATAATTCACAATGTGTATTTTTTACTATTTTTAATTTCAAATGGAAATACAATACATAAGCAATTTCAACATGTAAGAGTCAAGCATCACACCATATGTTAGGTGGAAAAAATATCTATTGGCCCTAAAAGTATGATATGGGCATCCCATTTTTAATAAGGGCAATTGTTTTTAGTGAGGCATAGTTCCATTCCAACAAGTCATAGCTTCACTCATTCAGATTTTTTTTGAAAATTCAATCATTTAGATTGTCTTAAAATGAGCTAGAACAAAATTCCATAATTAAAATTCTTAACAAGGGGGGCGAGCTATGACTTTTATCATAGTTCCTATGAGATTTAGGGATGATTTTGACCGAAAATAGGGAATAACATGAATGCCCTTTAATCCATGCATAACCCTATATGTAACTAATAATGTTTAACCAAGTAAAACTAAGAATATGAATTTTAGTTGCCCACAAAATAATTTATTTTTGGATATGAATTTTTATTTATGTATAATTTTTATGAATTAAATTTATAAAAACAAAAAATTAAACTGAAATTATGTTTTTGTTAGAAAATTAAAAAATTAAAAACAAATTTAAAAGAATTATTTACTATTCAACCTCAAATTCCAATTCTTAATTTAAATTTAACTCATTCTTAATCCATGTTAATTTTTTTTTTTTCCAAAAAATAAAATAAGATAATTATAAGTATTTAAATTTTTAATAAACTTGTGTAACTCTTTTAAAAACAAGAACCACATGATGGCATGTCACCATCACCGCTTATATGATAGGCAGTTTCTTGGGAACTGTGCTCGATGAGCAAGGGAAAGTCATTATCTACAAAAACATGAAATGTGAGACATTTGAATTACATTATTCATCAAACATCTAAATTAGTTTGACTTCCTATATTGTTAAACAATCTCATCGGATAGTAATTCTCAGACATTTGAGAATTGAAATATAGTTTGTACATGATTTCAACGGCCTGCAAATGCCATTTCCATTACAAGTTTCATCTTGTTGCTAGAAAATACTCCATTTACATTGCTTTTTCATCTATCTCAATTAAGCCACAATTCCTAAATCAAACCATGCTAATCCCTACTGCTATCAACATTCAGTTATTAGAGAAAGCTCTCTTACAAATCGTATTCACCATCGGACATTACTTAGCATCCTGACATTCTCTTCATTATACAATTCACTAGATAGAATCCTTTAGAGACTTCCCAATCTCATCAAAAAATAAAAAAAACAACATTTATGGACTCGTCCCATGAATCAAAGAACATAAATATTTAAGAAAAAAATGGCATGCTGGTAAAAGAAATGGAAATGGTAAATGGTAAAAGTTGATAAAGGTAGGAGGCAGAGATATTAAACACAATATTATGCATAAATGATATGGGGCTCTCCTAACTTTATTGATAAAGAACAAATATCTACCTCGTGAAATTACAATGAACCCAAAGGCCTTTATTTAAACACTTACTTCATGTAATTAACTAAGACTGGGCATGCAAATGAATTGGATGATAATTGGCATGCTAATGAATTGAATGATAATTGGCTAACTGGAATGCTACTTGACTGCTAATAATAGAACTAGAGCTTCTCACTAATACTTAGTGGGAGTAGAGATTCATATATATTGGTTACTACTGCAGTGTATCATCCATGTCTTTTCTTATCTTGTCAAAACCATTTCTCAATCTCAAATCCCTAACTCGTGGGGACCAACTCAAGTGGTAAAGATGAGAAATTGTAATTGGCTGTAAATGGAAGGTCACGTGTTCAAATCCCCCCAATCTTACCCATGCACCATGGTTCGGTCCCTGTGGATGCACTTGGGTATACTGGTAGTGAGCTTGGATCCCTGGACCCCCTGTCACATGAGTACCATCCCAGCTCTAGTTGTTGATTCCTCTAGTACAAAAAAAAAAAAATTAGTGGGAGCAAATTACAATTTATAATATCTAGATGGATATCAGTGGCCACCCACCTATTCTACTAGCTCAAAATAGTTTTATATTTTAGCAATTTTCTAGTAGTTTTTTCTACAGTTTTTCAGATCTTGAACTTCGGGGTAGTTTTGAGGCCCTAAATGATGTTTGTTGGGCTTGCAGCAGCCCAAACGATAGCCATTGGCTCTTGTTTAGGCCCAATCCACTGTTGTACTCCTAGGCTAGATGTTTTCAACAGTCTACCGAGCGCCCCAAATGAAGATCATATGCAAATATTATGACCTCGGGAAGTTGACTATTCAACTAACCACCTTGCGGTTGCAAACTTTATGACAATTAATCTCCTAGGGTTAGGTTTTTGGATGTTTAGGGTTTTTCCCCTCATACATATGATAAATAGGCCCTTTCAACCTCTTTTTGTATTCATCTTGTCATGAATGAGCGTAGTCACGACTCATCACATCCATTCTCAGAGATAAGCTACCACCATTCTAGTTGCTTTATTTTGCAATATGTTCTGATTTTGCCATTTAATTTGTGTTTACTATATCATTGTTGTAATGCCCCGTTTTGAATTTACCACCTAAACCAACATTTCTCAATGTTATTTCCTTCTTATTATGGAACTTCGTCAGTTGATTACATTGCAAACATATGGATTTATTATTTTGTGGAGTTCAATGCATATATGAGTGTGATGTTAATATGATCAATTATGTTCATGTTATGATTATGTCTCTAGAATGCAAATTTAATAAATTATGGGTACGTGGATACCAAGTTAAATTTATATGTTGAATGGATGGATATGATACTAGGTGCATGGTACATAGAAAAATGATTTTCATTATTGTTTATTAGTAATGAAATGTATATACATGTCAATGATTGCACAATATTCTCGATCTTGTGTTTGGCGACTAACCTACAGGTTAAAAGAGCTAAGTGGTAGCTGGGTCCTACGATGTGGGAGTACCTATGGGACATGAATTCCAAAAGATAAATGGTATGCAAGTGATGCATTATTGTTTAGCATGAGTATTATGTTATTATCATGATGTATGGACAGGTGTTGCATTTCACAAAACTCAACTGCCCAAATTGGTTATTCAATGACAAAACTTGAGTACAATAGTCGCAACAAAATCACTATGTCGATGTAGACATAGTCCCTTATTCCATAGAAGGGGTGGAAGAATTAAATACCATTTATCTTCTGAAACCCGGAGTCATGTGAGGGATGTGCTACGGTGCGTTCCCCAAGGTGTGTGATGATGACTAGTGGGTGCCTGCTAGGGAAGCTTGATCGATGTAGTTGACACTTCCACTTACAGGTTCTAACTAGAGTTATGCCATGTAGTGGACACTCCAAGGTACTCTAGTAGACGAAGGACAGGATGTGGAAGTTAGTTTTGAATTAGATAGAAGGTAGTATGTAGTTAGGGATGCCATGGATGTTTTAGAGGGAGCTTAACTAACTATGTGTGTGTTGAAACCTTTGTTTGATTCTTGTGTTGTAACTCAGTATATTATATTGTATCATAGATTATTATCATCTGAGTTAGTGGTAGTAGGTACCCTCCCTTGTAATTGCTTGATTAAACTAATGTGAACACAAAGATAATGATATGAAATCTTAAATGGATAATTGTTATAATAACTAATAATGCTAAAGTAATGTTATATACATGCTCGTTCAACCTTCCTGGAAGATTATTATTATTAGTTAGTAGGTATGCATATGCGAGATGATGTTGCTTATAGTACATATTTGACCTGTGCATACGTTGGTTGCGCATGCACACTTTGCACATGTATACTAGTATTAATATACAAATACTTGGCATGTTAAATAATTGTATAAGTTGTTGTGAATAACTAAGTTAATTGTGCATTGATCCAATACAGATACTGAACAGGCATATGTGAACATTGTAATAAGTAATTGATTAAGTATCGTCAATTTGAATTGTCGTAAGGAAATAGTCGCGAATAAATATAAATATTATTCCATGTGCGCTAGTAGAATGGTAATGTTTAATTGTTGTCATGATTGTTTAAAACCCTTAAGAGTACTTTGTTTACAAATACAAGAATATTGTGTTGGTACTAGGGTACTTCTCGATTAAACATTTAAATATTATTATTATTTATTAATCACTTATTATTGTTGTTGTTGTTGTTGTTATTTAATTAATATTAATAATCATAAAAATTTCCTTTACTATAAACCATAGTGGTTCAACTAAATTATTATAGGGATTATTGAGTTAAGTAATTATTAATAGGATTAACTGAAGCATTCATGAAAAGTTAAAAATGAATATTTAATTGATTAATTGGATCAAACAATATAAGATAGGATGGCATTAAAATAATATTGTTATTAATTTATTAGCATGTATGACATCATATCCACATGGATAAAACATTTAAGACACCCACCACTACCAACTTGAAAAGTCAACAATAACAACTATTAAATTATTATTTTATTCAAACCTATTTAATGTTTAAAATGGTGAGTGGGACTAGTAATTAGCCCATCGTCTCGTGAAGATCCAAATGAACATATCAACAATTATTAATGAATGTGTAGTCAACTCACTTAATTGAAATTAATTGACATTAATTCCATTGAACTGCTCTAGAAAATAAGTAGAGAAGAATATAATATTTTATTGTGATTGGGAATTCTAAACAAGAAGGGAAATAAATGTTTTGGGGTTTCGGATGGATTTGATAGGGGTGGTGGAGTAAGCCCGAGGGCTTGGGTAGGAGGAAAATAGTATTTAGGTGAGAAATTATGGGTTAGAAAGGGGTTGGTTCTTTTGGGGAGTGAACTGTGAGGGGATTTAAAATATTTTTTTGAAAGTGAAGTCTTTAGAGGAGGGGGACAACTTGAGGCTTGAAGGAAATGTGAGATTTTTGGAGAACCAATAGAGGAGGTCTGTTTCTCCTTGTTTTAGGGAAACATTCAATGGGTTGGACTGGTTGTACTCAAGTTTTGGGCTCGGGGTTCCAAGAAACATAGTTTCTTGGAGCTAGGAAGTTGGCGAGACTTTCCTAGTTGGCAAGGTGGAAAACCTATTTTGGCATTTTGAGTTTTCTGTTATGAGATGGTTATCCTAAATAGGACCGCAAAGATGCCCAGTAAGCTTCAATTTCAATTTTTTTTTCTTTATATATATTTGAAATTTATTACTTGATAGAAATATATTTTGTTTTCTTCCATTGAATCCTTTCATTTTATTCATTGTAGATGTCTGGTGGAAACACTATGGTGGAAAGCTCCCGGAGTTGCAGAAACTTGGCCTGTGGGTGCTTAGCCAAATATGCAGTTCTTCAGGGTGTGAGCGCAATTGGAGTGTTTTTGAAAAGATACACTCCAAGAAGCACAACATGTTAGAAATGTTCAAAAATGCAACAATGAAAATTTAAATTTTTTAATTTTTAATTTTAATTTACTACAATTTACTATTACTAACTATGGCCCTCAATATTCATATAGGTTAGGTACGCAATGCCTTAGTGACATGGTGTATGTCTACTACAATCTAAGGCTATGGGTGAAGCAACTTGACAAAGAACCTGACATAGAGACCATAAATTTGGATGCCATTAACACCACTGCTTAGTGGAGGGTAGAGTTGGAGGAGCCTGAGATGGAGGAGGCACCTAAGTGGTTGGAGGAGGGGAAGGATCATGCAAATGATTTGGGGGAGGAGAGCACAGTGGAGGGGGAGGGGGGCGAGGAGCAGGAGGATGATCCACTTATAGTGTATATAGATGTTCAAGAAGAGATTGATCTTCCGGTGTGGCCAATTCCACCACTACCACCACCACAATGTAAAACTAGTCACAACAGATCTAATGAACAAGTAAATCAATCACAATAGATGAAACTCAGAAAATATGGTGTAAACTGTGCAAAAACTTGCATTAGTGCTCTATATCCCAATAAGGGTGAAAATACAATACAATACTGTCACAATAAGTGAGCCAAGCCAAGCAATTCAAATTGCCCTAGGAGGTCAATCAAATAGCCTACATGGTGTAGCTTGTCTTCACTAGGAGTCATCATCATCATCAGTGGAGTGTCATCAATACACAAGTAATTGTCAGTTAGGTGTCAAACTGAGTCTAACTGAGTGTAATAAGTGTAACTGATGGTAAGTGGCACTAAAATAGGGATGGAGGCTCAGTGAAAGGCGCATAAGGGCTTAACTGCACTCAAAACTGTTAGTCATGTCTCATCGGAGGTCAATCGGATTGATATCATTTATGGGTCAATCAGAGGTAAATCAGAGTGATAACTGAAGTGTAACTGGACTAATAGGTGAGAAAGGCACCCTTCTGCAGTGGAAGGTGAGAAGTGGGTGAAAGGCTAGGAGGGACAAATCTGAGTGGTAAGTAGCTCCTGAGTGCTGGGAGACTAAGGACTAGGTGCTGGAGGCATCATATTGGTGACTGGGCAGCATGCAGGTGCATGCAATGCATGCATGCATGCAAAGGACAAAAGTGAATGATGAGATATCCTAACACACAGAGACCTGTAGTTGGAGTTGGGGTTGGGAGCATACAACCCACTTACTCTTCTACCTCAGATCGAGTAGTTGGAGGCTCTGGATCTTCCACTCCAACCTCATTCCAATTCCAAGTACCTCAATGACCACCTACTGTTTACAGAGGAAGAGTGGTGCCCTATACCCGTAAAAGGGGAAGAGGGAATCGATTATTGGGATTCCTATGATCTATCATTTTGATTTTATTATGTACTATTTAGAATCTAGATGCCTCATGATGATTCATCTCATGAGATACATTTATTTTGAGCTTTTGGTGTGATTTTGTATCATCCTATTAGGAACATGTTTCGGAATTTTCAGTTTAGTGAAGCTATGTAACCACTCGACATTTTATGCATCTTATTTAATACTTGTATCATCATATTTATGTAAAAATGTGTCTATTTGATGTTGTTGTTTTATATGTTTTAAAAATTGAAAAAAATGAGTATTTTTGTATTTTTTTGTGGCCTTCCTACATTTTCCGTCGATACCACCGAGAAGTTATATTCTAGACCCTCGCCAATACTTTCCCTGATACTATATATGCAACTTTTTTTTCTTTACAACTTTACAAGACATATATGATTTCATTTATAATAATTATTTGGGGTGGATTACCATCTATGCTTTTGAGGATGAGACAATTGTATTATCGAGATTGATTTTATGGTCTATGATTCAAAATTCCAAATAAACAATTATAGCAAAATATAAAAATCTTAAGTGTTGGGCTAGGTGACTTATGTTGGATAAGTTCCAGTTGCACCTCTTTTCATGATTGAAGCGGAGTTTAGTTGGACGAGTTCAAGTATAATTTCTTCTCATGATCTTTTAATATTTGAAGGGCGAATGCCTGGCGATTGATGCAGTGCATGTTTCCTCTGCAACATAGGCTTGAAGACAATAGCATTGATTTCTGGAGAAAATTTGTGTCTGAGTATTCTGGTCCGCGAGCAAAGAAGCACTGGTGTGTTTCATTATATGGAAGTGGTCGTCAAACCGAATGTGTGGCATTGTGAAATCTGTGGTACAAAACCTGGTAAGGATTTGAAACTACGGTTGAGGTTTTACCATGGCTATGCAAAATGAAATATGGATGTAGACATGCCTTGTGATTATCATACTCCTTTAGGACAAGATTACGCTTGCCGAGATCCAGAGCGATAAGAATATACACATTCACCTACTGGGCACCAACCGCGACAACCGATTCGTTGAAATGTATTGGCGTCACCCTTATGCCAGGTTTATAGTGCTCTATTCGCATAGTAACACTGCGGATTTGGGGCAGATGTATGACTCATTCCTACAGCTATGGATACATCTGTGCATCCACTTAAATGGGTTGCGATTACTGTGGATATGAAGCTTCTACCGGTACTCTGAAATCATATCCTTGGGCAGTTGAATTGTGGTCCTATTCACCTGGAAGAAATCAGTATGAATCTTCTCAGCAAAGTCACAGAGTGGCGTCGTCTTCATTTCCCAAGCAATCACATTCGGTATCACCACAACGAACCTGATTGACGACAACGAAACCGATTGAGGACGGTCAAGAGAGACAATTCCTATGCTCTACAGAGAACAGAGCAAACTTTTCGTCATAAAACACGTCACGGATCACCTCTGTAATGGGAGTGGGGCTCTTCTCAATCCACGCAGATGCTTTCAAAGAAGGAGTCAGTGAATGCATTTCCAGATCATTTCACGGACAGGGGTTTCTATAAACATTCTTCAGTCAATGGGGCAAGCTGTTCACATATTTAAACAGGCATGAGAAATAACTTATTGGAATCGTTATGCTGAGTTTCTTTATGGGTATTCAGAGTCAGAAGCGCTTGGTCAGAATGCTATTGAAGTTTTTGTGGATCATATAATATTTATGTTGCTCGTTGTCGGTATGTGGATGCTAGGGTACTTCTTGATACAGAGCTTCCTAATGAAATTCCGACAATGATTACATCAAATAATTTGCACCTGACTTTTCCTTAAAGATCAGCACTGCTAGGAACGTAGAGAATATGAAATAGCAAGACATACTTGAGCGCAATTAAAGTGCAGTTTCTAGAGAATCTAAGTGTAACATATGCAGGAAGTAACTCCTGATTTTTTTATTCCGCAAGATTAACTTAATCCGGATGAGCGCATGAACCAGCATAGTCAAAACAGACAGATTCAGTGAGATGATGAATATTATGATGGAGACAACCACCTTTATCATGACACGGTTCTGGAGTGCCACCATGTTACCTTAGGTGGCTTGTTTGTTTCTATGGCCTTGAGAGAGCAGCACCGAAGGATTCAGAGGTAATCCATTCATCTTTGGAGATCAATACAATATGTAACTTGCAGAAAGTGTTTTTTTAAAGTTTATTTCTAGGCTTTTTTAAAGTTTATTTGTATGTTGATACATGCAATAATTGTTTATAATTGTCAAATAAAGAAATCTAAGTTAAATTGTGTTAGTGATTGGTTGCTTTTATCTACCGTCACACATTTACACAGCTAAGTATGGACACATCTTGCAATGCTTCTCACCTTGCAAGTAAAAAGGAAGATACCGAAACATGGTAGGAAAGCCACACATAAATTTTTAGGATGGAGGGGAATCCCTTAGTAAATAAACCACCTTCATTCAAACATAGTATTACCTTATTGGATATATGAAAATGATTAATGAATTCATTAACAGATAGAAAGAAAAGTAAAATATACAAAATACATCACTATATTCAGAAAACGATCCTTAACTATATTGGTGGTCTCCATATGCTTTCAATGAAAGCTTTCTCATTCATTGAGTAACATTCTCATCCATTCAAAGATATAAATAAGTTGTCCCAATTTTGCCTCCTTTCTTGTACATGTACCTCAATTCCTTTTCAGTATATCACAATAGCTAATGAAACTAGGTCTTCTTCAATGGTGGCTAACGAAACTTTTTCTTCAATGGCATTTAACTTAACTTCTCTAACCATTGTTGGAAGGTAAATTGAAAATTTTATATATTTAAGTGATGATTGAAAAATTATAATATTATGTTATCATTTTCTCAATTGAAAGTAGAGTACCATATATGGAATGAAAACCACACAAAAATACTTAGGATGGTGGCAATCCTCAAATAATTAAACCACCCTCATTAAATCATAATATTACCTTATTGGATATGAAAATGACTAATGAATCTATTAGCATTATAGAATATATAAAAGTACACCACTATACTCAATAATCAGTAAACAATCCTCAAGTGTAATACCCCTAGAACCTTAATTAAAGTTTAAATACTTTGTAATAATGTTTTTAATTGTTGTTGAACAATTGTTTGATCAACTGTGGTAAAAAACACTTGTTTGAGGATATTGAATTATTATTATTATTTAATAAATAAAAATAGGAGAATCCAATTTGAAGTAGTTGTTGAAAGAGTGTTTGCTGGCCAGAAGGAGAAATGACAAGTGTTGGACAAAAATACCATAGTGGTGAAAACTGATATTTAATATCTCAATAGGTGTAGGAGGCATCATCCCTAAATTTAGGTTAGAGCTCCATATGGAAGTTCTAGAGAGGGAGGTTCATGATAGACCTAAGACTTAGCCAAAGCTTTAATAAGCATTCCCATCAGACAAGCAGGAGGCTTGGGTGGAAGAGGGAAAATATCTTTGTTGAGTAAAGGTGTGGAACTGAGTGATAGTTAAGAACTGTTTTTTAGCAGTCTTTGTCCTTGTGGTCCAACAAATAAGCTTGGGGGTTTCAGAACAAATAATCTTGGTTGTTCTAGAATATTGGTTGGGAGGAAAGATGAACTTTAGATTGGATTCGGTCTGTTCTTACAGTCAAGTTCTTGTCTTTTGTTAGCATTTTTTTGTGTAGTATTATTATAAATTGATGAACTGTAAATTTTAACTTATATTAATAAAATGTTATGTTAATGATTTTTAGTACTGAGTAATACATTATTATGTTTTCTATTCTGATTACACTATGTTTACCATGTTTATGTATTTGCATTATTCTATTTCTTTTTGTCATAGAATTTCTTTACATGTAAACTTGGGGTTTATATTTTATATTACTGTATATAGAGTTAATATTAGTAATGTTTACATATTATTGAAAAGACCTGATTTAGAACACACAATATAAAATAAATAACAGAGTTATTACATAGACATTTCTATGCAAAGCCAAATGGCTGGATAAAATATTCACCATTATAATCACACAAACATTTATGTATTTTTACACAGTCAAACGAGTTCGTTTGAGTTCAAGGCATATAGAGCCAAAGGCATATAGAGCCAAAGGGATTTCTTATTATAAACATAGTATGTAAAGCCAAATGGCTTAGTAATACATATATACAGAGTATTACCTTAGATAAGGCCGTAATTCTCAAACGTTTAGTGATTCATGTTCAAAGTATAAAACCTAACACTAATACAGAGCCGAGAGGCTGAGTAATAAATCAAAGAACCCTCATAAGCATAGAGTCAACATTCATACAATAAGAACATCTTAAATGCATCAATGCGAAACAAGCTTCATAAGATTTTTACATTTAAATATTTTTGAACACATATTATAAGGAGCCGATGGGCTACATGAGTATTATACATGAGTATTATATAGCGTAATAACTTAATATCAAGCCATTATTTCATAGAGCCAAAAGGATTAAATTTAAACGCATATACATCATAATGCTAATGGAAAAATAACACAAATACAACGTCTTTAAAAGAAGAGTGTTTTGTTTATTCAAGTCAACACAGGTATACAAGTAAGAGTCGAAGACTCTGTAATGTTTATAAATAAATTAGGGCCATTTTCAATGCACCCATCTTAAATCCAAAAGGAATTCCCATACATCAAATAAACTCCAAGTTTAGGAGCTGGGAGGTTTATGGGAAGTCGTAAGGCTAAACCCTAAACTCTGTGGAACGACAATGTTCACTTGGCGAATGCGTAAGCATAGCCACTTCACCAGCATACCACTTTAGCTGTGCACTGAGCACAAGCTACCATAAACATTAACCTTTTGCTAGGGTAGTGAAACACACTTGTAAACGCATCCAATGTCGAAGGAGCAAGACAACACAATAAACACATGAAATTACATGGTAGTCAGATTCGAAGGCAGAGTCGAAAACATAAAGCATTGAATAAACCATAAATTTCGATGAAGTCATACTTACAGAGCCGTAGCACTTATGTTAATACCAAACACACAGTGATGCATTCGACTAGCCACTTTAACCATGGTTCATTCCAATGACCACGTTGTATTAACCTATAGAAAGCAGTAAAGTATTTATTTACGAGTTGTACAGAGTCACAATACTTAAATATAATTGTGAATAGAGGTAAGTCTTTACCTATAAAAAGGGGTTCTCAAAACTCGAAAGCTTCCTAACAAGATGTGGTGTCAAGCACCTACAAATAGCATACACACAGAGAGTCAGAAAAGTTATATGTAAATAAAAAGAAGTTTGACACAGAACAATAAATGGTTAAGAACCTGTATGCCAAGAAGAACATGGTCGAGACCACATTTGATTTAACTAAAAGAACCCTGGTCTATGAGACTAAGGGTTACATCTCAAAACAACCTCCATTGTTCCGTAGTAGAGGTTGTATGGCTTACAAGCCTCCTCTGTTAGGCGATGCAACACCTATAATAACAATAACGAGTCAAGTTAATACATATACATTGCAACCCTTAAAATATTCAAGAGTAAATCACTAACAGTGCTTACCTATTCCAAGGTCCAAGGAAGGGTCGAGATGCCCTTACTCCCCTGTAGAGGTAAGGCAGGCTCCCATACTCAATCATCAAAGCTAAAAACAATCTGGAACTTACTACCAAAGCAAATGCTAGCACCTTCACCGAAAGAGTAAACAATTACAAGAAGAATCACATTGGCTTAACCAGTGCCGGTGAAGCAACCCGTGGCATTTATAAGTTTAAACCATTTTCAAACCAGGTCGAAGCTCTGCGCTGAGCCAAAGGCTCCGCAATAGCATAACCATCACCCCAATAACGAAGACTGAGCATAACCGGTAGGGTTTGTCTGAATAAAATTGGAGAAGGTGACGATGATCTTGAGATTTAGATCGAACGCTGTTGGGAGAGCCACGCCAACCAGGAAGTACCATAGTGTTAAAAGCTATCACATGGCTATGTCGTATAGTCTTCTTCCTGCCGACATCAAAACCAGACGCATTAATGGATACATCATATTACATATTAATTGGGAATCAAATCAAATCATCAAACGTTGATTTTGCTATAGTCATGGTTTACACAAGCTCGAAGAGCTTAGCATTACATAAATGCTTAAGATTTGGGTAAGATTTGTATGAATTAATAGTTTTACGATCATGGTATAGGGTGTCAAATATGCTAGCAATACCATATGTCGACCCCTCACATATGTCTCATAATCGTTAGCTTAATAGTTAATGAGAATTCGCTTAAGACTTACCATTGTATTAATACATGGTACTATAGGAAGCAAGTATTATAAACACATATTGTTTTGGGTATAGTTTATCATGGTGGTGATCCCACATAATTACCATTGTGGATCGAGTCAACATATGGGAGAAACATATGGTTAAGATTACAACACAAGTAATTTTGGTAGCGAATGATAAGTTTACATTGGACATAATTGAAAGATGGATTTAATACCATAACAAGTTAATGACAAACATAAAGTCACATAATGGTCGCAGTCACCATTTTAAGGCTGATAATTGATCCGCAACAATTATGTCGTTAATAAAAGAACATTAGAATTAAATATACCTTGTACAAAGAATGACGCTAAACCATACCGCAGCCGCACCAACGATATATCTGCGACATAAGAAGAAATGTCGTCATAAATACTTACATTAATTTTTTATTTATTTTTTGGTGAATTTGGGGTTGTGACATTAACTATATGGGTAATCTCCATATACTTTCTCATTCATTAATTAACATTCTCATCCATTAAAAGATATAGATAAGTTTTCCTAATGTTTCGTCCTCTCCTATACCTGTAGCCTAAACTCCTTTTTAGCATATTGCAGTAGTTAATGAAACTATGTCTTCAATGGAGGCTAGTAAAATAATCATAAGATTCCAGCAAAACTTGTTAAAAAGGTGCAAATCGTCTTGATTTTGGAAAGTATTCCCCAATGGAATTCATAATCATTGGTATAGTTGCACTCATATCAGTAATAAAAATCAAAGTACAAACCCTTAAAGTTTGTATTATCATTAAATAAACAAATTCAATAAAAAATAAATTTTAAAGTTACAAGATTTGTAAAATTCATGTAACTGTACATATTCTAAACCTTGAAATTCTATTTACAAAGAGTAAATATAGATTTGTTAAGAACATTCAATCTTTTATTTTTTTCCTAAGAAAAAAAGCGTAATTTTATTATCATAAGAAAAAAAATTACATTCTTCATAAACATGCATAATGTGCATGTATTTTGTTGTCTCATGGGACTTCAAAATCCATCCTGATATATAAAGCAACACACAAATTGTCACAAACTCAATACAAAATCAAAACTACCTGAGCATCAAAGAGAAAAAAACTATAATAACTAGATCATCATATAACAAGAGACATGAGGTGACAATGTCCCCAACGAAAGCAAAGATAAATTTAGAAAAAAACATCCATGAAGAAGAATAGGTATTATCATTTGAAAAGTGGAGCTCCAGTGAAAAAATTAATTTCTCAATTAAGGTGGCATTCTTTGGATTCCTTTGCCACACACATAAAGTAAACATCATTCATTTGTCATGTGATCCATTTAATTTCTTCTCAACTCATTATAGGTCTATACTAAACATGTCCATTTAGCCAAGCTTGCGTATAAGTTGTGATATTAGCGATGAGGTTGCTTTGTTCTTCTATAGTGTGTTTTCCATGTTGCACATGGGCTGGTGCAAGGTAATGATACCCAATATGACACGTTAGTTGCAATGACATTCTGGAAAAACAGAAATATTATCATTAAAATCAATTATTAGAGGTACCTACAAAACTTTTTCCGATTAGCTGTAAAAAGATGAAACGTAGAAAAACGGATGACCTTCCAGAATATATAACTTTTATTTATGGAAAAGTGGTATAACCACCCCAAAATGTCATTATTGGAAGATTGGTATGTTATTTTTTTTCTAAAACATAATGCACATGTTTTTGTTGACCCACCTGTTTGCTATGTAAATTTTTAATTTATGAGAAAAAAATATGTAGAAGCATAGGCAATAAACAAATCTTGTGTGGGGATATTTTTCCAAAATTTTAAAAGTTAATTTTATATTTTTTTAAATTACCGAAGTCAGTGAAGCCTTAAAATGACATGGTCAAGTGTTGATCCACCATATCATGGTCTAAAAATAATCAATTTTTTTTTTTTTTTAGGTTGTAGGTGTTTTTGTACTCTTTTGTGGGTTCTTTTCCGTTTTCAAAATAGGTAAGCCAATCAAAAGTTATAGGCCAAATAAACGACTTATGTTTTTTACAAATTTGACATGAGTGCAGTTAAAAATGAATTAAAAATAGAAAACAACAACATATCTATTCAAAAATTATTTATTTAGAATCTACACACAGAGCTCGACAAGTGTGTGCAATTTTATCTGCAGTGCACTCATGGAGCATATGCGGAATTAGTTGTGAAAAACATGAAGTTACAACATTTGATGTGTTCTGCCATAACTCATACATAAATCAGACCGAGCCTCAAGCTGCAATGCGAAGCTAATTCCAAGCCTGCAAGGGCGCCAAAAACAATTTGAATTTAGACATGGATGCGTGCAAACGTGGTGCACATGCATGTCTATAGGCGCGCATGTGGATTTACATGCGTGCACGCGTAGTTACGCATACGCGTTATTTGCACACACATTTTATTTTTCAAAAACAAGGTATCCCTTTATATGTTTTCTTTAATTTCCTTTCTCAAGGGGATACATGAAGTTGAGAAAGGAAATTAAAGAAAACATATAAAGGGATATGTAAAGTTGACAAATGAAATTAAAGAAAACATATAAGTTGTAGTGAAAAAAAAACAGGGTACAAACTGAACTGAGGAGACTCAAACCTGCGACCTATGTCTAGTCCCAAGGATACCACCTTCAAGATTGAAGTGCAACTGACAATGGAAGACACAAGTGTAGTTTATTACCAACATAAGAATTTAATTTGACCTTATCAATCAATTCCCATTTCCATTTCCACTCATAGGACGTCCCACAGCCATTTCTCTCGCCACCCACTCTTCATTCATTATGCATGTATTTCACTATGCAACCATCTCAGATTCTCGCTGCGTGTTCCCTCAATTAGTTTCTAAAATCATTAGGACCCACGCCCGTCATCCAAGGAGTGTTTCCAGCAGTCTTGAGTTTCAGCTTGGCAATGGTGACGATTCATGGTATTACGTTTTCCTTCGGCTGCAAGATGAAAAACCCATAGTTCACTACGAAGGTTTGTCTGACAAATGTAATGGTTTGGGTTCTGTGCCCCCGGAGCAAATGATGATGAAGATGTTGATGATGATGATGATGGTGATGATGATGATGATGATGAGATGATGATGATGATGATGATGGTGATGATGATGAAGATGTTGATTATGATGACAATGGTGATGAAGATGATGATGATGAGGATGATGGTGATGATGATGGTGATGGTGATGAGGATGATGGTGATGAGGATGATGATGATGATGGTGATGAAGATGATGATGATGATGATGAAGATGCTTATCATGACGATGATGATGATGATGATGATGATCATCATCTTCATCATCATCACCATCATCCTCATCATCCTCATCAATCCTCTTCATCATCATTGTCATCTCCCCCTTCCTCATCAACATCTCCATCATCATCATCTTCATCATCATCATCATCATCACCATCATCACCATCATCATCCTTGTCATCTCCCCCTTCCTCATCAACATCACCATCATCATCATCTTCTTCTTCATCATCATCATCCTCATCATCATCGTCCTCCTTTTCATCATCATTGTCATCCCCCCCTTCCTCATCAACATATCCATCATCATCATCTTCTTCATCACGATCGTCATCATCTTCATCACCACCATCATCATCATCAACATCATCACCATCATCACCATAATTGATGATGGTGATGATGGTGATGATGTTGATGATGATGATGGTGGTGATGAAGATGATGACGATGGTGATGAAGAAGATGATGATGATGGATATGTTGATGAGGAAGGGGGGGATGACAATGATGATGAAGAGGAGGACGACGATGATGAGGAGGAGGAGGATGATGATGATGATGGTGTTGGTGATGATGATGATGTTGATGATGATGATGATGATGATGATGATGATGATGATGATGGTGATGAGGACGAAGAAGATGATGATGATGGAGTTGAAGATGTTGATGATGATGACGGAGAAGATGATGATGATGGAGATGTTGATGAGGAAGGGGGAGATGACAATAATGATGAAGATGTTGATGGTGATGATGATGGTGATGATGAGATGATGATGATGATGATGGTGATGGTCATGAATATGTTGATGATGATGACGATGGTGATGAAGATGATGATGATGATGATGATGTTGATGATGATAACAATGGTGATGAAGATGATGATGAGGATGATGATGATGATAGTGATGGTGATGATGATGACAATGATGATGATGATGGTGATGAAGAGGATGATGGTGATGATGAGATGATGATGATGACAATGGTGATGGTGATGAAGATGTTGATGATGATGACGATGGCGATGAAGATGATGATGATGATGATGGAGATGTTGATGAGGAAGGGGGGGATGACAATGATGATGAAGATGTTTATGGTGATGATGATGGTGATGGTCATGAAGATGTTGATGATGATGACGATGGTGATGAAGATAATGATGATGATGAAGATGTTGATGATGATGACAATGGTGATGAAGATGATGATGAAGATGATAATGATGATGGTGACAACGATGATGATGATGATGATGATGATGAATAGGATGATGGTGATGATGAGATGATGATGGTGCTGATGGTGATGGTAATGAAGATGCTGAAGATGATGACGTTAGTGATGAAGAAGAAGATGATGTTGATGATGATGAAGAAGAATATGATGATGGAGATGTTGATGAGGAAGGGGGAGATGACAATGATCATGAAGATGTTGATGGTGATGAAGATGGTGATGATGATGGTGATGATGAGATGATGATGGTGATGATGATGATGATGATGGTGATGATTATGATGGTGATGAGGATGAAGATGATGATGATGATGGAGATGAAGATGTTGATGATGTGACGATGGTGATGAAGATGATGATGATGATGATGATGATGGAGAAGATAATGATGGAGATGTTGATGAGGAAGGGGGAGATGACAATGATGATGAAGATGTTGATGGTGATGTTGATGGCGATGATGATGGTGATGATGATGATGATGAGATGATGACAACGATGATGATAGTGATGATGATGAATATGTTGATGATGATGACGATGGTGATGAGGATGATGATGATGATGGTGATGATGATGATGATGATGACGACGATGGTGATGAGAATGATGGTGAATGGGGATGAAGATGATGATGGAGATGTTGATGAGGAAGGGGGAGATGACAATGATGACGAAGATGTTGATGGTGATGTTGATGGTGATGATGATGGTGATGATGATGATGAGATGATGATGACGATGATGATGGTGATGATGATGAAGATGTTGATGATGATGACGATGGTGATGAAGATGATGATGATGATGATGATGATGATGATGATGATGGTGATGATGATGATGATGATGACGATGGTGATGGTGATGCGAATGATGGTTATGAGGATGATAATGATGATGGTGATGAAGATGATAATGATGATGATGATGATGATGATGATGATTCATCTGCATCATCATCACCATCATCCTCATCATCATCATCGTCCTCCTCTTCATCATCATTTTCATCTCCTCCTTCCTCATCAACATCTCCATCATCATCATATTCTTCATCATCAACATCATCATCATCATCACCATCGTCATAACCATGAACATCTTGATCACCATCATCATCATCATCATCATCATCATCATCATCATCGCCATCATCATCACCATCAACATATTCATCATCATTGTCATCTCCCCCTTCCTCATCACCATCACTATCATCATTATCATCATCTCATCATCACCATCATCATCACCATCAACATCTTCATCATCATTTCCATATCCCCCTTCCTCATCAACATCTCCATCATCATCATCATCATCATCTTCATCATCAACATCATCTTCATCATCAACATCATCTTCATCACCATCGTCATCATCTTCTTCATCCTCATCACCATCACCATCATCATCATTATGGTGATGAATTGATGATGGTGATGATGGTGATGATGATGAAGATGTTGATGATGATGACGATGGTGATGAAGATGATGTTGATGATGATGACGAAGAAGATGATGTTGTTGGAGATGTTTATGATGAAGGGGGGATGAAAATGATGATGAAGAGGAGGACGATGATGACGATGATGAGGAAGATGATGATGATGATGGTGTTGATGATGATGATGATGATGATGGTGATGATGATGATGGTGATGAGGATGGAGAAGATGATGATGATGGAGATGAAGATGTTGATGATGATGACGACGGTGATGAAGATGATGATGATGATGATGATGGATATGTTGATCTAATGATGATGGAGATGTTGATGAGGAAGGGGGAGATGCCAACGATGGTGAAGATGTTGATGGTGATGATGATGGCGATGATGATGATGATGATGATGAGATGATGATGATGATGATGATGAGATGATGATGATGATGATGATGATGATGATGATGGTGATGATGATGAATATGTTGATGATGATGACAATGGTCATGATGATGATGATGAAGAGGATGATGGTTATGAGAATGATGATGGTGATGATGAGATGATGATGATGATGATGGTGATGGGGATGAAGATGTTGATGATGATGATGATGATCATCTTCATCATCATAACCATCATCCTCATCATCATCATCCTCCTCCTCTTCATCATCATCTTCATCATCATCATCATCATCATCATCATCATCACCATATTCATCATCATCATCATCATCATCATCATCACCACCATATTCATCATCATAATCATCAACATCATCAGTGTCGTGATCATCATCATCACCATATTCATCTTCATCATCATCATCATCAACGTCATGAGGATGATTATGATGATGAGATGAGGATGATGGTGATGAGGATGATGATGATGATGGTGATGAAGATGGCAATGATGATGATCATGATCATGATGGCGATGATGATGAACAAGATGATGATGATGGAGATGAGGATGATGGTGATGAGGATGATGGTGATGATGGTGATGAAGATGATCATGATGATGATGATGATCAAGATCATCATCATCAACATCTTCATCATCACCATCACCATCACCATCATTATCCTCACCACCATCTTCCTCATCATCATCATCATCATCATCATCATCATCCTCTTCATCGTGACCATCATCATCATCATCCTCACCATAATCATCCTCCTCCTCCTCCTCCTCATCATCATTCTCCTCTTCATCATCATTGCCATCTCCCACTTCCTCATCAACATATCCATCATCATCATCATCACCATGTCCTCATCACCATCGTCATCATCATCTTGACATATTCATCATCATCATCATCATCATCATCATCATCATCTTCACCATCATCATCATCATCATCATCATCATCATCTGTATCATTCTCCTCATCTTCATTGTCATCTCCCCCTTCCTCCTCAACATCTCCATCATCACCCCTAAAAACCTAGAATTACTTAAATGCACTTAGGGATTATGGGTTAGAATAGGGCCTAAAGGATTTTATGGGGGAGGGGCTCTAGGAATAAAATGACACATTTACATTTGTTGGGTAATAAATGCAGTGAACACTACCCACCGAACTATACAATGTTCAGTATAGGCGCGCACGCACTCCTTGGCACATGCGCGTCCCTGTTGAAGATGAAATTTAGAAAAACACCCGTGCTCTTCTCCCGCATTTTCTCCCTACTTCATCGCGTTTTGTTGTCTCTTTTCACGAATAGTCCGACAAGCATCACCATTTTATGTTGAATTCAATCACCATTTGGTGCTTCCTTGACCATTTGGATAGATTACACAACATTTGGGGCTCTATTTGGCTATTTGGATTGAATACACACCTCTTGGGATCTATTTGGATCATTTGAGTGAATACACAATAGTTGGACTCTATTTGGTTCCTTGGATTGAATTCTCATGCTACTTGGACACACATGAACTCTTCTTACATATAGTGGACACATCAAAGGAGCATTTTACATTTGAAGCAAAGAGCAATCATAATCGTTGAGGTATGGTGACAATTTTATCTTGTTAAATGTATTTTAGTCTTCATTCACTTGTTTGAATGGCATCTATTTTGGTTTTTCCTCATGAATTGTATGATAGATCTATTTTAGTCTTCTTAATCTTCAACATATACAATAAAAACATCTTACCCAAAAAAAACTACAACATGCACCAAGCAATGCTTTCAACCTTTCATGAAGATAATAAAAAAAAATTACTTGCATCACCACCAATAACATTTCATAATCACATTCCTCCATATAGTAGACAAGAAATTGTTGAATTCCTTATGGTTTCACTACAACAACTCACACAAACACCTAAAAAATTGAACACTCTTAGTCTTTTGGGGCTATTTTCCCTCATCCATGTTGATGTATATGTAACTTCAAAATGTATTTCACATGTATGTATATTGTATTCCTATAGAGATGTTATTATTCCTCTATACGGAAGTGGTTGTATTCCTATAGAGATGTTATTATTCCTCTATACGGAAGTGTCATCATTTATATTGTAAGTGTCGTAACTTATATTTGATGGGTTATTAGACCACCTTGTTGGGGTCGGCCCTGTATAAGTCATGTGGGTCAAAGGGTTATTAGACCACCCTATTGGGGGTCGGCCATGTGGGTCAAAGGATTATTAGACCACCCTAGTGGGGGTCGGCCCAGTCAGCATTATGTTAAGTGGTTAAGTTGAGGCCGACCTAGTTGAGTAAAGGTCAAGTTAAGTTAGTGTATAAATAGAGAGTGTGTCTCTCTCATTTTACACATTCTATTCTCTCACTCACACTTTGGAGAGTGGTGCACTTATGGAGGAGGAGGCTCTGCTGCTAGGAGAAGACTGTCTCTTGTATTCTAGCTATATCATTGCTCTATCTATCTCTGAGGAAGTTATTGGGGTTTTTCACCATTATGGTTTTCCCCAAGTAAACTCTGTGTCTCTTGTGTGCTTGCATTATTGTGTCCATGATTGATATGCTGTAGATTTGTTGTGCATGTTGTTCTCTCAGTTAAGATCCTAGATCAGATTGAAGTAAATTATGAAAATTTAACATGGTATCAGAGCTAGCCTAAAAGAAGGCATGATATGGCATGTATGACACTTCTTGCACTTACAATGATAGGGCTTGATATAGAAAAAACCAGTCATCGTAGCACTTTCGATATAAATCCGTTTTAGCGACGTTTTCGGATCTGAAACTTTTACAAGTCGAAGATCAGCTCCCCAGGTAACTTGTGTCCAAAGGAAAACCTCTAATTCATTGTACTTTGTGATTTATGATCTGTACAATATAGGGTTTCTGCCTCTTCCAGATCTGAGTCAAAATCGGGTGACCTTGGGAAAAAGGTCATAACTTGGGCTAGGAAGCTCCAAATGACATTTCGTAAAAAGTGAAAGGTAGCACACAGACTTTAATATCCCAGGAAACATTTTCAGAGGCCGAAGTTGAACCAGTGACACGTGGCATGCTGTACAAGTTCACTCTCCTGTATTATCCCATAAACAGGTCACATTGCGACACTTGGCATAAATCTCTCCCAGAGAATCCAATTGAGGTCAGACCTATCGGGATGGAATGATAACAGGTCGGGATATCTCAAGAAAATGTTTCAGACCCTGTGGATTGAAAAGTTCGGAGTTACACCAGAAACAATCAGGTACATATTTCTGTCAAAACAAAATTATTTTTGAGTAGCTTCATTCATGGCTTCCAGAATTTAGGGCTTCGGAGAACGTTGGAATTTTTGTAATTGGAGACCATGGATGGATGTTACTCATAAAAATCTAAATTTAGAGACCAAGATCATATTTTTTGGTTGGGCAGAAGGTCAGGCTTGATCAAACCCCAGTTCGGGACTTTGATCGGAAAGATGGAAAATTAGGGCTTCTGCAAAAATTGGAATTTTGGAAATCTGTGACCACGGTTGGAAGCTCCTTAGAAAAATAGAAGCTTAGAGTTTTGAATCAAATATTTTTGTTGGGTGAAGCTCTAGGATACTCAAACCCTAATTCAGGGTCCTCCCCAGTGAATCTGGAAATCTAAAGGCAATTTCGAGGGGTGAAACTTTGCAGTTTTCAAATTCTGAATATACCAACTTGATCAGCTCCAGGTCCAGTTCTTGCAAATCAAGTGGATTGGGTTAATCCTAGAAGAAGATGGATTGGTCACTTGCATAAGTGAAGAAGTTCCTGTCTCAGAGGGAGATGAGGCTAAGGCATTCCATAAGAAGATTACAAGCAATCTTGATAGGTATGGCTTACAGGTATGTTTCATGGTTAAGTTTATCATATGTTTGTCTTCATATCATTACAGTACAATCTTGATTAATTATTGGACTTGTCGTATCACCTTAATAGAAGATATTCATTGATTAAGGTTTTGACACTTATGATTGTACTAATGCATTGTGATGTTGTATGAGGTTTATGTTGTTTGCTAACACAAAAGGTACACCAAGAAAGTCAAATCATGTTCTACTTCAAGAACATATGCTCATGGTGACATGAAGACAAAGATTCATCCATTGTCATGGATCACATAGAAGATCTACTTTCGAGGTATGTATAACTTGGTTCCACAATGGTTAACTTATGAGACATGCAGGTTACTAGCACAAGTCACTGAAGAGAACCAGAAGACATTATGCGGGTATGTTAGACATAACTAGCTAGCATGCTAATCCAGGTATGTTTTTCCTATATCAAGCTAGAATCCCACCTTGTGTTAGGATCTTATACTATTGTGTTATTGATAATGATTATTCATGAAGTCATAGGTTTGAATAATCATGGTTGTATGCATATTATGTTTCTTACCATAATTGATGATATGACTAACTAGAAGAATCATGAAGGTATAGGTTTGAATAATCACGGGTTTTATGCATATTATATCTCTTATCTTGATTGATGATTCAACTAACCAGAAGAGTCCTATGATCAAATAAGAATATGTATGAGTAAAAGAAGACTTCCCTGAAACCTTGAATACTAATGTTTATTATCTGTGAATGATCATGAATATACATGTTTAAGATTATTGTGTTTTGATAGTATTAAGATTATACTAATAAATGTGTGATTATGTATGATACCTCAAGGATAACACAATGATGATACTAATAAGAATGCATAGTGATTAAGGATGGATGTAAGTTCAAGGATAGGTAATCCGAGAAGCAAAGATCAAGAGGGAGCACACTCCAGTTGTTCCTGCAAGAAAGCAAAGGAGCACACTTTAGTAGTTTCTGCAAGGATGCAGATATTCAGAGGGAGTTGACCACTTCTCACAATCCACATAAGAATGGAGTTGCAGAAAAGAAGCAAAGACTGAGAGGGAGTCAACCCAACAAACAAACAAAGATACGTATTTGAATTGTCATTACTTGCATATTTTATTGTTTAAATAATACTGTTCAATAATGTATATACTGATGTTCCTAGAATTAGGTTGTGTATTATGCATATTAGAATAGTTGCATTGATGAACAGTATACTACTAATATGCATGGGTAAGTGGCCTATGGCACTGTACAACATTCCATTGCTACTTATCTAGAATGAAACCTCTTTGCTGACATGTTGGGAGTTGTGCACACTCTTAACAATGTTCTGGTAGAGTTTGGAAGGCATCTAGAAAGTTACGGTATATGGATAAATGTTGTATTGAAGCATTGGCTAAGATAATTGCATGACTGTATGACATATTTCTTTATGTGTAAGAATTTGTTCTGAAAACTATGAGATGTTTTCTAATCATGCAATTTAACTTGTTGTGTAGGAAAGATCGTATGCCATCACCTACAAAAGAAGAACTACAACATTTGTTCAGCAACAAAATTATCTATTGAATATATTGAAGTTCCTAGGATATGGGAAGAATGATGTTTGGGATGTAGTCCCAAGACCTGAAGGGAAGTTTGTTATGAATTCCATATGGATCTATCAAGATCAAGCATGCTGCAGATGGCAACATAGAGAAATATAAAAGTGATGAAATAGAAGATACACCAGATGGATTTCAAGACAGCTTTCTTGAATGGTGTAGTTGAAGAAGAAGTGTATGTGGAGCAGCCACTTGGTTCTGAGACACATGATAGGAAATCATATATGTGCAGAACTTGGTATGGTAGGATAGGAAACTTTCTATCCAGTTTGGTCTTTACCAAGAGTAAAGCGGGTTCCAACCTTTACTACAAGGTTGAGGTAGGCAATCCAAGGATACTCTTATTGTATGTGGATGACCTATTTGTAACAAGAGATGATAGATTGATTGTCGAAATGCAGCGGAAGCTTGCAGCCGAGTTCGAGATGAAAGACTTTGGGATGATGCACTATTTTCTTGGTATGGAGGTGTGGCAGAGTACAGATGGAATCTTCCTTGGACAAAGGGAAGTATGTAGTAGAGATTCTGAAGAGGTTCGAGATGATGGATTGCAAGGCTATGGCCACACCTATGGCATCAAACCTGAAGCTTTTGTGTGATGCTTCATCTGATCCGGTCGATGTCATGATGTATCGTCAGATGTTTGGGTCCTCTATGTACCTGATGAACACGAGACCAGATATTTGCTTTGCGGTGAACACATTGAGCCAGTTCCTGACAGATCCGAGAGATGTTCACCTGGTTGTTGTAAAGCATATTCTGAAATTGGGCAGGCAGTGCTCCAGATAGGAAGAGCACTTCTGGGTGCTGCTTCAGTATGGAATCAGGTGTGATCTCTTGGTTTAGTAGGAAGCAGTCCTGCGTAGCACTGAGTACAGCCAACGCAGAGTATGTTGCGATGGATGAGCAGTTGCAAATGTATTGACCAAGCCGTTGGCCAGAGTGGAGTTTGAGTACTTCAGAGAGAGGCTTGGTGCACTTCAGATCAAGGTTCCTTCCAAAGGGAAGTGATGAGTCTGGAAGATGCAGATGCACATGAGCTTTTTCGACATGGTTGATGTGTTCTCCGTTGGTCGTGATATAATTGCTGAGCCATTTTTCACATGGTGGTAGATGTGTTCTCCCATGGTGAAAAAGCAAGGGCTGGAGCCTTCCCCGAATGGTGGTAGATGTGTTCTCCCATGTCGTTGGTGTAAGTACTGGATGGTGTGCATCTGGGCTGTGCTTCGTTGACGATGAGATGATTTGAAGAGGACGATGCTATGATGATCATCAGGACGATGCTCCAGTTACTACTCTGTATATGCATCAGGATGATGCTGGATATGATCAGTTGGATCATTTATATGTATATGTATGTACGCATCATGTTGGATGCTGGATATGATCAGTTGGATCATTTGTATGTATTTTGTATATGCATCATGTTGGATGCTTGGACCATGTATCTGTATATGTATCTGGTGGATACATTGTATGATCAGGTAGATCATGTATGTTGATATGTATCAGATATGATCAGGTGGATCATGTATTTGTATTTGTATCAGGTGGATACACTGTATGATCAGGTGGATCATGTATGATGATATGTATCAGGTAGATACTTGGTATGCATCAGGTGGATGCATTGTATGATCAGGATGATCATGATGACGAGCTTCAGGATGTTGCTCCAGATGATATGTATCAGGATGGTATAGTGATGATGATTAGTGTGATCATGAGCATCAGGATGATGCTTTATGTGATGATGATCCGTGGGATCATGAGTATCAAGTTGATACTTGGAGGTCAGAGATGATATGTGGCAGGTTGTGCAAATAGCATGTAATCAGTCCTGGGAGATCTTGCCAGTCGTGCTGCGACACATAAATGTTCCTGGGATACTCTTTCCGGTATTGCTATGTAGTATGTAATCAGTCCTCAGATATCCGATAGGTTGAGCTGTGTGCTCGTAATCAGTCCTTGGATGAGGTATTACTACGGAGACATGTAATCAGTCCTGGAGATCCGAGAGGTTGAGCTGTGTGCTCATAATTAGTCCTGGGATGCTCTTTAGAGATCTTGTCGGTCGTGCTGCAACACATAAATGTTCCTAGGATGCTCTTTAAAGGTTTTGTCTATCCACATGTAATCAGTCTTGGAGATCCAAGAGGTTGAGCTGTGTGCTCGGAATAAGTCTTGGGATGCTCTTTAGAGATCTTGCCAGTCGTGCTGCGGCACATAAATGTTCCTGGGATGCTCTTTAAAGGTATTGTGGAGGATATGCATGTAATCAGTCCTAGGAGATCTTGCTGGTCGTGCTTAGGCACATAAATGTTCCTGGGATACTCTTTCCAGTATTACATCCGCACATAAAATTAGTCCTGAGAGGCCACCTCTATCAGACCGTTCGCACAGATGATGAAGACCTGCAGGTGGTGGGCCTACATCCAGTATGAAAAAGACTGGCTCTGTAGAACTTCCTATAACGAGTAGATTTAGAGATTGATTGAGATAGCAGCAGCAGTGACGATGAAGATGACTTGTGCTAGAAGACCTGTGTTGAGAAATACCTTCCTAGTTAAGAGGGAGTGTTGATGTATATGTAACTTCGGAATGTATTTCACATATATGTATATTGTAGTCCTATAGAGATGTTATTATTCCTCTATACGGAAGTGTCGTCATTTATATTGTAAGTGTCGTAACTTATACTTTATGGGTTATTAGACGACCTTGTTGGGGTCGGCTCTGTATAAGTCATGTGGGTCAAAGGGTTATTAGACCACCCTATTGGGGGTCGGCCATGTGGGTCAAAGGGTGATTAGACCACCCTAGTGGGGGTCGGCCCAGTCAGCACTATGTTAAGTGGTTAAGTTGAGGCCGACCTAGTTGAGTAAAGGTCAAGTCAAGTTAGTGTATAAATAGAGAGTGTGTCTCTCTCATTTTACACATTCTATTCTCTCACTCACACTTTGGAGAGTGGCGCACTTGTGGAGGAGGAGGCTCTGCTGCTAGGAGAAGACTATCTCTTGTATTCTGGTTGTATCATTGCTCTATCTATCTTTGAGGAAGTTATTGGGGTTTTTCACCTTTATGTTTTCCCCAAGTAAACTCTGTGTCTCTTGTGTGCTTGCATTATTGTGTCCATGATTGATATGCTGTAGATTTGCTGTACATGTTGTTCTCTCAGTTAAGATCCTAGATCAGATTGAAGTAAATTCTGAAAATTTAACAATCCATACCATGAAAATGAAGTGAGTATGAGCTTTTAAGATTATATGAAAACATTCTCACTAGATGTTGTTGTACATAATCAATTGCTACATCGACCTTTAATAATCATGCACATCGAGTTTTAATATTTTGTTTATTGTTCATTCTTGCAGGGGTGATATTGTTGTTTTTCAAAAAAATGCATTGAATATGGGCAACAGACGTAATAATAAAATAAATTCTAGAAGGATGTAGTTGCCCCCTGAAAAGGCCCATGGGATAAGAGAAAATGCCAGGTTGTACATGCAAAACTATAGAAATCAAAATGTTAGTGCCTTAGATCCATCAACAAACAATGACAAAGTGGTTGAAGTCAATCAAATCTTACCTGATGTCGAGTATGAAGGGATGGATGTTGAACAAGTTCTTAACTGGAAACCTCCCCAAGAAGAGCACACACATGGCAAACAAACTCCCTTGCAGGACCAATTTGTGAACGAAGGGCCACAACAAACCGTTGACGAGACTCGTACTTCCTTGCTAAATCCCTTGCCTCGACTATCAACCAGATGGTGAAGAACTCCCAGACGTATTCATGTGGATGAAAGTTCATTTTTAGGACTTGAAGGTAAGATGCCCAAACACACTATTGATTTCCAATGTAGCAAGATAATCAAAGATTTTTTTGAATCCAAAATCGATGCAACAAAATGTCAATTGTTTCTTGCTTTGTTGAAATCACATTGTCTAGCTCATGTTAGGAGAATTTTGGGCATAAAGGTAGTTAGAAGTTCATAGGCCAACAATCATGTTGTTAGAAATCTACAACCTGCATTTAATTTGATTGGAAAAACTTCTCGTACAAAAGATTTTAATGTGGCCTGCCGTGTACTATCGGAATCGATTGTAGACGAATCCACAAGGCAACGTCGCCTACTATCACACACATGTAAAATATTTAAAGTATATAGAAATACTCTTCAAAAGTGTTTTTCCATTAGAGAAAAACTTGAGACACTAGGCCAAAAAGATTGTTGGGCCTTTGTTGGTAGGTTACCTCGTTCAAACATGAAGCTCATTGATGCTGTTAAAGAACTAATGCAAAAGTTTTGGCATGATAACACTAGACCATCATCGAATCAAAGAGATTTTTTAAAGTTGAGAAAAGGTGTTGGGGGGGTGAACCCCATGTCAAGCACTTCCTTGACATGACAAAAATAGAACTCTATGAGAGGTTCAAGAATGAGCAAACACAATTGAACTTGGGCCAAAGGTCCTTTGAAAAATGTAAACCCTAGTATGTTAGAATTTGCATTGATCGCAATACATGTTGTTGTAGATACCATATAGAATTTGAGTACTATTATGATACATATAGACATATATTTTATGTTTTGCATACTAACATTGTGCAGGATTTCCCATCGTTACAACCACTGAATTCATTTAGAGAATTTATACATAGCATAATGTGTCCAAGACCTAGAGGACAAAAATATTATAAAAGATCATGTTTATATGGGACATGTTCCAGTTGCAGTGGATTTGCATTATTGAGTCCCTGCATCCACACAACCGCAGAGCACGAATTTAGGAATATGTCAGTAGAAATGCAGAACTTCCAGTACATAACATATCAAGTAGATAGTTCGAAGGAAAGCAAAAAAATTGCATTGGTGAAGTCACATGTAATCTAAGTTTGCATACTTTCATACTGTACATGTTGAATTTGTACATATATATTCAGATTGAAAATATCACATTGTATTAATGCCCTTGGTTTTGTGGCACCAGGTACAAATTTGCAAATTCATGAAGGAATTCTACCAAAAGACCGAGCGTTATGTACAGCACGTCCATGTAGCACGATGGTAGGATGAATAATACAGACAGTGCAGGGACACCTTTCCCAAGGGCACAATATTGTCGGTTGTGGACTTTGCAGAAAACTACATCCTACAGCCACATAATGAGATTCAAAGTCAATACTACTATTCAGACCAAGTTAGCATAATGGTCCACATCACGTACAGGAACGCACCAGAGAGCAACAATGACATGAGGATAATATTGAAAGAGACCAACTTCTACATCAGTGACGACAGGTGCCACAACCTGCATTATGTGCAACATTGCTTCAAAATTTTCTATGATTAGCTGAAGGAGAGAGGTATACAGATGGATCAGCATTGGATATGGTCAGATGGTTGTGCAGGCCAGTTCAAAAATGCACATGTTTTCCAGTGGTTGAGTATTTTGCACAAGACTTATGATGTGCTGCATGTATGGAACTATTTTGATACCGAGCATGGAAAGGGAGAGCACGACGGGGCTGGAGCATGTCTCAAAACTGCCCTACGAAGGGAGGATATGAGGTGCATGGGAGGCCCTCATATTCGGAATGCCGAATCCACAGTTAGAGGACATGTTGTTAGAAATTTCTGGAATGTAGTTGATATAGATTGACCGCGTTCTTATAGTTGTAGTACTATGCAAGGCACTTGTGGATTTCATTCGGTTCGAAGCTCAAACAACCCCTTATTTGAAATATGGATGCAAAAAATTGCTTGCTTTTGTGTGTCTTGCAGCAGTTGTGAGTGGGATGAGTGCGAATCAATGGATTGGGTTGTTGAATGGGATCATGTATCACTTGCAGTGGACCCACATGCCGTTGCTGAAACAATCTAGTTAGAGGAAGGCCGTTCCTCTATTTCGAATGAATGTGATCATATATATGATCTTGTACAACCAGGTAAACATTTCTACATGCATATCCTGGTTCCCTCCTTGGTTTTGTAATTATCCAAGTTATCAAAGCACTACTTGTTGGAATATGATCTTAGAATGCATTTTTGCAGGACACATCTACGCAGTTGTCGCCCTGACAGACAGTGCAATTGGGACGAATTATTGGTTGGCACGACGCATCAAAGGGAAGCAATCTCTCCTCGCACCATTAATGGATAGTGAAGGCATTACCTTTCCCATTGGCTCGATGGTTGTTTAGGTGGAATATCTTGTAGTGGATGGAAACGGACCAAAGAGCAATGGCTACACATACATAGATTATAGACCAGGGTTGTGGGTGTATCAATTTACGCACTTCATCATTGGTACAAACATCTGTGTTGGAGAAAACTCACTATGGCTTGGGGTGTACCACAACAGACAGATGACTACCAGAAATCAACTCAATTATCAGAACTATGCTATATAAATGACAATGCTAAGATAAGGAAGAAGATAACCAACGTCGATCCAAATGTTTGCTGTAGATCCCCGTTGGAGCTTTTCAATCCATGCACTTGAATATGCAAATTAGTCTTGATATCCAATATACAACAAGTACATATAATATATAAACGGCATTAACATCATCAATAGCAATGGCCCATGATATAACAAGTAAATGCAACCTAATGTAAGATAAACAACATTTACAACATTAATGGACGAGAATATGAGTATTTCTATGAATAAACAAGAAGAAGTACAAAGTGATACGACCTCTTGCCGAAAACCAATTTGAACCAAGATCTGGATCAATCCACTTGTGCCTCCACCACTTCAATCCTCCATGAATGGCAAACTCAAACTAGATAGGAGTTTGGAAGGTGAACATAAAGGGTTCACAACTACAAGGATCAATGAGTGTAGACTCAAGATAGGGAAAAAATCCACTAGAGTTCTCTTTCTCTTCTTTCTCCTCCCATCCATAAGCCATATGTGCTCAATATATAGTCCTCTCAAAGGTAATTGAAAGGACACATCGAGACGTTACTTGGGCAGATGGAGAGCCAAAGGTCACCCAATGACCGCTTTTTGGGAGTAAAAAGTAATAAACTAGTGATTTTTACCATTTTACTTGATACCCACGGGCTATAGTGATGCAACTCGTGGGTACGCATGCTATAGTGATGCAACATGCAGGTAGGAATAAAAATAGGGAAAAATAGTATCTCTGAAGGATATCTGAGTCAGTGAAATGGATCCTACAGGCCAAAGAATGCTGATGCTCACAGGGTGGAAGATTACAGTGTAACAACATCCAACTACAGACAATGTCAACGAAGTCATCAAACAAGGTACGCTACTTACTACCTCATGCAGAGCATGAGAGGTTGTTCGAGACAATAAAAAATCGAGAGGATCTAGAAGGCCTAATTGACTGAGGTACATAGTATAGCCATATGATTGTTTATTCATGCATGATTAATGTTATTCATTTTGGATAGTTTATTTGATATCGTTATCTAATATTGTTTATTTGATGTTTGAGTTATGATTTATAGCCATGTGATTGTTTATTCATGCATGATTACCCCTAGAAGCACTAATATAACCCTACAAACATAATCTAGCCCTAGAAATCTTAGAAAGCTAAACTAACCCTAGAAACACTAATCTAACCCTCAGAAACTAATCTAGAATCCTAGAAACCTAACCTAGCCCTATTGACCTAATCTAGCCCCAGAATCCGTGAACCACAACACGTACCCTCAATGCTTGAGTTTTTGGAGGTCGACCTCCCACCCCACATGTCCTCTTCAAAAAAAATTGTTGTCTTGGCTTAATTCCCACCCAAACTTCATCATCATCATCATCAACATCATCATCATCTTCATCATCATCATCATCATCATCATCATCATCAACAACATCATCATCATCATCATCATCATCTTCTTCATCATCATCATCTTCTTCATCATCATCATCATCATCTTCATCACCCTCACCATCATCATCAACGTCTTCATCATCATCACCATCATCATCAACATCTTCATCATCATCACCATCTTCATCATTGCCATCTCTAGGTTCCTCATCAACATCTCCATCATCATCATCTTCTTCATTGTCATCATCATCATCTTCATCACCATCACCATCATCATCAACGTCTTCATCATCATCATTGTCATCTCTAGGTTCCTCATCAACATCTCCATCATCATCATCTTCATCATCATCATCATCATCATATTCATCACCATCACCATCATCATCAACGTCTTCATCATCATCACCATCTTCATCATCATGGTCATCACTAGGTCCCTCATCACCATCTCCATCATCATCATCATCATCATCATCATCATCATCATCATCTTCATCACCATCACCATCATCATCAACGCCTTCATCATCATCACCATCTTTATCATCATTGTCATTTGTAGGTCCCTCATCACCATCTCCATCATCATCACCATCATCATCATCATCATCATCATCATCATCTTCATCACCATCGTCCATCATCAATGCCTTCATCATCATCACCATCTTCATCATCATGGTCATCTCTAGGTCCCTCCTCAACATCTCCATCATCATCATCTTCATCACCATCACCATCACCATCACCATCAATGTCTTCATCATCATCACCATCATCATCATCATCACCATAAGTGCCCGATGGATGATTTTGTAAATTTGACCCCAATGTGCAAAAATTGAACACTCCCTCATTGAGCAAAACCCTAGTTTCCAAGATGGACCTACAAGGTGACACTCGGTCCATGGGACCGGAGGAGAGGGGCACCCCTAGCACTATCTCGACGTCCTGAATCCAACGGAATCGATGGTTCATCGATTGGAGGCACGGTCCTCATTCTATGGCTCATTCTGTCTTTCATCCAAAAGGCCTTAAGGGACACCTGCTTGAAACCTGTTGGGGGCATAGAATTCCAACCGTGCAACAAAACCAATTTCTGGGGTGTCCTGCAAGTGTGTTTATGGAGGTTTTGGCTGGGAACGATGGCCATAAGTGGCCGATGGATGATCTTCCAAAGTTGACCCCGATGTGCAAGAATTGCACACTCCCTCACTGAGCAAAATCCTCGTTTCCAAGATGGACCTACAAGGTGACACCCGGGCCATGGGATTGGAGGAGAGGGGCACCCCTAGCACTATCCCGACGTCCTAAATCCAACGGAGTCGACGGTTCATCGATCAGAGCCACGATCGTCATTCTATGGCTTGTTCTTTCTCGCATCCAAAAAGCCTTCAGGTACACTTGCTGGATACCTGCTGGGGGCATAGAACTCCAACCCTGCAACAAAACCTTGTTCCGGGGAGACATGTAGGTGTGTCTATGGAGGTTCTGGCTGGGAACGCTAGCCAGAAGTGCCTGGTGGACGATTTTGCAAATTTGACCCCAATGTGTAAAAAATGAACACTCCCTCACTGAGCAAAACCCTAGTTTCCAAGATGGACCTACAAGGTGACACCCGGGCCATGAGACCAGAGGAGAGGGGCACCCCTAGCACTATCCCGATGTCCTGAATCCAACGGAGTCGATGGTTCGTCGATCGGAGGCATGGTCATCATTCTATGGCTCGTTCTGTCTCACATCCAAAAGGCCTTTAGGGACACCTGCTGGATGTCTGACGGGGGCATAGAACTCCAACCGTGCAACAAAAATGGGTTTCAGGGAGTCCTCCAGGTGTCTCTAGGGAGGTTCTAGCTAGGAACGCTAGCCGTAAGTGCCCGACGGACGATTTTGCAAAGTTGACCCCCGTGTGCAAAAATTGCACACTCCCTCACTAAGCAAAACCTTAGTTTCCAAGATGGACCTACAAGGTGACACCTGGGCCATTGGACCGGAGGGGAGGGGCACCCCTAGCACTATCCAGATGTCCTAAATCCAATGGAGTCAACGGTTCATCGATCCGAGCCACGGTCATCATTCTATGGCTCGATTTATACCCCTACGTCCTGAGAAGGTTGAAGTTGTAAAGCAACAACTCTCTAGTATTCATCCTGAAGCTCTTTTGTTTATGTCTAAGATAAAGAAGTTCTCAGTTCGTGAGATTGAACATATCGATATTAACAGGATTTATACAATTTCTGTTTTACGAGAAACTGACCTTAGAACTTCTTGTAGCAATGACAATGAATCCTTCATTTTGCATTTGTTAGCAGAAGAAGATCAATTTTCGACAAAACAATGTAGTTATTACATGTGGAGTCAGCGTTTCCTGTGGAAAACGAGTGTAGGGTTGAGCAGAGGAAAGATGTTGGGAAATGGGCTATTACATTAGCTTTTTCGATTGGTGAGCGGCTTACAGAAGGAAATATGGCGGCTGAAGGTATCTATGCTTTTCTTCCGATGAAAATTGTAATAGGATTTCCATTTATAATACAGGCAGATTTTTACTGGTTTTGTGAAGAGAAAGTATCATTTTCAATAACAAGTGGAACTAGGGAATCCTTCATTGTGTTCCATTAGCCTTTTGTTCAACATTTTGTGCTCTGATAAGTGGTAACTCACCTGAGGAAGTGGTTTTATGTGACGTAAGCTTTGGGAATAAACATTTATGTAAACCAACAGAAGCTCAGACAATACTCCCTGCTTTTAAATGCATTCTGGAGAAAGCAAGAGGACAAGTTCATCAAAGCGACTTCATTCATCTATATTCTCGTAATGTACACATAGTCCATCCTTATCTTGATAAACAAGAGTTTTATAATAGCTTGAATTCTTTGGGTGTGGTTATCTGCCTGTATTCGGTTGTCTGATTGGTTGACAAGCTTGCCTGAAAATCTATACATTGAACTTCTTTGTTTTATTGCTGAAAATTGGAAGGGATTCTCAAGTCACCTGCAAAACGCTCCTTTGTTGAAATATGTAAGTTCTTGCAACAACATAGATTTCGCTAGTGTATCAATTGCTGTCGTCCACACCAGAATTTATCTTTCGTCAAAGGAGTCGCACATATTGTGGTTGACCAAATGGTCTGGGGAGCTTGGAAGTGCCACCAAATATTATTCCATGCCTGATTCCACCCAGAAGGCAATTATAAATTTAGATCCTAAAGAAGGTGAGAAACTGTATGAGTGGTTGAATCAGTATCCTAAAATTACAGAGTTTTCTATCTCAAAGTTTGTTGAGCGGCTCCTGGATGTAGTATCGGACTCAACAGACAGTAAACTTGTTATCACCACTGCACATGTTTTGCACTATTCATCTGCAAATAACTACGTCTGGCCCAAAGAGCTTACCAGTCTCTGCAAGAATATTCCCCTAGTAGATGAAGGTGGCAAAATAATTAGGGTACGAGGCTCTCTGAAGTTTCTCTAGCCTGCATCCACGAGTAATTGGGTCAAGTTAATGGGCGAAGTTAATTGGGCCAAGGTGTCCCTGAATGGCCTCGGGGTGCCTGACTAGAAAGCCAGTAGCACCCGAACAGTGGCTTGGTTCGCGAATCCATTGATTTCGGCGGGTCCAGGATGTCGGGTTTTAGCTAGGCCCCCCCCCCACAGCGTCCCTAGAAGACCTAGAATCGGTGCCAATGGGCCATCTCTGAAGCTAGGGTTTTGCTTAGTGAGGGCCATTCCAAATTCACTCAAGGGGGCCATTTCTCATCCAGAAGCCCCCGGGCATGCATGGTCACTGTGGACAGCTCCACAATGTCCACGTGGACCTATGGGAGGCGACGGAATCCAAGTCCGCTCACCGGTTTGGGTTCCGTGGCCCTGGAGCAAATCCTCCAAGTGTCCCTGAATGGCCCTGGGGTGCCCGACTAGAATTCCCATAGCACCCAAACTGTGGCTCAGTTTGTACATCCGTTAATTCTGGTGGGTACGGGACGTTGGGTTTCAACCAGAAGCCCCCCCCCCCCAAGCGTCCCTCGAAGACCTGGAAGCGGTGCCAATGGGCCATCTCCGGATTTAGGGTTTTGCTCAGTAAGGGCCATTCCAAATTCGCTCAAGGGGGGAATTTCACATCCAGAGGCCCCCCTGACGTGCGTGGCCACCATGGAAAGGTCCATAATGGCCATGTGGACCTCTGGGAGGTGATGGAATCCAATTCCACTCGCCGCTTTGGGTTCCGTGGCCCCGAAGCAAATCCTCCAAGTGCCCCTGAATGACCATGGGGTGCCCGACTAAAATTCCTGTAGCACCTGAACCGTGGCTCGGTTCGTGAATCCATCAATTCTGATGTGTCCAGGACGCCGGGTTTCAGCTAGTTGACCCCCCATAGCATCCCTCGAAGTCCCGAAAGTGGTGCCAATGGGCCATCTCCAGAGCTAGGGTTTTGCTTAGTGAGGGCCATTCCAAATTTGCTAAAGGGGGCCATTTCTCATCCGGAGGCCCCCAGAAGTGCATGGTGACCATGGACAAGTCCACAATGTCCACATGGACTTGTGGGAGGTGATAGAATCCAAGTCCGCTCTTTGGTTTGGGTTCCGTGGCCCCAGGGAAAATCCTCCAAATGTCCCTGAATGGCCCCGGGGTGCCCGACTAGAATGCCCATAGCACCCGAACTGTGGCTCAATTCATGAATCCATCGATTCCGGTGGGTTTGGGACACTGATTTTCAGCTAGGGGACCCCCCAGAGCGTCCCTCGAAGACCCGGAAGTAGTGCCAATGGGCCATCTCCAGAGCTAGGGTTTTTGCACCCCTTCGGGAACACTTGGAGGATTTGGTTCGGGGCCACGGAACCCAAACTAGCAAGAGGACTTGGATTCCATCACCTCCCACAGGTCCATGTGTCCATTGTGGACCTGTCCATGGTGGCCACACACGCTCGTGGGCCTCTAGATGAGAAATGCCCCCCTTGAGCGAATTTGGAATGGACCTCACTGAGCAAAACCATAGCTCCGGAGATGGTCCATTGGCACCACTTTCGGGTCTTCGAGAAACCCGACGTCTCGGACCCATCGGAATTGACGAATTCACGAACTGAGCCATAGTTTGGGTGCTACGGGCATTCTAGTCGGGCACCCCTAGGCCATTCAAGGACACTTGGAGGATTCTACTGTGAATTGTGTTTCGTGATAAAGGATTTTGCTGTGGATTGTGTTTGGTGACATTTATGGAGACCCCAAGGAACATATTGAAAAGATTAGGAAAGACAAGTTCAAAGAAAATCCACTTACAGAAGATTTACATCAAGCAGTTAAACAATTATCTGCTGAGTTATACACCAGGGATGTGCATTTTCTGATGGAGCTGATTCAGGTAATTACTAAGTTACAATTTTAGTAGTCATTTTATAATCCTATATGTTTTCTTTGTTTCCATGGTAAGATTAGTGTTTTGTTTTGGGTGCAAAATGCGGAGGACAATGACTATGAACCACATGTGGAACCTCCATTGGAATTTGTCATCACAACTGAAGATGTCGCTGGCGTAGGCACTCCTGCAACCTTGATAGCTTTTAACAATGAGAAGGGATTTCAGAAACAAAATATTGATTCTATATGCAGCGTGGGATGATCCACCAAAAAGAATAGCACGGAAGGTAGTTGTATTGGAGAAAAATGTATAAAACGAGCCATGGAATGACGACCGTGGCTTTGATCGATGAACCATCAACTTCGGTGGATTCAGGACGTCGGGATAGTGCTAGGGGTGCCCCTCCCCTCCGGTCCCGTGGCCCGAGTGTCACCTTGTAGGTCCATCTTGGAACTAGGGTTTTGCTCCATGAGGGAGTGTGCAATTTTTGCACATTGGGGTCAAATTTGCAAAATCGTCCACCGGGCACTTGTGGCTAGCGTTCCCAGCCGAAACCTCCCTAGACACACTTGCAGGATAGCCCAGAAACCGGTTTTGTTGCACGGTTGGAGTTCTATGCCCCCGACAGGTATCCAGCAGGTGTCCCTGAAGGCCTTTCGGATGTGAGCCATAACGAGCCATAGAATGATGACCATGGCTCCGATCGACGAACCATCGACTCCGTTGAATTCAGGACATCGGGATAGTGCTAGGGGTGCCCCTCTACTCTGATTCTGTGGCTCGGGTGTTACATTGTGGGTCCATCTTGGAAACTAGGGTTTTGCTTAGTGAGGGAGTGTGCAATTCTTGCACACGGGGGTCAACTTTGGAAAATCATCCACCGGGCACTTATGGCTAGCGTTCCGAGCCGAAACCTCCATAGACACACTTGCAAGACATGCCATAAACCGGTTTTTTTTGCACGGTTGGAGTTCTATTCCCCGACAGGTATCCAGCAGTTGTCCCTAAAGGCCTTTTGGATGCGGGCCGGAACGAGCTATAGAATTACGACCGTGGCTACAATCGACGAACCGTCAACTCCATTGGATTCACGACGCCGGGATAGTGCTAGGGTTGCCCCTCTCCTCTAGTCCCATGGCCCGGGTGTCACATTTTAGGTCCATCTTGGAAGCTACGGTTTTGCTCAGTGAGGGACTATGCAATTCTTGTACACGGTGGTCACCTTTGGAAAATCATCCACTGGGAACTTATGGGTAGCGTTCCCAGCTGGAACCTCCCTAGACACACTTGTAAGACACCTTGAAAACCATTTTTTTTTGCACGGTTGGAGTTCTATACCCCCGATAGGTATCCAGCAGGTGTCCCTGAAGCCTTTTGGATGCGAGACGGAACGAGCCATAGAATGATGACCGTGCCCCCGATAGATGAACTGTTGATTCTGTTGGATTCAGGACGTCGGGCTAGTGCTAAGGGTGCCCCTCCCCTCTGGTCTCATGGCCCGGGTGTCACCTTGTAGGTCCATCTTGGAAACTAGGGTTTTGCTTAGTGAGGGAGTGTTCAATTTTTGCACATTGGGGTCAAATTTGCAAAATCGTCCACCGGGCACTTCTAGCTAGCGTTCCCAGCTGGAACCTCCCTAGACACACTTCCAGGACTTCCTAGAACCAGTTTTTGTTGCACGGTTGGAGTTCTATGCCCCTTGCAGGTATCCAGCAAGTGTCCCTGAAGGCCTTTTGGATGCGAGATGAAACGAGCCATAGTTCAAGACTATGGCTCCGATCGACGAACCGTCGACTCCGTTGGTTTCAAGACACCGGGATATTGATAGGGGTGCCCCTCTCCTCCGGTCCCGTGGCCTAGGTGTCACCTTATATGTCCATTTCAGAAACTAGGGTTTTGCTCAGTAAGGGAGTGTGCAATTCTTCCACATGGGCGTGAAATTTGGAAAATCATCCAGTAGGCACTTATGGCCAGCGTTCCCATCTGGAACCTACCCAGACACACTTGCAGGACTCCCCGGAACCCAGTTTTGTTGTACGGTTGGAGTTCTATGCCCCCGAAAGGTATCCAGCAGGTGTCCCTGAAGGCCTTTTGGATGCGAGATGGAATGAGCCATAGAATGACGACTGTGGCTCCGATCGATGAACCATCGATTCCATTGGATTCAGGATGCAGGGATAGTTCTAGGGGTGGCCCTCTCCTCTGGTCCCATAGCCTGGGTGTAACCTTGTAGGTCCATCTTGGAAACTAGGGTTTTGCTCATTGAGGGAGTGTTCAATTTTTGCACATTGGGGTCAAATTTGCAAAATCGTCCACCGAGAACTTCTGGCTAGCATTCCCAGTTGGAACCTACCTAGACACACTTGCAGGACTCCCCGAAACTAGGTTTTTCTACACAGTTGGAGTTCTATGCCCCCGACAGGTATCCAGTAGGTGTCCCTTAAGGCCTTTTGGATGCGAGACGGAATGAGACATAGAATGACGACCATGGCTCTGATCAACAAACCCTTAAATCCATTGGAATCAGGACACCGGGATAGTGCTAGGGTTGCCCCTCGCCTTCAGTCCTATGGCCTTGGTGTCACCTTGTACGTCCATCTTGGAAACTAGGGTTTTGCTCAGTAAGGGAGTGTGCAATTCTTGCACATAGCGATCAAATTTGGAAAATCATCCACCGGGCATGTATGGCTAGCGTTCCTAGCCAGAACCTTCCTAGACACACTTTCAGGACTCCCTGAAACATGATTTTGTTGCACAGTTGGATTTCTATGCCCCCAGTAGGTATCCAACAGGTGTCCGTGAAGGCCTTTTGGATGCGAGACAGAACGAGCAATGGAATGACGACCGTGGCTCCGATTGATGAACCGTCAACTCCGTTGGATTCAAGATGCCAATATAGTGCTAGGGGTGCCCCTCTCCTCCAGTCCCATATCCTCGATGTCACCTTGTACGTCCATTTTGGAAACTAGGGTTTTGCTCAGTAAGGGAGTGTGTAATTCTTGCACACGGGTGTCAAATTTGCAAAATCATCCACCGGGCACTTATGGTGATGATGATGATGATGGTGATGATGATGAAGACGTTGATGATGATGGTGATGGTGATGGTGATGGTGATGGTGATGAAGATGATGATAATGACGAAGAAGATGATGATGTTGGAGATGTTGATGAGGAGCCTAGAGATGACAATGATGATGAAGATGGCGATGATGATGAAGATGGTGATGATGATGAAGACATTGATGATGATGGTGATGACGATAGTGATGACGATGGTGATGACGATGGTGATGACGATGATGATGATGATGACGGAGAAGATGATGACGATGGAGATGTTGATGAGGAACCTAGAGATGACAATGATGATGAAAATGGTGATGATGATGAAGATGGTGATGAAGATGATGATGATGATGATGGAGAAGATGATGATGACGGATATGTTGATGAGGATGATGGAGAAGATGATGATGATGGAGATGTTGATTAGGAACCTAGAGATGACAATGATTATGAAGATGTTGATGATGATGATGATGGTGCTGATGATGAAGACGTTGATGATGATGGTGATGGTGATGAAGATGATGATGATGATGATGATGGAGATGTTGATGAGGAACCTAAAGATTCCAATGACGATGAAGATGGTGATGATGATGGAGATGGTGATGATGATGAAGATGTTGATGATGATGGTGATGGTGATGAAGATGATGATGATGATGATGATGGAGAAGATGATGATGATGGAGATGTTGATGAGGATGATGGAGAAGATGACGATGAGGGATATGTTGATGATGATGGAGAAGATGATGATGGTGTTGATGTTGATGATGAAGATGATGATGATGGAGATGTTGATGATGGCACGTATTTGTAGCAATGTGTTGATAAAAGTTGGTCAACATGAAATACTCATGCAATCCAACATGCACAGAGCATTGATCATGTGAAGATTTCAATTATTGGCAATGGCATTTCGCATTGGAATTCCATTTCATCTCCTCCCTTCAAACTAATTTTTTTTTACATTTTGAATTTTTACATTGACCTTGACACAAAGTTTTAGTGACAAAATAATCCTTCATCAATGAAGTTAGACTTAAAAAAATATCATTTAATAAATTTTTTTTATTAAAGAATAATTCGTGGAAGTTAATGTTTGACCACATGTAATGCAACAAAACAAAACTTTCAATTTGGACACATTGCATTAATGGTGTAATTGAAATTGTGACATTCTTTTCCAAATGACTTGGCTTTAAAGACTAGATAAATATAGTATGCCCTTTATAGAGGCTATTCATTAAAAAACACATTGCTATTGAGACTATACTATGATGTTCTCCCCTTCCTTAGTCAAAAGAATATTAATAAGGTTGTTTTTCCAAGGTATAAGATGTTTTGGATTTCTCAACTATTATTGCATGTGAACTTGCATTCGTACCAAGCTACAACAAATCTTTCACGGAAGTGGATTTGTCTATGTGAATAGATAAGTGAAAAGCTTTTAGCAACAAGACTTATAAATTTTAACTTGGAAGTATTGGAAATGTACAAAGTGGGATTGACAGGATTGATGGTGATTGTAGTAGTGGGCATGGTATTGGTGAGAATGATGTCGTGATAGTGGAATTAAACATTAAGATGGTGACCCTAGAGCTTCAATCCTAGCCTAGAAACATGAGAGCCTAGCCTAAAAATCCTAGTTGGTAGCGTAAACCCTAGTTTGTATTCTAATCACAATGAAACCCTATTATGTAGCCTAAGATCTAGCCCTAAATTATAATACATATAAAAATTAAATCATTTTCATTGTACGTGTATATCCATTTGCATACATTTGAATCCAAATCACTATACACATATATGCATAGTATCTCATATATATAGCAAGGGTCCATCATCAACTAGAAAACCATTGTGCCTAGCACCGGATACCTAATTTAGAAACCTAATGGTTTGAAATTGGTTGTACCAAGAAGATTTTTATATGGTGGATATGCACACCTATGACAACCTTCTCAATGGATGGAAAACCTAATATTATCATAACATTAGTAAAGCTTAGTCCAACATGTAGTAATGCTTACATGTTCTAGTGTTGATGGATGCATGCAACTTGATGAGGGTTTATGTGGGACTCCATTGGTGTAATGCAAGTCCTAAATGTCTTTAACAAGTGTTTGAGTGTCCAGTAGATGAATTAGGATGTCCTAATACCCCTCAATCCCTTCCAGACAGAATTCGAAAGCATTTGGGGTATTGGGGTAACAAGTTGGTGTGTTGAGGTGGATATAGCCTCACAAATACACCTCATAGTAGCCATTTATTGTAATGTCAACTATATGTGTTTAAGTCAACGTGTCTACATAATATTAGATCGCTATCACATAATGATAAATTAAGGAATTCCTAATTGTAAATGGTAGTGGATGTGATGGTCATCAAATCAAAGGTGGCTATATCCGTGAGTGAGAATTATTGAGCTAGCTATACATTGTGCTCAAGGTTGTCCTATTTGTATGGTGACAATTGATTATGAAATGATTCCATAACTTGGTTATTAATTTGTTGCATGATCTTAAGTAGACAAAATGGTCAATATAAATACTAGTGACGACATTTCATTATGTAGAGTATGGACATTTTGGATCTCATTATGTAGAGCTATTAAAAATCATGTTGGATCTCATTTTAACCTTTTGACAACAATGGACATTTTCTATTTTTAAGTATTCTTTTCCTAGTACTCAAGTTCCCAATATATATCTTATGTGCCATGAGGTGTGATTTGTCCATCCATTTATTCCGTTTGTTTTTTAGATTAATTTTCACACATGATTTTGTTTCAGTTAGCCTATGTTTATAATGTTTTCTTAACATAGATACCATTTCAAGCTTTTACATGTGGAAAGATAAACCAAGATGAACTATGATATCCAACTTCTCTTCTAAGATCTAGGTAAGCTTCAGGTTGATTCACATTATCAACTAATGCATGGACATCATTGGTACCAAAACTTAAGACCGCATGCCATGGACAGATATAAGTAAAAACCAAAATTAGACAACATCACATCATGATACACACAACATGAGACAACAACATTAGACAACAAGATACTAATATAGACACCATCGATATAGATCACATAACTGAAAATATATGTACATCAAGGCGACAAAACTCATCCAAACATATACAATAATAGCAAATAGTGGAACATGGTTCCCAATGTACATACAATGGCAACTTGTGCCCTATAGAAAATGCGACAACTCATGCCATAGATCCAAAATACATGGCAACTCGTGCCGTATATACAAAGTACATGGAAACTGGTGCACAAAAGTGTCACATCATGGCTAATGTACATAACATGGTGTGTCAAGCATTGTGACCACCCCCGTCACTCCCAAGCACATCTCCAAAGTCGATCTTCCTACTCTTCTAGCTACTGGTGCCTCGGGTCTTTCTCTGTCTAGGAGTAGACCATCTCTCCGGGCTCTAGAACAAATGATATAAGATGCAGTCATTTTCAAGCATTTGCAACATTTACCACATTTATAAAACAAATGTAGAATTCGAATATTAAATAAATCATCTCTGATGCGAGTGGGAAACGTGAGGCAGGTGTCCTGGATCTGCGGAGCCTCTCAGCAATTCCAGCCTACAACATTTACAACAATCATTTCATTGAAAAGTAATAATTGCTTAAATTAATTTTTGTTAATGCATCAAAATATTTTCATAAATTAGCTTAATTCTCACCATGAACACCTACGACGATGGACATGACTGGGCTTCTGGGCTAGTAGGTGGAGTAGATGGCTGGACAACCAGCTCCGATGCAGTCATGGGGGAGGCCACAAATGTAGTGGCAACCACTATAGGTGCAACCACTGGAGATACAGATGAGGATACTGGAAGAGTAGATGCCACAATAGTGGCGGGAAGTGGGGATGATATGGTGGGAGAAGACATGGTGGTATGGGGTGGAGGAGGACATCGTGGATGATGAACCCCTGTCGGTTGTACGATAGAGGGTAGCGAACGAAAATGATTAGGGGGGATGTTGAGGGATGGTGCATGGGAGGGCAGTCCTTCATGGAGGGAGGATGATGGATGAATGGGAGGTTGTGGATGAAGAGGGGAAGGTGGAAGGAAGGGGGGGCATGGACGAATGGGGGAGGATGGATAGACATGGGGGCGTGGATAAATTGGGGAGGATGTATATACGGGGGGTGTGGACGCGTGGGGGAGGATGGATGGAGGGGGGAGTATGGCCGGGGAGGGGGGGATGGATGGAAGGGAGGGGTTGGACAGAGGGAGGGGTCTAGATGGAAGTGAGGGGGGGGACTCATGTGAGAGGGTGGAAACATAGGAATAAAATGGGGACTGGCAGCTATTGGTGGCATCTACATATACATTTGTAATATCACAATTTAGTAAACAAAAAATAAATTAAACCATAGTAAGTCGTAACAATTCAAATTAAAAGTGTGCTTATAACTACACATTGTACCTGTGTATATGGTGATCTACCAATCCCTGGTAGGGATGGTTGATCACCGTAGTCAGGGAACACCTGTGGACACGAAATTGCATGCATGTTATGAAAATGTTAAACAAGTCATTATTTAGGCAATCAAGATATTCAAAAACATTGTACAAACTATCAACGTGTATGCCATAAATATAAATACTTAAGTAATATAAATGACATAAGTAATAACAATCTTGTGTGAGGTACTGAAAATACCTTCGTGTGAGGTGCTGGAATTTCAGTTGTAGTTGCCATTGCTGCATCCAGGTTGGGAGATCCTACGTTCTCCCATGTTGGTGTATCATCTTTGAATAACTATACATTGAAATAATAGTTTAAGTCAAACAAAAATACTTTACAAGTTATCAAGTGATGATTGAAAACACATTAAAAAAATTGTTTAACTGATCCATATAACAGCCCTCGATTAGGCCAGGGCAAGTGTGCCTGCAATGGGGACAAAGATGTGGCACTGTCCCCATTGAACTTGTCAACACCCAAAATTTCCAAAAAATTTAAAATTTTTAAAATAGCATATAATCTCATTAATTCCAGTAATTAGCTGTTTTGATTAGTTTATATTATCCGAGTAGTAACTGAATTGTTCTTTTATTATACTTTGAATTTAACGATGAGTTTCCTATCAGTTACTGATTGTTTTTCTGTTTTGCAACCACAAGGGGGAATTGCCATAACAGACTAGGCTTACTTAGCTTCCGAGATAATGCAACAGATTTTCTTTCTCTTACAGATATACAGGTAATGTCCGGGTCGGTGCAAATAAATATTTAAAGTATTATAAACCAATTTGCTGTACCAAACATTCAATACAAGTATAAGCATGCTATCCAGGTTATCAAGTGTTTAAAGGTAGAACTCTTCCTATGATCTCCTTATAATCTTACTGATAGAGAGTTGGAAATTACGAGGGAATATGATAGCTATTTTTCTTGATAATAAATGAATTAAATAACTCTATGGAGTATTTGTCCTTTGATGATTTTACTGTAATGCGAAAATACTTCATAACTAGCACTGTAGAATACAACTGGGTGACCATACTCAGACCAGTTTTTACTCGTCCATTGTTATCGTATCAAGCCAAGTTTAAAGCTAGAATATATTTTGATTTACATCTTCAATTATAAAGGATCTGGAATTATCAATCTATACTTTGCTTGTTTCTAGCAATTACAAGGTATTCTGTCAAATACATGTCTCCTCTTAACATTTTCAAGGTTTGTATGGATTGAAGAACTATTCCTATTTCTATGATTGACAATGGATTAAAAAACTATAAGCTATCTTGATTAAACTCATTGAGCCTTAAGGATAACAAGAGTCTACTTGTTATCACAAGAAAACTGAAACAACTAAGAGATTGTTATTATTTTGTAACATCAAGTGAAGTGGACTAGAGTAACCCTAATAAAAAATTGTGAGTTATATAGCTTGAGTTCTACAAGTTAAAATCACCTAAAGGAGGAATGGCAAGTCCTATACCATCTGTGCAAGCTATCGCAATTGGCATTAAAGTAGTAGAATTGTAAATCACTATGCCCAACATCACTACACTATCTTAGAGACTTAAAAGAGATGCAATTATCTATTGTCTTTTCACATGAGTCTAGGGTATATGGAAAAATAGTTATAAGTTTTTATGAACCACTTATGGATTAACATTACACCCTTATCCTTATAACTTTTATAATGCAAATCAATTTCCTCTATGTCTAGAATACCTCAAGACTCAATCTTGAACACTATTGACAAATGCATGGTTTTATTGATTGTAGGGCAAAGTATTAATGTTCACTATGCAAAGTTCGAAAGCATTGTTTTAACATGAAATAGATGGCAGGTTTAAACTATGGTATCACGACCATGATGGAATATCCATGCTATGATTTTTGTTTGGAAAATAATTGATGGGGAATCTCGTTGTATGACTTTGGAACATCGACCCAGTGCATGAAATATATTAAAGTGATATATGGTCACTCCAGAGCCATGTGTTTGTGATATAAGATTGTTGACTAACACTACTTGGCCATTTCTCCCTTGCCTTCGGGCTCGGTCGCTCTGTGAACCCTCCTGGTCCATTCTCTGCTGTTACACTATGTGCTAGCAGCTTCTATGCTGCTTCAGGCCTTCGTGCTTGTCCATAGTATCGTTTGGGAATCATTATATTTTACTGTTGGCAGCTATAAGTTTGTCATAAACCTAGGGTTTGTCCTTTTGCTACCAATATTAACCCTATCACGGTGTGACTGCATCTCTCGACTTAGTTCTGTCAAGGCTTCCATCGTGGAAGGTACCCCTTTGATTCTGCCAGCTCGTTCTTTTGGTGACAAAGATGGGGTTTACACTTATTCTGCTCATGGATTAGCAGGTTGTTATAATGACTGAGCTCCTTTCAAAATCACTGGTAAGTTTGTTTACTCCTACGCTCTTCTAGTTACAAGGAATAGTTTAACCATTTTTCAATAAAAAAAAGAGTTTTAACTAAACTGTTCTTCTGCTACAGGGTTTGGATCCTCTTCAAGCGTGGATGGCACAAGTCTCGGCAGTTGTTTGCTCTACCTGGTAAGCCTGGTTTTCACCATGGCGTTTCCTCCTTGCTGGTTGTTAGGATGGTTAGGTTTTTGGTTTAAGTGAGGCGACCTGGGATCCCTCAACTCTGTTCAGTCTTGAACTGTTCGTTTTATCGAGTTCCTTAATAGATCTACTCTGTGTTGTGAAAGTAGGTAATGGCTTCGGTCAATATTGTAATTGTTTTTCCTTCTTGTTGGTTTGTTTGGGCGGTCAAGGGTTTGCATCTCTGAGACTTCTTCGGCTCTATTTAGACTTTTAACTGCATGTTCAAGTGGATTTTTAACAGGTTAAACCCTGCGTTGTGTAATGATGTTGTGGTTTCGGTTAAGTTATCATTATTCGTCTTTCTGTGGTATTTAAGGGTTTTCTATAAAAGAAACACTGTGTATAAAGAAAAGAAGAATGCAAAGGCTGTAAGCCTGCCTGTAAATGAGATTCTGGCCTCGTTACTTTGTTTCATTACTGTGCTCTTAAATTTCACTCAGGGTTTTCACCCAGGGTTTTATAATACGACTTATTATATCATTTTCCTGTATTTATGGGCTTGTTTATAGCGTGCATTTTGTTTTGGCTTTGTCTAGGAACAAATGAAACTAGTTGTATAACCACTTTTATTGTGATCTTATGATATGACCGTAAGTGGAAACATTTTCTTAGCTATCAGCATTACTTTTACTTGTACATACTGGTATGTTAGGGTTCAACCCGAATTTTGCAGTTGAGGTTTGGTTTAAATGCTTGTTCTATTATTACGATTATGACTATGTTGGTAATTTGAGAGTCAAGTGAAAGATATTAATATGATGTTTAAGCTCGACAATGAGCTAAAATATTGTTCTGCTATTTCTTTGGTTTTAAAACAATAACTAGGTTATTTAACTAATGATAAATTCTTTTTAGTAAAATTTTGTTAGGGTTTTGTACATTGATTTATTTGATAGGTAATGACTGGATAAATTTTAACTAGGGTTTGTGCATTGATTTAATTAATAGGTTATGACTGGTTAAATTTTGACTAGGGTTTGTACCCTGATATAGATATTTTAACTGTGGCTACAAATCTTCTGCAATGTTATTGATAATGATATCAACACTGTAAATTATATTGTTATATTCTACTATTTCCTTCATGGTTGTTTATTTAATTTGTAAAAACACAGAGTGTAAGTATTTTGTACATATTTATTATTATTATTTTTTATTCATCAAGTACAAGTACACTAGGTTTATAAATATAACTATAAATTATTACATAAAGTATTAATATTATACTGTATAAATTATAGATATATTATTAGTAATATGTTAAGGATATTACTTCATACTAAAGATGCGGAAAACACAGTAAATCTTAACAATCTTACTACTGATATTCTGAGATATTAACTTTACTAAACTAATTACTCCTCAGACATATAAAATAAACACATAATACATCATTTCATACTTAATAAACATAAGGAAATAAATGGCAGAACCTGTTTAAGCTGTGGACAACAACATCAATGGGAGGTCATTCCTCCCTACCAACTCCTGGAGAGTTCTCAGACAACAACTTCTCAGGACCCCCGAGCTTGCTCTGGTCTCCCTGGCTGGAACTAGGTGCAGCAAGTAAATTCTCTCAGCCCAAACAGCTATAATGGAACCAAGTTACTGCAGCATTCCTCTGAAACCACTTCCTTACTGTATTTCCTTTTTCCTCAATGGATTTCCTGAATAACATTCACCTGAATGAATTCTCCCCTGGAAGTATTCGAGCCCCTAGCTCTGTTCATTGAGTTCTTTTTAAAAGATTGCCTAGGTCTTTGTTGGGTTAACTATCATTAATGAGCCACCTGCTCTGATTCCACTTTCTTGGGGAATCATGACCCCAAATATAGGGAAGTTGCCACCTGCAACTTAGGAAGTGTTTGGGGATGCTGCCACTTGTATTTTGCCTTTCCACCTAGTTCCATCCACTAGTTTGACCAGTAACCTCTTTTTAACAGCTCTCCCATGCTATTGTATCCACAATTTATTTATTAATAATAAAAATATTCTGAATTACACTCCACTTCTGTTGACTCTGCTGAGTCATCCATCCCTACTTAGCATTAAATTTAACATAATGTCTCAGGAATATTATAAAACAATTACATAATTTTACAAAATTGGGGTATGTGACATACACACCCCCTTAAAACGTAACATCGTCCTTGATGTTACTTATTCCTCATCCTCCGCAACCTTCTGGAACAGATTTGGGTATGCTTCCCGCATCTTACTTTCCAGTTCCCAGGTAGCTTCTTCAGGACTAAGGTGCTTCCATTGCACCTTCAACTGTCCAATCGTGCGGTTCCACAGAGTAATTTCCCTCCTCCCGAGGATACAATCCGGTTCCACCAGAACTTCCCCTTCTGGTTCTACCTGTACAACGTTCCAATCAATTACATGAGTAGCATCATGAACATACTTTTTCAGAACAGAAATATGGAAAACATTGTGCACTTTTAAATTAGGTGGTAACGCTAGCTGATAAGCAACTTGACCAATTCTAGATAAAATTTCAAACGGACCACAGTAACGTGGCGCTAATTTTGCACAACTCCCCAATCTTAGGGAGCTCTTCTTTGGTATTACCTTTATGAAAACATGCTCACCCACCTGGAACTCTTTAGGAGTTCTTTTCAAATTTGCTTGGCTCTTTTGCCGATCCTGGGCAATCTGCAAATTCTCCTGCACTTGTTTCACAATCTGTTCCATTTCTTTTAATAATTCAGGTCCTAACACTAATCTATCTACTGGATTATTCCAGGAGATAGGAGTGTTACATTTACGCCCATACAAAATTTCAAAAGGACTGAACTTAGCTAACGATTGATAGTTGTTATTGTATGCAAATTCTGCTAAATGTAAATAATCCTCCCACTTACCTGGTTGATCCTTAACATACATTCTTAGTAGATCTTCCAATACCTGATTAACTCTTTCAATCTATCCGTCCATCTGAGGATGAAAAGAAGTGCTGAAATTCAATGTTTTGTTTAATCCCTTAAACAAAGATTTCCAAAAATTCCCTGTGAATTTAGGATCCCTGTCTGAAATAATAACCTTTGGGACACCATGTAACCGAAAAATCTGCTTCAGAAATATATCAGCTATGTTTGCATCCTTGTAAGTGGTTTTAACAGGAATAAAATGTGCTGATTTACTTAATTTATCTACTACCACCATAATTGAATCATTCTGATTTTGAATTCTGGGTAATCCAGTAATGAAATCTAAGCTGATTATTTCCCACTTCCAACTAGGAATAGGAAAAGGTTGCAGTAACCCAGCTAGATGTTGATGATCTGTTTTCACTTGTTGACAGTCCAAACATCTAGCTATATACTCAGCTACTTCAGATTTCATATTAGGCCAGAAACAATCTTTTCTCAACATGGTGACAGTCTTTTGGTAGCCTGGATGCCCTGAGTAAGGGGTTTTATGAACTTCATCCAGAATTAGCAATTTAACCTTAGATACATTAGGCACATACAGTCTGTCTTTAAATAATAAAAATCCATCTTTCTTTAGACTATAACCCTTTATTAAACTTTATGTAGGTTCTTCTTTAGCTGTAGCTTGTAAATTTTGATAAGTTTCATCCAATTTTATCCCTTCAGCCAACTGTTCATTTAAATTAGAGGTATAAGTACTGATAGCTGTTGTAAAATTCAGCTTTGCATTTCTGCTCAAAGCATCAGCCACCTTATTTTCCTTTCCTTTTATGTGCTGAATTTTGAAATCGTATTCACTTAAGAAGGCCAACAATCTTGCTTGCCTTGCGTTTAAGTTAGGCTGATCTAAAAGGTATTTTAGACCTTTATTATCAGTCATTAAAATAAACTTCTTGCCTATCAAGTGGTGTCGCCACATTTTTAAGGCATTAATAACAGCAGCTAGTTCTAAGTCATAAGTGGCATAATTCTTTTCATGAATCTTCAGCTTCCTGGACTCATAGGCAATGACATGCCCATCCTGAGTCAACACTCTGCCTAGACCGTCATTACAAGCATTGGTGCAAACCATGAAATCCTTATTAGGATCCGCTATTCTTAGAATAGGCGCAGTTGTTAATAAAGTCTTTAATTTCTTAAAGCTTTCTTCACATTTCAAGTTCCAATCAAATTTCTTGCCTTTCTTTTACAAGGAAGTGATTGGGTTGGCTATTTTTGAAAAGCCTTCTATGAATCTCCGGTAATAACCGGTAATTCCCATGAAGGACCTAACATCTGTTACGTCTTTTGGTACTGGCCACTCTTCGATTGCTCGGATCTTTTCAGGATCAACTGAAATCCCTTAGTCACTACGTGACCTAAGTATTGGATTTCATCCCTGAAGAAATCACACTTACTGAACTTCGCAAAGAGCTGCTGCTCTCGCAGTTCTTGTAAGACTATCTGTAAATGTTCTTTATGTTCCTCTTCATTTTTAGAATAAATTAAAATGTCATCGATGAACACGACAACAAATTTATCCAAGTATTTATGCATTATATTATTCATTAGACACATAAAGACGGCTGGGGCATTAGTAAGCCCAAATGGCATTACGACAAATTCGTAATGTCCATACCTTGTTCTTAAAGCTGTCTTGAATATGTCTTCTTCTTTAATTCTCACCTGATGATAGCCTGATCTCAGGTCTATATTAGAGAACACCGTAGCTCAACGTAGCTGATCAAACAGATCATCTATGCAGGGCAACAGATATCTGTTTTTAATTGTCATTTTATTTAGTTGACGGTAATCTATGCAAAGTCGCATAGTTCCGTCCTTCTTTTTAACAAAGATTACTGGTGCTCCCCAAGGGGACACACTAGGTCGAATGTATTTCTTATCTATTAATTCCTTTAATTGGGATTTTAATTCATTGAGCTCCAGAATATTCATACGATATGGAGCCTTCGAGCTGGGTACAACACCTGGTACTAGCTCAATTGTGAAATCCAGTTCCCTCTTGGGAGGTAATCCTAGAATTTCCTCCGGAAAAACATCAGAAAATTTGTTTACTACAGGAATATCCTCTATTTTTATCTTACTTATCTCAGACTTAACTGCATCATCTGTAATAGTTACAGCATAGGATTTGCACCCTTTTCTGACTGCTCTTTTAAGTTGTAAAGCAGAAATCTGCCTGATTACAGTTTTCCTAGGAATACCCTTAACCGTTACAGGCTATTCATTATTTTTCACACACATAAAGGTTTATCAAAATAGTTTAAAACTACTTTTTGTTGTTCTAACCAGTCCATACCATTAAGTATGTCATACGAGCCAAGTGGTAAAACATTTAATTTAACAGTAGTTTTAAAATCAGTCATATCTAGGGCACATTCCTTAACATAACAGTTCACCTTCCTTTTTGCCCCAGTAGCTAGTTGTACTGACCAAGAGTTATCAAACCTTTCAACAGTCAGATTACACTTTTCTACTATCTTTGGTGAAATATAACTAAGGCTAGCACCTGGATCTATTAAAATATTTAAAAGGGTTTTGTTAACCATACCTCCTACTTCCACCATGGAAGCTTGATAATCAGCTTGGCGGTTCTCCAACGCTGCATTGATTCGGGGCATAGTCCTTGCAAAGTCTCCAACAGTCATTTCATCTTGTATAGTATGAATATTGCTGTTTGGTTTCTTTCGGTTTGGGCAAACTGAAGCATAGTGTGGGCCATTGCACTCCCAGCACTTAACAGGCTCCTTCCGTTCAAAATTCTTAGTGAAATTTCCATGATTGTTAGAAGCCTCCTTGCTGCCCTTAAAGTTGTTGGGATTATTAGCAGCTGGAAGTTTTTACCATTAAAATGGTTTCTGTTCTTGTTATTCTTGAAATTTTTCTGGGGTACAAACTCTTTTTTCCGGAACTCAAGCTGATTACTGTTCTTTTTAGCCTTCCAGTTGGCTATTCCTTCTTTCTTTTTGTTCTGTTCAAAACAGAAATTAGCCTTTCGCATGGCTTCTTCCAAAGTTTTGGGGTTATCATATTCGATTCTGTCTTTTATATGATATGGTAGGCAGCTAAGAAACCGCTGCACTTTAGGTTTCTCTTCAACAAAATACGACATATATCTTAACAGACTTAAGAACTTACTGTTTAAGTCCTTCATAGTCATAGATCCTAGATTTAACTCATAAAATTCCTGTTGATCCCAGAATTGGCCCTTTTTGACCATCATTTATCATCTTCCCTTCCCTTGTCTTACACCAATTACCTTGGCAATTCGACTTATTGTCCTTATCTTATTCCCCAAATTACCAAGGTATGGCCGATTATTGTTTTATTGTATTAATACTTATGATTGTGATGATTAAAGCTGTGCATCTCTTAATTTGTGCTAACATGATGCGATTTATGAAGGTAGTGAGACAAATAGACTGCAGGAAGATCGGAGCTGAACAAGTCACGAAGGAAGGGACGTTCATTGCTTGTAGAAGGTTCCTTGGGGCTCGTATCGTCAATCAAGGCACAGTCGTGACGGGTCAGCTGTAACAGAAATGGCTATCTTAAGTATGTCACTGCTCGAGTCCAGCTGTGAGCTGGAAGGACCGCCACTCTTGGGGCAATTGATAACTCTCTTATATTTAGATATTTCAGTTCTGCCACGCATTGTAACAGCTAGATTATTTAGGGCGCCTGAAGATCAGAGATCTTCATGGCTGCCCAATTATAGGTTTAGATGTTGCAAATTGTATGTATATATATGGGGAATTGCCTCGACCGAGGGGTTGGACAGCAACAATTAAATTATTTTTGTATTAGCAGCCAAGCCAACTGTGTACTCATTCTTCTGTTAATATAAGGGGTTACTTCTGAGTTAAGAAGAGTGTTGTTCAACCAGCGTCTCTGTGTGAAGGCTGGGCCCGTCTTCCACAGAGATTGCTGAGTTAAATTAGGATTTCATCTTTCTTGTTGTGTGATGTTTTGTTCTTTCTTTTGTGCGCAGCAGCAATACTTGTTGTGTGGATCTTTCAGTAAAAGATTATAATTCTGTAAGATTGGTGAATGGTATAGAATATCAGTCGACTGAGTCAGGTTTATTTTATACATTTCAATTTCTGTTCACACTGCCGTGTTCATCCTATAGTTGAGACGTGATCCCAGAAGTTCTTATAAATTGGCTTTCCTGTTATGTGTTGATTGATCTTTATTTCACAATTCAGTTTCTTAGAACAGTTGCTTCAGTTCCTTTCATTTGAATTTTAGAGTAATGTTCAGTTCATGTTTTATGATTTCCAGCTTGACCAGATTAGACGAGTGATTATTTTAGAATATGAATGAGATTTCCTTTCTGCAATTGTTGATTAGATCTGATATCATTTCTTCCTGGTGCATAATAGAAAAGAATTATAGTATAGCAATTAGAAGGCATTTGGGATTGCATAGATTCTTGGGATGAATATGGATGATCGAAGGTAAAAGTATTCACTTCTAATGGTTTTGTGTTTAAGCATATATTGTGCACTTATCCTTTGAAATAAAAAGACTTTCTCGGGTTGACAATAAATTTCATATGCTCTGTATGTTTGATATTTAATTATCTGCAAATAGAGTGCTTGACATTTTGGCGCCGTTGCCGGGGAAGGATGAAAATTAAACACTAGTCATTAGTCATATCTGATAATTGCTTTTAGTCAGTCTTTTTGGTTGTTTTTGAAATGATCTGCTTCGCATGAATACGAGGGGGGTAAAACGCGATCACCTCCCGACCCCCAAAACCCCACAAATTACTAACAGTGCAGGTGGTTCGGGTCGTGGTCGAGGTCCACCGCTGGGCAGAAGAACATTCATCGACGACCTTGTTGACAAAACTGATTCAGCTGTTAGATCTCGTCAACAGGAGACTCCTATCAAAAGAGGCCCTGCTGATACTGGAGCGCCAGCATTAGGATCTACAGTAGAAGATACAGGAGCAGCTGTGATTCCTACATATACTCCTGCTAAAGAAGGAACGGCTGATTCAGCTGTTACAATTGAAGAATACGCAGCTGTTACAATTGAAGAATACGCAGCTGTTACGACTGAGGTAAGGAATAAAGAAACAAACGAAGAAGAAGATACAGAAGAAAAGATGAATAACAGAACTGAGAACGGAGAGGAAGAAGCAGTGGTACAATACCATCATGAAGTCGATTCCCCGCCAGAAACTATGGCTACATTGCAATTCCCAATACAGCAGCTCAAGGGGACAACTCCTATGAAAAACATCTCACCGTCGGTGTTACCCCGCTTCCATGGCAGGGCAGTAGAGGATCCAGATGAATTCCTTTTTGAATTCGATATCCTCTGTCGCAGCTATGATTATGTCACAGATGCTCAAAAGTTAAATCTTTTTCCTGCCACCCTGAAGGACAATGCATTACGATGGTTCATGAGCCTTGGGGGAGGGACTGTTGCTAATTGGAATAAGATGAAGCAAGTGTTCCTGGAAAAATATCAAGAATATTGCAACACCAGGGACAAAAGGGAGGAGTTATTCAAGATGGTACAGAAGGAGGATGAAAGCTTAGAGGATTTTGTAGAGAGGTTGCTATACAATGTGCAGAGAGCTGGGCAGACGAACATGGGACTAGATGTGCTTAAGATAATCCTGCTTCGAGGGATCAGGGACGATTGTTTAGACATGCTAAATTTATTAGGAAAGGGAGATATATCTAAAGAACCCTTTGAGACAATTGTGGAATTATGTAAGAGATACTCCAAGGGATCTTCTAGGCATAACAAGCAGAATAAACGAGATAAGCTGGAACGTGATGTCTTCGACAGAACTCAGAAGTCATCCAATGGGGGAGCTACACGGGCAGAGATAGGCAATCTTCTTGAAAATTTTAAAACAGAAATGATGAGCTCTATCTCTTCAGAGATTGATGTCTTGAAGGCCAAGCAAAGACAGGTAGTGGAGGATTTCACACTAGGTGTGTTTTGTCCCCGGTGTAGAAAGACTCATCCACTGAAAGAATGCCCTCTTGATAAAGTACAAGTGTGTCAGCTGTGCGAGCTGAACCATGATATGAAAGAATGCCCCACATTGCCCCAAGTGAAGGCTGTTCTGCAGGCATCAACTCCAGAGGTGGATTCAGCCTACTTCATTGCACAGAAGAAACCCTGGCAGCCCCGGAATCAAGGTATGTCTCCCGATTCATTTCCATTTTTGAATAATTTGAATAATTGGAATACTAATATGCAAAATGTGAATACACAATTCCCTTCGAATTATGCTCAGTGGAATTCCCCTCAACCTGCGATGCAAGGTTATAATTCATGGAGTCCTTTGACACAGCCACCTCATCAACCTACTTCATGGTCTCCTGGATGGAGGAACTTCCATCCTGGGAACCAGTTTCCTCAACCACCTCCACCTCAACAGTTACCGTATCCTCCATATCCTCAATTTCATCAATATCCTCAATACCCACCTCAGCAGTCGCAGCTGCAGCTGCAAAATAATCCTGTGCCTAACATACCAATACGACCTCAGCTGCCTGCCCAACCTAACCCTAACCCAAATAATAAAACAGTCCAGCAATTGGAAGCTCTCAATATGCCGGCCTACTCTCTCTCCCCTATACCTTGTAATGATATTCGCTTACGGTCTGGAAAGATAGTAGAACGTGTAACTTCAGAAAATATTCCACCATCTGTGTATGACAAAGAAGAGAGTTCCCAGCATCCATTTGATCCGGTTCCTATCACTGAAGGAGCTGAGCATCCCTCAGATGGGACGGCTGAAACATTAAACGATAAAGTGGATAACACGCAGCCTACCCAGCTGGTAAGGCAACCACCATACCCTGAGAGATTGATGCTGCCACAAAGAGGGGGGCAACCTCAGTTCAATCTCTTAGGAGAATTGAAGAACCTTTATGTTAAGATTCCCCTTTTACAAGCTCTTCAAGATGTACCTATTTACGCTAGAACTGTTCGGGACCTGTGCACTAAAAGACCGGGAAGGAAACCCAGAGATCCCCCTACTGTTCATGTTATAGGGAATTTATCCGCTTTAATGACTGGAAAAACCCCTATAACCAAGTATGAGGATCCCGGCAATCCTACTGTCACAGTACACATAGGACAAACGCAGATACCCAACGTACTAGTAGATTTAGGAGCTGCGATCAATGTTATAACAATGGAGACTATAAAGAAGCTCGGATTCACCAATATTAGACCAACCCCTACTATCTTAGAATTGGCAGACAGATCCACCATCAGACCCGAAGGGATTTTGGACGACCTTGTTATTTCAGTAGACTCATGGGAATACCCTGCCGACTTTCTGGTGTTACAACCAAAATCACAGCTGGGGGGACACCCATTGATCTTGGGGAGGCCCTGGTTGGCTACAGTTGATGCTTGCATCAGCTGTCGATCAGGATCTATGACTATATCTGATGGTATGGAAACCAAAAACCTCACCCTGTACCCTCCAGCACGGCCGAGTCTAGAAGCTGAAACTTCCCTTTGGATAGAACAGGAAGAGGAGGAAGATGTTCAGCCATTACTAACAATAGGGAAGGCACTAACCTTCAAAAATGAAACAGAAGACGATGCCATTAATAATTTCATTAGCGAACCTGCTTCAGTAGACAAGGAAGTTTATCAACTCCTGAACAGTACCCTCGGTAAAGAAGAACAAGAACAGCTTACGGAGGAAGCACTAGTCAATGACACAAACATAATCCCAGTCTTGAAAAACTCGAGAAGCATTCCTATTGAGGTAGAGCCTGGAAAAACTTTGAACATCAACCCTGGTCTCTCCTCAGAAGAACAGATGCGCCTGACAAATCTCTTGAAGGAACGTAAGGGGGCATTCGCCTGGGAGTATACAGACATGAAGGGTATTCCTTCCAGTCTGTGCACTCATCATATTTATATTAAAAACGACTCCCAGCCTGTTTGTCAACCCCAACGACGCATGAACCCCAATCTGAGGGATATAGTGAAGGAAGAAATCCATAAACTCTTGGAAGCAGGATTTATCTATCCTATCTCAGATAGTGAGTGGGTCTCCCCACTTGTAATTGTACCCAAGAAAAATGGTAAATGGAGAGTCCGTGTCGATTATAGGGAGCTGAACAAAGCTACACAAAAGGATCATTTTCCTCTGCCCTTTATTGACCAGGTACTTGATAACCTATCTGGGAAGAAGTTCTTCTCCTTCCTGGATGGGTTCAGTGGGTACAATCAAATTCAGATTGCTCCAGAGGATCAGGATAAGACCACCTTCACTTGCCCTTGGGGAACGTTCGCCTACAGGGTGCTTCCCTTTGGATTGTGCAATGCACCTGCAACGTTCCAAAGAGCTGTGATTGGCATATTTTCTGAATTGGTAAATGATAGCATGAAAGTTTTTATGGATGATTTTACTCCTTATGGCAGGGATTTTGAGGAAGCACTGGAAAATTTAAAGAAAGTTTTAATTCGCTGTGAACAGGCTCGCCTCTCACTAAGCACTGAAAAATGCCACATGATGATGAGTGAGGGGGTGGTATTAGGACATTTCATCTCTATTGATGGTATTCAAGTGGATCCTTAAAAAATTAAGGTGATAAAAAATATACCAACTCCTTCAACTCAGAAAGAGGTGCGAAGTTTTCTGGGACATGCTGGGTATTACAGGAGATTCATAGAAAACTTCTCCAAACTTGCTTCTCCTTTGTTTTCATTGTTAATGAAGGATGCGCAGTTTGTATGGAGTACAGCATGCCAGACAGCATTTGATAAGCTTAAAGAGAAACTGTCCACAGCCCCTATTTTAAGGGGACCTAATTGGACCATACCTTTCCACATTTCTTCAGATGCTTCTGATACGGCCATTGGAGCAGTACTAGGACAGCAGGATGGTCAAGTACCTTATGCTATTTATTATGTTAGTAAAAACTTAGCCCCTGCTGAACTAAATTATACTGTTACTGAAAAAGAATTCCTTGCTATTGTTTATTCTATTAATAAGTTTCGGCATTACATTACTGGGTATCCTACATTTGTGCATACTGACCACTCTGCCATTAAGTATTTAATGAATAAACCTGTCACTAATGCCAGAGTAACCAGGTGGCTTTTATTATTACAGGAATTTGATATTACTATTATAGATAAACCTGGAAAAGAAAATGTTGTTGCTGATTTTTTTATCACGATTTACTAACAGTGATGACAGTTCACCTGTTGAGGATGCTTTCCCGGATGAACATTTATTCGCACTCTCAGCTCATTCACCCTGGTATGCAGACGTTGCTAACTATTTGGTTGCAGGGAAGCTTCCGCCACATATGTCTAAACGAGAGAAAAGAAAAATTATTCAGCAAAGTGCCAGGTATTGTTGGCTCAAAGGCCATCTCTTTTACACAGGACCTGATCTTGAAATTAGAAGATGTGTAAGGGAAGACGAGATCTTTCATATACTGAAGGCCTGTCATGATGAACCTTGCGGAGCACACTTTGCAGAAAAAAGAACAGGGCATAAGGCGTTGCGGATGGGCTATTATTGGCCGACACTGTTCATAGACGCTAAAAGATATGTTCAGTCCTGTGACAGCTGCCAAAGGATGGGCCAACCTAATAAGACAGATTAGATGCCTTTGCAGCCCCAAGTGGTACTAGAACCGTTTGATAGATGGGCATTGGACTTTGTGGGTCCTAACAACCCTCCTTCCAAACAGAAGGTTTACATCTTGGTGTGTACAGATTACATGACTAAGTGGGTAGAAGCTGTAGCTTTGGCTAAGGCAAATGACCAGGCGGTGATTGATTTCCTGTACAGTGAAGTTTTTACCCGTTTTGGGGTACCAAAGGAAGTAGTTACCGATGGAGGACCACAATTTATTTCACACCAATTTGAATCCTTGCTCCGGAAGTATCATGTGTAGCACAAGATAGCTTCACCTTATCATCCCCAGGCCAATGGTCAGGTGGAAAGCACTAATAAAGTTATCGAAGCAATCCTTACTAAAACAGTTAAAAGCCATCGAAGGGATTGGGCTGACAGGCTTCCAGAAGCACTGTGGGCATATCGCACAACTTGGCGCAACACCACGGGCTTTTCTCCCTATGATCTGGTGTATGGAAAGAGTGCCATCTTTCCAATTGAATTTGAGATCAAGACCTTGAAAACAGCCATTGAAATGAACCTGGATGTAACAGAAGCCCAGAAAAGAAGATTGAATCAATTAAATGAATTGGATGAGAAACGGTTAGCTGCAGTAGACCAGACTGTGCTGCTTCAGCAACAGAGATCTAGTTGGCATGACCGATTCATCAAAAAGAAAATCTTCCGTGAAGGAGACTGGGCACTATTATACGACTCCAGATTCAAGAAGGATTTTAAAGGAAAATTACGCACAAGATGGCTGGGTCCGTACTTGGTTGACAGGGTATTTGACAACGGCACTGTTCGCTTGGTTACCATTGATGAAAACCGTATACCATTACTTGCTAATGGCCACAGACTGCGACTGTATCGGAAGCCCATTTCGAAGAATGCATTCATTTCACAGATTGCCGCTGATCCAGACTATCAAATGGCACCAGAGCAGGAACTTTTCTCTACCTTTGCCAAACCTTAAACTGAAAATTGTATTTGCTATACATAAATAATTTATTGCCGTAGCGTATAGTTGTCGTTTTTTTGTTGCATTTGATCTCTTTGTTTGCTGTTGTCTTTCAAAAATTTTCAGGGAAGCGCCAGGAGAACGACCAGTTTGGGCCCGTTAAGGAAAATCTCCCTGTGCCGTCCTTGCTCTTATAAAAAAAAAAAAATTCCGACAGCTGCAACATATTTTCCGGCAGCTGCAACATATTTTCCGGCAGCTGTATATCCTTTTCCGGCAACCATATTCTCCTTTTCCCGGTAGCCATAACGCCCTTTTTCCGTCAGCCGTCAATCTTTCCCGACAGCTGCAATTTCGGCAGCTGCATCATCGGCGGCTGCAACATCGGTGGCTGCAACATTAGCGGCTGCAACATCGGCGGCTGCAACATCGGTGGCTGCAACATTAGCGGCTGCAACATCGGTGGCTGCAACTCCAGTTTCCGCGGCTGCCACCTCATCTTCCCCATGGTTTCCACCTCATTCACCAGCTATTGCCACCTCATTTCCCACGGCTGCCATCTCATTTTCCGCAGCTGCCATTCTATTTTCCAGCCGCTGCCACTCCATTTACCAGCCACGGTCATTTCACTTCCCGGTAGCCGTAATGTCCTTCTTCCGTCAGCCGTCAAATCTTTTTCGACAGCTGCAATTTCGGCGGCTGTAACTTCGGCGGCTGCAACATTGGAAGCTGCAACATCTTTTTCCCGCAGCTGTCACCTCATTTCCCAGCGGCTGCCACCTTATTTCTCAGCGGCTGCCACCTCATTGACCAAATCACTGCCACATCATTTCCCGGTAGCTACCATTTCTTTCCAGCGGCTGCAACATATTTCCCATAGTCGTAAAATCTTTTCTCGCCAGCTGTAAGTTTTTTTTCCGCCGCCGTAAAACTTTTCCGTGACAGCCGTAATTTTCCCTGATATCGTAAATTTTTTTCCGGCTGCCGTGAATTCTTTTCCGGCGGCTGCAACTTCTTTCCCGCCAGCTGCAACAAGCTTTTTCATCGGCCGTGTTATCATTTCTTTGGCAACTTGCAGTAGTAACTCCCGTGTTAACAGAAGAATTTTTTCAACCTGCTAATCATGATGCTGATTCATCCCAGTCATGCCGGCGAACTCATCATTCCAACCGCCAGGATGCGATGGCTTGTGTTTCACCGGCGAAAGAAATTAGTGCCTTATCCGACTCATCATGATCCCACGGCTGACTGTGCACGCGTTTGGCTCCGTGATGTCACCAACTGCATGCTCCATCAGTTTCCGCAGCCTTCCGACGCACATTTTTATGAGGTATGGCTTTCATTTATCACGTGATTAAGTATTGATATCATTTAAACGAGATTGGCCGTACCTTCACTCGTACCACCATTTATACCTGATTAAACCTTTCCCTCGTACGACGTAATACTAATAACCGCCACCTTCCCCAATTCGGCATGAAAATTTTAAACTCTTCTCTGTGCTTAACTTTTCGAATTAGCTCATTCGCTCAACGTCTCCGCTCAACGATTCGTGCATTCTCTGTGCTGCAAATTCCATTCTGGGATCCTGTACTCTGTCGAATAGCAGTTTCATCTTGTAGCCAGGACCATGGGCATTCCAGTTCGCCATGAACCTTTCAATACCCGGGAACTCAGACGGAATCTGCCAGTTCTGGCCATTTTTCAAGCTGCTGGCTGGGTCGAGTTCTTTGAGCGATTGGACGGATTCGATCGGGACGCAGCCCTGCAATTTGCCTTGAATCTTACTAAAACACACTCCACGGTGTGGGAGCTGTGTATAGATGTTTCTGAGGTGATTATATCTGAGGTTACAGCTATCCCAATGGTGGGAAAACCTTGGTTCAACCGTCGAGTCCCTGCAACGGTTGCACGAGAAGAATTTTTACTTCCAGGGGAGCAAGTTGAAGCATCCAGGAGAGGGATTGCGCTGAAGTCACTGCCGCAGCCATGGGACCAGGTTGCTGTCTTCCTCAAGAAATACATTACCTGCGAAGGTAGATACCAAACTGTGTACAACTCTGAACTTCCTTTGCTTTCTCATCTCCGCCATGGCATTTTGTTGAATATTCCATTTTATTTATTGCACGACTTGCGTCATATGGCCACATTTGTTCAGTCTGCAAAGCATCCATTGTCCTCTCTCACCCACCATGGCCTCATTAAGTTAATTATTATAAGAACCCTTGCCCAACATAATATAACATGGGAACAATTTGTAACCCGACCAAAGCAACCTGTTCCCTTGCGGGTCATCCCATTGCAGCAATTACCGGTTCCGCCACAACAGGAGGACCGGAGTTCCTCCAGTGAAGTTGGGGGGAGGGATGAAACAGAAGAAGAACAACTGGGGGCACAGGCAGGACCATCCGGGGTGGGTAAAACCACAGAGGAAGAAAAAACAGGGGCACAGGAAGGACCATCAGGGGTGGGTAAAACCACAGAGAAAGAACAACCCGAGGCACAGGAAGAGTCGTTCGAGGTGTATGAATCCCCAGCACAAGCAGAATCAGTGGGGGACGACACTGCAGTTGAAGGAGAGCGAGGGGAAGCACAAACAGAGCCATCCGGCGACAATGTAGATGAAACCCTCATGGAAAACCTAGATAACAGGGCAGCTCCGACAGCAGAACGTGAAATTGGAGCAGCATCAAAGGCTGCGACAATGGAACCTGAAGATGACGGAGCCAGAGCAATGGAAGAAGATGTTGAGCTGGTCACAATCGAGTCTTCACCGGAGTGGGTAGGAGGAGGAGCTGTGATTGAAGAAGAACAGCATGAGGGGCAGGGAAATATTCCTTTAACCTCAGTATTGCCCCCTTATATTCCAGCTCCACAAGAAGAAACACCACAAAAAGGAAAGTCACAAAAGAAAACGCCACAGAAAAGGAAGAGGGCCACCAATGAGTTTGATTTAGTGGCACCAATCAGAAGGAAACGAACTCGATCAATCACAGCAGCAGAGGCAGCTAGAAAAAAATGGGCAACCTTAGAAACACAGGTTGAACCCCCAATCCTTACACCAAAACCGAGGGATGCTCCACAAAAGCCAGTGGAAGAAGAACCTGGAATTGAGGGACTCTTGTATGAGAATGCAATGCTGAAAGAGGACCTCCAAGCACTTAGAAGGGAGCTGGAAACGTGGAAGGAAACCTGCAGAAAGCAGGGTGGAAGAAAAATGTACACATTAATAGAGGTTGCAGACCAAGTGGAGGAATCAGCTTCTGCTGGAGCTGGAGAAAAGGATGAGCGAATACTCTGCCCCACCTGTGGGGAGATCTTTGAGGAAGCAGGCCATAAAATTTTACTTAGCACCTATTCAGCACAACAGCCTGTAGCCACAGAAGGGAAAGCAGTGGAGAAAGAAGGTGCTGTTACACAAGAACCAGCACCTTTAAACATCCTTGCTGCAGCTGCCACTTCCCATGATGCAAAAATTATAGAACAGATGGGAGAAGAACTTGGAGTGGGGGATGCCCTGGAAATTTATAAGGAATGTATGGCAACCCCAAAATGCTCCCACAACATAGAAATTAAAGAACAGATGGGAGAAGAACTGGGAATGAAGGATGCTCTGGAGCTTATAAAAGAATATAGTGAGACCCCAGAATGTTCCCACGATACAGAGATCATGGAGCCGAAGGATACTTTGGAGGGTAGTGAAGAATTCTATGCTGTAACCTCAGAACATTCACAGGACACAATAATTTTAGAAGAAGAAACGGAAAGGCAGGACAGTGTTAAGTTGGAACAGGATGCAGCAACACAAGAACCAGCAACCCTGAATATGACTGTCCAACCGGCTGAGCAGACAGGAGAAGAAGCCGGGACAGAGGATACTCTGGCATTTAATGATGAACTCTGGGTTGTAACCCCAGAGAGCTCCCATGATACAGAACTTATAGAAGAAGAGCTGCAGCAAAAGAAGGATGAAGAGGTAAGCCAGGATGTTGTTACACAAGAACCAACATCCTTGGAAACTGCAACAAGAACTCCTGAATTGCAGTTGGGAGATAACCTGGGAGTGGATATCATTCCTGATACACAGTGGAGTGAAGATGAACAGGTACAGACACCATGCTCAGGTGACACTGAAATCTTGGAGGAGGAGCTGCAAATTGAAAAGGATACCCAGTCTCAGCAGCAGAAGGACAAAGAAGACACTGTTACACAAGAACCAGTGTCTCCAAAAGCAATAAAGGTAGCTGCTGAAGAAGGGTTAAAGGATGTTGCTGTTACACAAGAACCAGCAACTCTCCTGTTGACATTAGATGCGCAGGAAGACACTGTCCCACAAGAACCAGTGCTTCCACCTCCTAGAGATGTCATTGAGTTGGATTCAGATTGAGGATTTCTTTTCAACTTCCCCAGGCATAGCATAAGAGAATTGCAGAAAGATTCCCACCACACCAAGTGCATTCCCAGATATCAGTAAGTAGCAGTGGAAGGGAAACAGTGAAGTTGGAAGAGGCCGGGTTTCTCACAGAATCCTTTCAAAAAGATAGATGAGATGCCTGATTTACCTACATTCCTTCCTCTCTCCTGGACAGAGTTCAGTTCAAGATTCAGATGCAGGTTGTTGCATGAGGACATGCAACAGGGTAGTTGGGGGGAGATGTTGAGCCCAGAATTGGCCCTTTTTGACCATCATTTATCATCTTCCCTTCCCTTGTCTTACACCAATTACCTTGGCAAAGCGACTTATTGTCCTTATCTTATTCCCCAAATTACCAAGGTATGGCTGATTATTGTTTTATTGTATTAATACTTATGATTGTGATGATTAAAGCTGTGCATCTCTTAATTTGTGCTAACATGATGCGATTTATGAAGGTAGTGAGACAAATAGACTGCAGGAAGATCGGAGCTGAACAAGTCACGAAGGAAGGGACGTTCATTGCTTGTAGAAGGTTCCTTGGGGCTCGTATCGTCAATCAAGGCACAGTCGTGACGGGTCAGCTGTAACAGAAATGGTTATCTTAAGTATGTCACTGCTCGAGTCCAGCTATGAGCTGGAAGGACCGCCACTCTTGGGGCAATTGATAACTCTCTTATATTTGGATATTTCAGTTCTGCCACGCATTGTAACAGCTAGATTATTTAGGGCGCCTGAAGATCAGAGATCTTCATGGCTGCCAAATTATAGGTTTAGATGTTGCAAATTGTATGTATATATATGGGGAATTGCCTCGACCGAGGGGTTGGACAACAACAATTAAATTATTTTTGTATTAGCAGCCAAGCCAACTGTGTACTCATTCTTCTGTTAATATAAGGGGTTACTTCTGAGTTAAGAAGAGTGTTGTTCAACCAGCGTCTCTGTGTGAAGGCTAGGCCCGTCTTCCACAGAGATTGCTGAGTTAAATTAGGATTTCATCTTTCTTGTTGTGTGATGTTTTGTTCTTTCTTTTGTGCGCAGCAGCAATACTTGTTGTGTGGATTTTTCAGTAAAAGATTATAATTCTGTAAGATTGGTGAATGGTATAGAATATCAGTCGACTGAGTCAGGTTTATTTTATACATTTCAATTTCTGTTCACACTGCCGTGTTCATCCTATAGTTGAGACGTGATCCCCGAAGTTCTTATAAATTGGCTTTCCTGTTATGTGTTGATTGATCTTTATTTCACAATTCAGTTTCTTAGAACAGTTGCTTCAGTTCCTTTCATTTGAATTTTAGAGTAATGTTCAGTTCATGTTTTATGATTTCCAGCTTGACCAGATTAGACGAGTGATTATTTTAGAATACGAATGAGATTTCCTTTCTGCAATTGTTGATTAGATCTGATATCATTTCTTCCTGGTGCATAATAGAAAAAAATTATAGTATAGCAATTAGAAGGCATTTGGGATTGCATAGATTCTTGGGATGAATATGGATGATCGAAGGTAAAAGTATTCACTTCTAATGGTTTTGTGTTTAAGCATATATTGTGCACTTATCCTTTGAAATAAAAAGACTTTCTCGGGTTGACAATAAATTTCATATGCTCTGTATGTTTGATATTTAATTATCTGCAAATAGAGTGCTTGACAATTCCTTGGCCCTTTCTTCATAGTATTGTTCGGACAAAAATTTCTTTTTGAAGTACCTTTTAAAGGTACTCCAATTGACCTCTTTTTCTTTGATCCCCTTGACCCTTTTTAAGTCTTGCCACCATATATCCGCCTTTCCAGAAAGGTTATAGATGGCCATTCTTGCCTTCAGCTGATTTGAATAGTTGTATATCTGAAAATATTTTCTCATCCCGGATAACCAGGACTCTGCCTCTTCTCTTGTTTTAGTTTCTCCATTAAAAGTTGGAGGTTTTATTTTCTTGAACTCCCCAGAAATTTCTTCATAAGGTCTGTACTTTTTCTTTCTGTTATACAACTCAGCCTCACTACTGTCACTAGTAGTGAAATAGCTTTGTTGTTCCCTTCTTCCTTCAGATGATGAACTGCTATCTGATTTAGCTAGCTTCATATTTTTAGACCCTTTTTGATAGCTAGCTTCTTCAGATTCAGATCTTTTGCTTCTCCCTTCAGTCTGAAATTTTTCCATCAAAATTTGATTTAACTGCTCTTGAGTTTTCAAAATCCTTTCATTATCCTTCTTGACTGATTCCATTTCAGTCTTTAAAGTCTTTATAGTCTGCATCAGTTCTGAAGAGTGAGCAGTCACCTCCTCTATCACGGGTTCTCTAGACATTTGTCTTGTCTCAGTGTTTGGAGATTCCTCCTCAGCGTATTCTCCTAGCTTCTCCATACCTGCCTATTAGTTTCAGAAAATCTGCTCTTTTACATGAAACAAAAACACAAGTTAGTACATTATATATATATACATATATTTTTATTTTTTATTTTTACCATCCTACGGAAACTAGTTGGGCCACATCAAGGCCTAGTATTTGAACCATGCTCTGATACCACATGTCAACACCCAAAATTTCCGAAAAATTTAAAATTTTTAAAATAACATATAATCTCATTAATTCCAGTAATTAGCTGTTTTGATTAGTTTATATTATCCAAGTTGTAACTGAATTGTTCTTTTATTATACTTTGAATTTAACGATGAGTTTCCTGTCAGTTACTGATTGTTTTTATGTTTTGCAACCACAAGGGGGAATTGCCATAACAGACTGGGCTTACTTAGCTTCCGAGCTAACGCAACAGATTTTCTTTCTCTTACAGATATATAGGTAATGTCCGGGTCGCTGCAAATAAATCTTTAAAGTATTATAAACCAATTTGCTGTACCAAACATTCAATAAAAGTATAAGCATGCTAGCCAGGTTATCAAGTGTTTAAAGGTAGAACTCTTCCTATGATCTCCTTATAATCTTATTGACAGAGAGTTGGAAATTATGAGGGAATATGATAGCTATTTTTCTTGATAATAAATGAATTAAATAACTCTATGGAGTATTTGTCCTTTGATGCTTTTACTGTAATGCGAAAATACTTCATAACTAACACTGTAGAATACAACTGGGTGACCATACTCAGACCAATTTTTACTCGTCCATTATTATCGTATCAAGCCAAGTTTAAAGCTAGAATATATTTTGATTTACATCTTCAATTATAAAGGATCTGGAATTATCAATCTATACTTTGCTTGTTTCTAGCAATTACAAGGTATTCTGTCGAATACATGTCTCCTCTTAACATTTTCGGGGTTTGTATGGATTGAAGAACTATTCCTATTTCTATGATTGACAATGGATTAAAAAACTATAAGCTATCTTTATTAAACTCATTGAGCCTTAAGGATAACAAGAGTCTATTTGTTATCACAAGAAAACTGAAACAACTAAGAGATTTTTATTATTTTGTAACATCAAGTGAAGTGGACTAGAGTAACCCTAATCCAAAATTGTGAGTTATATAGCTTGAGTTCTACAAGTTAAAATCACCTAAAGGAGGAATGGCAAGTCCTATACCATCTGTGCAAGCTATCGCAATTGGTATTAAAGTAGTATAATTGTAAATCACTATGCCCAACATCACTACACTATCTTAGAGACTTAAAAGAGATGCAATTATCTCATGTCTTTTCACATGAGTCTAGGGTATATGGAAAAATAGTTATAAGTTTTTATGAACCACTTATGGATTAACATTACACCCTTATCCTTATTACTTTTATAATGCAAATCAATTTCCTCTATGTCTAGAATACTTCAAGACTCAATCTTGAACACTATTGACAAATGCATGGTTTTATTGATTGTAGGGAAAAGTATTAATGTTCACTATGCAAAGTTCGAAAGCATTGTTTTAACATGAAATATATGGCAGGTTTAAACTATGGTATCACGACCATAATGGAATATCCATGCTATGATTTTTGTTTGGAAAATAATTGATGGGGAATCTCGTTGTATGACTTTGGAACGTCGACCCACTGCATGAAATATATTAAAGTGATACGTGGTCACTCCAGAGCCACACGTTTGTGATATAAGATTGTTGACTAACACTACTTGGCCATTTCTCCCTTTCCTTCGGGCTCGGTCGCTTTGTGAACCCTCCTAGTCCAGTCTCTGTTGTTACACTATGTGCTAGCAGCTTCTATGCTGCTTCAGGCGTTCGTGCTTGTCCATAGTATCGTTTGGGAATCATTATCTTTTGCTGTTGGTAGCTATAAGTTTGTCATAAACCTAGGGTTTGTCCTTTTTCTACCAATATTAACCTTGTCACGGCGTGACTGCATCTCTCGACTTAGTTCTGTCGAGGCTTCCATCGTGGAAGGTACCCCTTTGCTTCTGCCAGCTCGTTCTTTTGGTGACAAAGATGGGGTTTACACTTATTCTGCTTGTGGTTTAGCAGGCTGTTATAATGACTGAGCTCCTTTCAAAATCACTGGTAAGTTCGTTTACTCCTATGCTCTTCTAGTTACAAGGTATAGTTTAACCATTTTTCAATAAAAAAAAAGAGTTTTAACTAAACTGTTCTTCTGCTACAGGGTTTTTCTCCTCTTCAAGCGTGGATGGCACAAGTCTCGGCAGTTGTTTGCTTTACCTGGTAAGCCTGGTTTTCACCATGGCGTTCCCTCCTTGCTGGTTGTTAGGATGGTTAGGTTTTTGGTTTAAGTAAGGCGACCTGGGATCCCTCAACTCTGTTCAGTCTTGAACTGTTCGTTTTACCGAGTTCCTTAATAGATCTACTCTGTGTTGTGAAAGTAGGTTATGGCTTCGGTCAATATTGTAATTGTTTGTCCTTCTTGTTGGTTTGTTTGGGCGGTCAAGGGTTTGCGTCTCTGAGACTTCTTCGGCTCTATTCAGACTTTTAACTGCATGTTCAAGTGGGCTTTTAACAGGTTAAACCCTGCGTTGTGTAATGATGTTGTGGTTTCGGTTAAGTTATCATTATTCGTCTTTCTGTGGTATTTAAGGGTTTTCTATAAAAGAAACACTGTGTATAAAGAAAAGAAGAATGCAAAGGTTGTAAGCCTGCCTGTAAATGAGATTCTGGCCTCGTTACTTTGTTTCATTACTGTGCTCTTAAATTTCGCTCAGGGTTTTCACCCAGGGTTTTATAATACGACTTATTATATCATTTTCCTGTATTTATGGGCTTGTTTATAGTGTGCATTTTGTTTTGGATTTGTCCAGGAACAAATGAAACTAGTTGTATAACCACTTATATTGTGATCTTATGATACGACCGTAAGTGGAAACATTCTCTTAACTATCAGCATTACTTTTACTTGTACATACTGGTCTGTTAGGGTTCAACCCGAATTTTGCAGTTGAGGTTTAGTTTAAATGCTTGTTCTATTATTACGATTATGACTCTGTTGGTAATTTGAGATTCAAGTGAAAGATATTAATATGATGTTTAAGCTCGACAATGAGCTAAAATACTGTTCTGCTATTTCTTTGGTTTTAAAACAATAACTAGGTTATTTAACTAATGATAAATTCTTTTTAGTAAAATTCTGTTAGGGTTTTGTACATTGATTTATTTGATAGGTAATGACTGGATAAATTTTAACTAGGGTTTGTGCATTGATTTAATTAATAGGTTATGACTCGTTAAATTTTGACTAGGGTTTGTACCCTGATATAGATATTCTAACTGTGGCTACAAATCTTCTGCAATGTTATTGATAATGATATCAACACTGTAAATTATATTGTTATATTCTACTATTGCCTTCATGGTTGTTTATTTAATTTGTAAAAACACAGAGTGTAAGTATTTTGTACATATTTATTATTATTATTTTTATTTCATCAAGTACAAGTACACTAGGTTTATAATTATAACTATAAATTATTACATAAAGTATTAATATTATACTGTATAAATTATAGATACATTATTAGTAATACGACAAGGATATTACTTCATACTAAAGATGCGGAAAACACAGTAAATCTTAACAATCTTACTACTGATATTCTGAGATATTAACTTTACTAAACTAATCACTCCTCGGACATATAAAATAAACACATAATACATCATTTCATACTTAATAAACATAAGGAAATAAATGGTAGAACCTGTTTAAGCTATGGACAACAACATCAATGGGAGGCCGTTCCTCCCTACCAACTCTTGGAGAGTGCTTAGACAACAACTTCTCAGGACCCCCGAGCTTGCTCTGGTCTCCCTGGCTAGAACTAGGTGTAGCAAGTAAATTCTCTCAGCCCAAACAACTATAATGGAACCAAGTTACTACAACATTCCTCTCAAACCACTTCCTTACTGTATTTCCCTTTTCCTCAATGGATTCCCTGAATAACATTCACCTGGATGAATTCTCCCCTGGAAGTATTCGAGCCCCTTGCTCTGTTCATTGAGTTCTTTTTAAAAGATTGCCTAGGTCTTTGTTGGGTTAACTGTCATTAATGAGCCACCTGCTCTGATTCCACTTTCTTGGGGAATCATGACCCCAAATATAGTGAAGTTGCCACCTGCAACTTAGGAAGTGTTTGAGGATGCTGCCACTTGTCTTTTGCCTTTCCACCTAGTTCCATCCACCAGTTTGACCAGTAACCTCTTTTTAACAGCTCTCCCATGCTGTTGTCTCCACAATTTATTTATTAATAATAAAAATATTCTGAATTACACTCCACTTCTTTTGACTCTGCTGAGTCATCCATCCCTACTTAGCATTAAATTTAACATAATGTCTTAGGAATATAATAAAACAATTACATAATTTTACAAAATTGGGGTATGTGACAGAACTGGAATTCCCAACATGGCTACCACCGGTCACGGGTCTATCGTTGCCCTGTCATGAAGGCCCTGCACCTGGATCTCTATCAAGGTCACCCAACCTCTCCACTATAGTTGCTGCTACAAAGGAGGTATGTTTGAGGAGTCCACGTGCAACATTCTCATTGCCTCCTTGATCTGATCAAGCTTGTGGGGTAACTGAGGTGGTTGGAGAGAGGGTTTGGGGTCGCGCCTAGGAGCTGGTGGCCCTCTCAGTGGGTTCCTCCTGGCAGCAGGTCGATCTTGGGTAGAGCCACACCCAACACCCTAGAGCTCGGTTATGTCAAAATTGTTGACATGTAAACCGAGGAAAAACTCAGCCCACAGTTGGCGAAGGAAGTATTGTGGAACCTCCCTATTATTGTAGGGAGGTTTATCATACACCATGAACCACCTCTGCATCCAATTGTCCCTCCACGGTTGGTAATGACACCAATCCATGCAGACACGTGGCTTTCTAGTGTTCAGTGGTTGGTTTGTTTTCGGATTGGTGAACATATTGTATAATTGAGCTTTTGTAATGTTCAAATCTTTTATTGCTTCCTTGGAGATGCCCGTGGAGTAATACTCCCACATCCTAGCTCTAAATTTAGTCATGTCGGTCAATTGCTGGTGTGCATGGATGAGGGAGTCAATTGAGCTCTCAATTGACATGGCAAGAGACAATCGAGATGGTTCCCCCGAGTTTCTTAGTTCTCGAGTGTGCACTCGCATTTCATTTACATAATGGATAAGGTCATCTTGTTCAAAATTTGGTTGGGGGTTTTGGCTTTGTTCAGCATTTGGATTTTGTTCACGGTTTTCTTTGGCATTGGGTCCAAGGTTTGGGTTTTCTTTTGTTCCAACGAACGTGGGGTTAAGATCTTGTTCACTCATTGTCTCAGTTTACAATCTGCAATTGAAAATGGGTTCATTGTTTTCAAAATTTGGGAATTATTAACAATTAAATAAACAAAAAAAATCAAAAAATTGACACAAAGAATGAATAAAATGAAAAAAAACTTGATATTTACCTATCAATTGATGCGTTGATGAGTTTGTGGTTGAATTTGGGTGGTGTTGGAGTGGATTTGGCCTCCTTTGGTGGTTGAATTGACGTGTACGTGGGAGTGGAGGTCACTCTTGGGTCCAAATGGTAGAATGGGGCATTCTGCTTTGTTTTTTATTTTTTATTTTTAACAGGGGTGCGTGCGCGCCACTGTAGCGTGCATGCGACAGGCACGTGCACGTGCCTCGGTTTGGTACCGAACCTAGATGCGCGTGCGCGCTGTCTTAGGTGCGTACGCGTAGTTGTTTTTTTGCCGATAGTGCGTCCCCATTGCAATGGATTTGGGGACCATCTTTGTGTGCCCACCCACATACATGCCTCAATATTCTTAATTAGCCTATGTTTTCCCATCTCAAAATCATTAATCATTAGAATTTTTTGTAATTAGTTACCTTGTTCAGCATATAAAAATTTTGATTTTTTGCATTTTAATTTTTTTATATACTTCAATCTTATAAAATTTTTAACATATCTGTTTATATATAAAAAAATAAAATTAAAATAAAAGCAATATGATTTATACAAGCCATGCATAGTATGTGTTTGATTTACGAGACCTAAATATTTACTAATTTATACAATAATGATATGTATGTTTAGCCATGAGAACTTTTACATCAACTAACTTGCATTAAATATGATATGTATGTTTAGCCATGAGAGTTTTTACATTAACTAACTTGCATTGAATGGCAAAGTACAAATGTTAAATTCCATCCTTACCAAATTAAAATATTTATTTTGCATGGATCATGCGCAAGTGAGGAATTATGATTTTCCATCGTAATCAAAATCCATCCCCTTCCATGCATGATAAACATTACATAGGCTGTTGGACAATTTTGTCAATGGATCATAAACTAATTACTATGTGTAATCACATTCTCTCTAAATCTCAACTAAACATTGAACACTTTATAAAGTGACAAACATGCCAAGCCTACATGCCAAGTCTATCACAACCAAGGCTGCACCTATAAGAGCTTCTGTGCTTGTGCTTGATACGCTTGCCCGACAAAATTGGTTTACTTTGGTCCATATTGGTCAAAGTCATGGATATAACTTTTAATGCTTTGTCTGAACTGTTTTCAAATATTGGATAGAATTTTTATGTCCGACATAAATGTTTCAAATATATAATAATGTTATTAATTTTTTCATACCGCATCCACAATAATTGTGTCGACGGACATTTAGTGTTACGAAATAGGAAACAACATATAAAATCCTTATTAAACACAAGACATAATTCTTTTTAGCTCCAGCCTATGAGGCAAAATCCTTATTAAACACAAGACATGCTTCATTTTGGCTCCAGCCTATGAGGCAAAGATACCTACTGCAAAATGTAACTCCATATAAATTACACTATTGCTTTATGGAAAACTACTGGTGTATTATGTTGCAGCTTTTATGTTTAAAACTATGTGCTAACACATATAAATATAGGTTAACACAAAATACAAGGCAAGGCCATCTGGCTCAGTAGTTATAATTAGTTATGAAATGATTGTGAGTAGAGAAGGTGAGTGTGGGACAATAGGAGGTACAGTGAGATCAAGAAAATTGCTACGGTCTTGTTGGAATTGTCGTCCACGCTGAGCAGGTGGAACAACCCAACAAATTGACGAAGCATAACATAAATGAGTGATGTAGAGGCAATGGCTAACAGAATGAGTGGAACTGTAGTCCACCATCCCTCATTTGCTGTGCATAACAAAAGAGGGCAGCGAGAAGCACTCCCTGAATGGCCACTTAAATATGTAAGCATTTGTATATGCCATCACCACGGGTTGCGTAGCTAGCATGCAATAGCGAAAACTTGTGATCCAAATATCTTGAAGAGTTTCTTCTCCCATTTCCTGATAAATGCAGTGGCAATTCAATGTTAAACCAGGGAGTACATCACAATGATCGCACATTGGTTGAAGAGCTAGAGAACAGAGAATCTCTGCAACTTACAAGTGAGGCATCTCCGCTCCCCTAGAAGCCTCAGTCCCAATCTTCTACCTAGGCAATCTAGAAAACGCAAGCCTGACGAGGATAACTGCATGCACATAGTACTTGGTGTACAAATTTGAAGTGCCGAAATATCGCAATCCAATACAACATTGAAGTCATAGATATTTTCAATCTCTTAATGTCACAATGCATCATAATATTGAAGTCAATGTATATTAATGTCATTATGTAGTATAATATTATGAAATTATAGAATTTTACCATGTGCAAATTGTAGGAATTGTATGTAACTATTGAGGAAATATTATAATCCAACACAACTTTAGTGGTATGTTGTAAGTTAACAAAACCTTTTGATGAAGTATTGCAATGTGACAAAACTATTACAATATGTAGCCATTTGACATATGTCAACCAAGACTAATATCTTATTATGGCATAACTATTGAGGAACATCGTAATGCAATAAAATTGTTGATGAATGTTGCAATGTGACAATATTTTGGATTAACATAGAAAGCCAACATAAATCAACCAAGAAGAATGTTTCATTACGACATAGTCGTTCATGAACATCGTAGTCCAACATAATCCTTGATGTCCCTTAATGAATGTTGCAATGTGACATGTAATCTTTGAGAAACATAACAATTCAACTTAAGTCAACCAAGATGACTATCACAATACAATCATATTATTACTTTATTATTCACCTAAAAAACAACCTCTTAACTTATTACTCCTTACCATGTTTCATTTAACATTACATTGAATTCAATCATATTATTACTTTTAAAATGTCACAATAACCATTTTTTCCATTGAAATGTAACATTTTGGCATAATATTGAACTCAACCTATTAAGTTATTTATTTTCAATTATCATAAGGTTTTATAACATTGAACTTCTTATTACGAAATTGGAAATATGTCACCATATTATCAACCTCTTAATGTCACATGATGACATAATATTGGAGTCAACATGTTAATATTGTAATGAGATATAGTAGTGTGACATTGCATACTTTTACTAGGTATCAATTGTAGGAATTGTATGCAACCATTAAGAAATGTCACAATCAAACAAAACCCTTAAAGATCGTCACAATGCGGAAAAACCCTAGGTGAATATCACAATGCAACAAAGCTACTTATGAATGTAGCAATTTGACAAAAAATCACCCAAAATTACCATCATAGTTCGACATAACCATTGATGAACAATGGAATGCAATAAAACCCTTGATGAGCATCACAATGTGATAATACTTGTAATGAACAAAACAACTAAACATAAGTCAACTTAGAATAATGTCGCAAAATGACATACTATTTTGGCAAATATCACAATACAACATAACATGTGATCAACATTGTAATGAAACATACCCTTTCATGAACATCATATATTGGCATAACCATTGAGGAACATAGTAATTTGACATAAGGGAATGTGCAAGCTAATGAGGGTCACTTTTGGTGCGTTAGATGCAATAGAAAACGGAAAAATCAGGCATCCCTCAACTTACTTGGTTTTTTGAGATACTTACACAAGATATCTTGCATCGAGTAAAAGAGATGAAACGTAGGAAGTTGAGTCACGTTTCCAAATATATAAGTTTTAAGTATTGAAAATTTACATAAATATGTCAAATTTCATTTTTTCTAACAATCAATTTTTATTTTGTTGGCAAATGATAAGGTGTATGTTTTTGTGGGTGCAGCCTTTCAGTGCCTAAATGATGGTTTCTGGATACAAAATTGGTAGACATGTATAGAACCCGTACCACTAGTGCAACACTATTTCTCTAGAATTAAATGTTTAATTTTTATTTTTTTAATTATGTATGTGATCAAACCTAGAGAATGGTACATCAAATGTGGGTGCAACCTTTTAAGGTCTTAATGTAGTTATTTCAATTTCGATTTTTTATAGAATGTAGAGGCCGGTGTCTACTAGTGCAACATAATTTTTTTTTTAAATGGTTGTGAAATGAAAAAGTTACAGAATAAACACTAACAACATGTTTTTTGACTTAAGGAGTGATGAAAAAAGAAAATTAGGAAACAAATAGAAAATCTCAATATTTAAAAAAAAATTACATATTTGGAATCTGCATAAAAAATGCTATATATGCCTAACATTTCGTCAATAATGGTCATGTATGTCATGCTGTAGAGAGTGGTGAAAAACAAGCATATTGAGAAAAATGGTGGGAATGCCTAATTAGCTATGGTTCAATAAATTCCATAGCATAGGTTTGGTAAGTCCGAACCAACCACATAGGACTATGGCTAACACGTGGGCGCGGGAGGAGGGGGTGATTAGGCACTCTGGAACACGCACACGTTATATTTAAATTCAAATATTTAGATTGGCACACGTTTTTTGTATATACACAATGCGAGCGCATTCTATATATTCACAACACGTGCATGTTATGTGCATACAAAATGTGCGAGCATTTTGTATGCACAGAACGAGCGCATGTTCTTAACTTCATAAATTTATGTTTTTAAATGTTGAATAAATCTATATACCCACCATTGCCTAACCCCTCCTCTCCCTCTCCCTAATCCCCACCACTCTTAAACACCTCTCCCTCTATCTCTCTCATAATCCTATCACTGTTAACCCTTGCTCACTCTCTCCCCTCCTACACCTAACCCTTACTAACCCCCTCTCGCTCTATCTCTTGTGTAATCCTCCACCAACCACAATCCCCACCCCTCTCTCTCTTCTAACTCCCTGACACCCTTCTCCCTCTCTCTCTTCTAACCCCCTGATACTCTCCTCCCTCTCTATCTCTCTATAACCCCTTAACCCACCCCACCCCACCCACACCTAACCACCCCCCCTCTCTTATTGTCTTTCTTACTCCCCATACCCCTAACCCCCCTCTCTCTATCCCCTCCTCCTCGTAACTCTTACAAACCCCCTCTCTCACTCTCTCTTCCCTACTTCTACACCTCTCTCTCCATCTCTAAACCCCCTCTCCCTCTCCCTAACCCTCTCCTCCATCCTAACCATCCTACTCTTTCTATCTCTCTACTACTCCCCCTAGCCCAAAACCCCCTCCTCTCCCTAGACCTTACTAACTCAACCTCTCTCAGTCTCTCTCTCTGTTCCCTACACCTCCGCCTACCTCTAACCACACCTCCAATCTCTCTTTCTCACTCCCTACAACTAACACCCTCTCCTCTCTCTCTCTCTCTCTCTCTCTCCCTCCTCCCACCCCCAACCATTACTAACCCCCTCTCTCAGTCTCTCTCTATCTCTCCCCCCTCACTAACCCCCCTCCTAGCCCCTTACCCCTAAATCACCCACCCTAGGCCCTCTCTCACTCTCTCTTCCATGCTTATACACCTCTCTCTCTCTCTCTAAACCCCCTCACTCTCCCTAACCTCTCCCCCATCCCTAACTATCCTACTCTTTCTATCTCTCTATTACTCCCCCTATCCCAAAACCCCCTCCTCTCTATCTCTGTCCCCTCCTCTCCCTAACCCTTAATAACTCGGGCTCTCTTAGTCTCTCTCTCTTCCCTACACCTCCACCTACCTCTAACCACACCTCCCATCTCTCTTTCTCACTCCCTACAACTAACACCCTCT